>JAKKZN010000006.1:4052461-4073773 GCA_033441825.1 Pangasius elongatus | reverse complement strand
GTTTCCTCCCTGGAGATGCTTTGCCAGGCCTTCACTGCAGCCACCTTCAGTTGCTGCTTGTTTGTGGGTCTTTCTGCTTTCAAAAAGTCTTGAGCTAACATCTCTTGGCACAAAGAAGCAAGTAGCTGGGCTTCCTGTGTAGTCTTAAAGCAATCGGATGTGAGTGACTTGCACCCATCAAATTAATCTATGCACAAACACTGCTAGGAAGTAATCATCTTCATTAATTTACAAAAGCACCTTTCTAGCAGAGAAAATGAAATTCACAAATCTTACATCTAGCCGCTTAGTAATTAATTCAAAATAAATAAAAAGTTGCAACATTTAGCAGGACACTCAGGGTGCTTCAGGTTAAAATGCTGTTACTGGAGTACACAAAGGCGTGCTTTTTGTCAAGATCATTTGGAAACCAATAATTCCAATCACTAGTTCAGGCTTTGAACCAGGAACAACTATTATTTAAAATAAAATAATAAATAAATAAATAAAAACAGTCATAGAATTTGCAGTGGTTATAATGGGAACTGTAGTGGTTTTAATGGAAACTGTAATGGTCCCTGTGGGTCTCTACTGGTACTTTGTTGCTTTCTATTAGTGGCATGTTATGTCTACTGGATACCATTAAGGACCAATAATGGTAATGGTAATGGTTTTAATGGTTAGCTGACGGGTTGTAATGGTATTTGTAGTGGAAACCGTTAGTTTCTGTGACAGTTTCTCTTTTTTCCAGCAGGGGTTTTCCTAATCATGTACACTAGTGGGCGCCAAACACCAATAAATATTTGTCGTGCATGTCTCGACATTACATCAATGATTTATAATTATTTATAGGCACTATAAACAAACATTCAAATGAATAAATTATCTGCTACTCTGCCTAAAAGAGCTAGGGTAGGCAATCCTAGCTGGATGAAGAGAAATGGCCCAGTTTAGACCTGCACACCCAGACCCATTTACTCACATCTGTCATTTATTGTTATTAACAGTTCTTTAGTCGTTCAGTTGGTTTAATCTGGTTTTATTTGTATATCTTAGAGGTAAACACGTAGGATGGAGGGTTTGTGAGGAAACATTAATATCCAAACATATTTCTACCACAACATTTCATTCATAAAGTTACACACATACTGGACAAATTTCAAATTCAATTCTTTATAAATCTGATTATGAGGAATTAAGCCTCTGATTAGGATTAATAGAGTAATAGAGAGAAGAAAACCCCTTTGAAGTGGTATAGTTATGTTGTTATAGTAATGGATATACCATGGACTGTAACGGCTTTCAACGGATTTTTTAAAAAAAAATTCAAATATAATAAAACTGAACCAAATGGACGCACGCGAGATTCTTTTTAAACTTCTTTTTAACGAGTTTTTTTTCCCCTCAGGGAAAAATAGAAAGAAGGGGCGGGGCTAAAGAGAGGGGGTGGATGGGGTGGGGGGGAAAGGCTCGGTCCAGCCGCGCGCGCGCCGATTGAAAAATGGTGCGTTTTGCTGCGGGCGCGTTTTGAGGGCGCTCGCGAGGGCGCTTTTCCGTGATAGACGTCATTTGGTTTTAATGGCCTACAGGAAATTTTGGCGTTACAGTTTCGACACATGAGAGAAAGAAAGAAAGAGAGAGAGACAGAGAGAGAGAGAGAGAGAGCGGAGGGAAATCGCCGCATGAACCCTATTCAAGGATATAGCTTCATATCCATACAAACAAAACCCTGTTTTCCTTTATAAACACTTTATCAACAAGTTCGAGAAAGAGAGAGATAGAGAGAGATAGATAGATAGATAGAGAGAGAGAGAGCGCAGTGTCGTGATTATTTTACTCATTTTGGTGTTTTGCCTCGCTGCAACACCGCCTGAGGGGAATCTCACGTCAGACGAAACGGCAATGATTTTACATCTACTGCTGCTGCTGTTGTTATTGTTACTGTTGTTGTTTTTCTTCAACTCTTAAAGTCCCCTGAACGACGTACCACTCGGTTTGCACTCTCCTAAAGCAGAACTTGAGCTGAATTCCTGCTCTGACGGGAAAATGAGCCCTAAACGCTAATGGTTGTCAATAGCCAGAAGAGGGAGAACATCACGGTTTCGCCTTTAAAAGAAAAAAAGAAAAGCTTTTTAGCTTGGCTTCAGCTAATTGGAGCCATAATCCTCATCCCCAAAGGCGAGAGCAGCCTGGAGCCAGACATTTCTTCTTCTCCTTTTCCTTTTTTTTTTCCCTGAGCTCTGCTGTTTATTTGTTATTTAGCCTAGCAGACGTCTTCCTGGCTTTCCTCCTCTCCTCAGAAGCGACCTGGACATTTATATTTATTTTTTTTCCTCTATCTGAAAATACCAACCGCAGGACGACGGAACGATAAAGTTACCGGGACACTTTTACCAGAAGATATATATATATATATATATATATAAAAAAAAACGGAGCTAAAAGAGACAGAAATTTCTATTTCAAGGTAAGAGAGAGGTTAGCGACGCTTCCTGTTCGCTGTAAAGTGCAGCTTTGATGTGAATAAGTCGACGTCTAAACGTCCAAAACCGCGCACTGCAGCCTGCTATAGAGAATAGTGCGAATGCGGTGGCGTAGGACTAATTCTCACATACTGTTTAGTGCAGTAGTACGCGTTTTCAACGTCCTCTGTTGACATACTGTTTAGTAAGCTAGTATGCGGGTTTGGACGTAACCAAGGCAACGCCGGCGTATAGATCTTTAAAGCCACAGCAGGCGTTTCTGATCGATCGGTGTATCGGGCGCTGATACACCGGTTTTTAACGCGGTTTAGCTGCTTGTTTTTTCAGGTTTGGACACGAGATACGCTTTATTAAGGCTTACTCGATCAAACCGAATCGCACTAGGTACAATATATTAAAATAAAATTTAAAAAAATTAAAAAAAACTTATCGATTAAGGAAAAGCAATCGAGCAGGATTCCGTGTGGACTACGATGTTCGAGACGGTAGGATTCATTTAAAGCTTGAATTGAGTCAGATTTAATGCATGAGATGTGCTGTTTAATCCCTGATCATTGACAGATTGGATGTCCAGTCCATCAGCCTGACATGCTGATTATCAATAATGTGCAAATTTACAGTATTTTTTGTATCATTAAGCCAAGAAAGGCTTTGTAGCCCAGGTGTATTGTGTTATTAACTTATTAATAATCAAGCAGCCTTTAATCCTGATCTGGATCTTGCTTCAAATGTACCTGAGCCTTAAACCATGTTTTGTTTAACCCTTGTGTAGTCTTAACTTTATGTATACTCGCCTTGTCGTAAGGGTCAGAAATGACCTGCCTTCACTAAAACCCTGAAAGAAAGCAGCGTAAGTGAATTTTAAACCCCAAATCTGTCTGTCATTCAATACAAACTTGGTGAATATCTGGGGTTTTCGCTCTTCCCACTGCAGAAGGATGGCGTTTTATTAATCAGATGAACACCACTCAAGGGATAAAATATATATATTCAGGTTTATTTGAAGGAGGTGATAGTGTTGCTGATTTGAATAAGCGCTCAGGTATGAATCATTATTACAAGCTGCTGTTGAATAAGAGAGCTTGGTGAAGCTGTGTGAACTGTACAGTCACTCAGAGATAACTAGTTATAGTTTATTCCCTCGGTCCGGTCTAGCAGAGAACGCCAAAATAGTGTTCTGGTCGTGGGTTACTGGTCTGCTGATGTTGAATGAACACCTGCTTTTATTTATTTAACTTCATCCAGACACATGCAAAGGGTTTTGTTATTATTCTTAGCTGGATTTATTTTGATGTAGGACATGTAGGACATGTGTTTTTACGATTTCTATTTGTGTAATCCAGCTTTTATAGTGCATCACGCATACGCCACTCCTCCCGTTTGTGTAGGAGAGAGAGAGAGAGAGAGAGAGAGAGAGAGAGAGAGCGAGGGAGCACAGTCGTCCAGCATTAACATCAGGGTTTTTGGTTACAATCCCCCCGCAGCTATACGGGGAGGTAGGATAGCTGCATATGCCAAGAATGTCTTAAGTCCTTTTTTTTTTTTTTATCACAGAGATCTGAATGTCTCATCTAGGCTGTGTATTAAATGAGCCTCATTGCTGAAGGCTGCGTGCCCAGAGCACACGGGCAACACCCTGGAAAACTGGCATTTTTGTAGCAGAAACACATGGAAGAACTTGCCGCTTACAATTCACAACGGTGCACTTTACCTCATCGCTTTAAATTCCACGAGCGTCGAAGGCTTGACTTTGTACGAACGTCAGCACGCAAGTTAAAAGTGACGCAGATTGTATATATGAAGTCTATAACTTTAATTAAAGCTATTGTACTGTAATTCCACTGATCAGTATTGACCAACGGAGTACACGACCTAGTAACCTATTTGTCTCCAAGGTTTTTTTTTATACTCATTATCTTTCTATTTCTACTTCACAGATGGGGTCAAAGCTCTATATCTTGACAAAGTGTTGTTAAACATGCATTTAAAATAAAATAAGGTAAATATCGGTCTGTTACGTCGGACGTCGCAGTTTTTGTGCTGAACACACAAGAGTGAGTCAAATGAAAATCTTAATTTTGTTATTTCGCATTGTTTATTGCAAACAGGCATGAGAAACAAACGTGCGTATGTTTTCGAAATAACCTCCATTACGTTCAAGGCAAGTGTTCCAGCTCTTAACGGAAAAATTTTCCGGTTGCTAATTCACGTCGCACTTTTAAGCTTTTCATTCGCCTCACCCTTGTACACTGATTGAACCCATCGTGAACACTCCAGACTGCTGTGCTGTGACCGTACAGGCCCACAATCGGGCTTCTCTGGATTAAAATGACCTCCATCTAGAAGTGCCTAGAGGCTGAGCGCAGCATCGAATGGGACAACTGTACACACCCCACAACCGCAGTGCTCCATTATAGTTTAGTGATATGACAGCAGACACGTCCCATATCTTTGCCCTGGGGGTTGAAGGATACACAGACCTCCTGATCCGGTTTGTATCCCAGATTTGTGATCATGGTTTCGGTTCAGCCAATTCCTTATTAAAACTCTATCTGCTACAAAATGATGCAGAAGTTGAAGAAGATATTAAATTTCCATTAAAAAGTAAAGACAATTAACTGCAATGTGAAATCCACATTCTGAGGCATTAACACAAGTGTAAAAAAAGAAAAAAAAAGAGTTTTCTCAAGACTCGTCCTCTTCGTGTGTGTGGGAAGCACACGGAGAGTCGGTCTGTAGGGAATTAAATGCTGCACGCTGATTGAGAAGCACCTGTCCAGTGCATCACTTCACTTTCACTTGCCAGCCTCAGTGGTGGATCTGAGATCAAGCAAGTGTAGACAAGAGTCAAGAAATTAGCCTCAGATCAACCCCTTGCGATTGCCTATGACATTGCCTATGGATATTTTTAGCAGGCGTTCTGAACGCTATCAGTAAGTCAAGGCGTTTGAACTTGCACCATGATCCACAGATCCAAGAAGCTTCATTTCACCTCGACTTACTTCTACTTACCGATTAGCAGAAAGCGTATGTCAGAAGGTGGTTGTGAACATGGGTTTTGTATGCATGCGCAACACTGCTCCCCCCCCCCCCACCCTCCCCCTCCCTCCTTCCTTCTCAAAATTCTCAGATTGGTTGCACAGAGCGTCTGAGCCTATCACATCTAACACCTAGCATGCGACCTTTAATTAGGAACTCGTAAGCTTTTCTCTTTGCCTCTCTGTCTCTTTCCCCCAGAGGCAAACACCTTGGCGTCCGTGTCTCCGCATCGCTAATAAACATGTTTCCATTCTGCCCTCGGGCTGCGCCGGTGAAAAGACGACACAAACACACTTAATTAGAGCCTTGGCAATAATTTGTAAGCTAAATACGCGGCGGGGCAGATGAGGAAGCGAGCTGATAAAGGGCGAGGAAGACGGAAAAGCTACGAGATCCTAGCGTGCCACAGCAGCGACACTGAGCTTGCTCTCTATGGCTTTCCCGTTTGTCTGTTTTCAGGAAGGCAGAAGCATGTCGCGCTTGTCTCTGACCCGCTCGCCGGTCTCTCCCCTGGCAGCGCAGGGCATCCCGCTGCCCGCCCAGCTCACCAAAGCCAACGCTCCCGTGCACATCGACGTGGGGGGGCACATGTACACGAGCAGCTTGGCCACGCTCACCAAGTACCCGGACTCCAGGTAAGACCTTCAATCTGCTCAGCTTCGCATTATTATATCGTCTAGATCATCCTGCTGCTCCGTGTAGATATCATGTACTGTGTATTCACACACACACACACTGTCCTGCAGTAGATAGACAGATTAATAACTGACGCTTTATTACAGTGTTGTATACAATAAATACGTAAACAGAAACACTGTCCGGTGCACAGTAAATAACCGTCTTTTATTTATCATGCTACATTTCCTGTTCTGCCGGACCGCTACACAGATTTGCACACGGACACACACAGTCCTCTTCCTCTCTTAGATGTGATCCTCGAGGCACAGTATTTCATCCTATTGTATATGCATGGGATGACAAAAAAATCGATTTGACTCGATCCTCTTCCATCCTTCTTATTACGCATGCCAAGTGGTGTACGGTAATTACTGCCAACAAACACTCGCACCGGAGCTTCAGCGCTCTCCTGTGCACCTCATTATGCGTGGCACAAGGCCATGCCAATTACACTCCTGTACGTAGATGCAGCAGATATGCAACTGTAAGGTCTTCTGAACTGAAATTATTGACTGTAATGAGATGCAGCTTACAGGCTGAGACTTCCGCTGTCAGCGTGTCTTTGCTTAAAAGTATTTTGCATCTCAGGAAGAACATTTTAAACTCATTAGAGACATTTTTGCGTCTTCAGGCTTATTATTCTCTTCTGTTTTTTTTTGCAATGTATTAACAACCCATATATCAAGTCTTACATGGTCTACAGTGGTCCCTGATTACGTCTAGCAGTTGAAAGATGCCAGCTGGTGCGAGATACTGGGCTGAGTAACATGTCCAAAATGTCCGTCCATGATGGTTTATTGACCTTTTTTTTTTTTTTTCTCCATAGCTTTGAAATTAATTGTCTAATTTCATAATCATTATTTATTTGTCATGTTTGGTTTTCACCACACTTTTTTTTTTTATTATTTGCTTTGTGTCATACATTATGTGGAAATCTTTTAAGATCACAGCTAGGATAGTGATGTTACCACAGACCACAAAAAAAAAAAAAACAATCTTCGAAAAAAGTAAACGTTGTGGAAATTTTATGTCAATTGCAACATCGAGGTGATGAAATTTACACGTCTTCCACAACCTGCTTACCAAAGACTATAGCAAAGTACACATATAAGCCACCATTCATGATAGGAGCAATCCTGATTAAATATTCTATCCAAACGCAGCATAAATATGTAAACAAGGTGAAAAAGAGTTAGAGGAACAGCTGTTACCGGCTCTCCACATCTGTAAGCAGGTAGATTAATTCCAGCTGCTGAAACGTTGAGGTATGAAATAGCAAGAGAAGTTTATAGCCAGAGTCTGACAGAAAGCTCATGAGGCAGGAGTCCACGTTGGACCGGTGTTTTCTTTGCTGCTGTCAAGCTGTTTTTAGGAAATCAAATGATGCTTCATTTATACTCCTGAGGAATAACGCTGAAGGCTTGTCTTATCTAGCCAGTTTCATTTTTATTTATTACCTTCCCCTCGTCGGATTGCTGTGTTCCCAGTCATAGACTAAATCACAGAGCTTTTATAATGAAAAAAAAAAAAAAACACTTTCATTGAATATGAGTCTGTTAACGTGTTGATGTATATCTGCTCGTTATCAGTTGTGACATTTTCGTTACTTCGACTTTGACTGAAATGTTGTAACTAACCAGATGTGCCACTTCGAATTAACGAAACGTACTAGGCAAGAATCTCAAACAATAGCATTTATATCTAAAATGCCATAATAATGAATTTACGGTAATTAGGTAGTTTGATTTTTCTGTAGTTGTCTGTTATTTACAGTAAGCAGGAAGCCGGCATGCTGAAGTTGGTGTACTGCCATGGCGTTATTTCTGTTTATCGTGTAGTTTCACTTTCACACTCGCGTGCCACCGCCTCTAAACGATCCCGCTCTCTCTCTCTCCGCATTCCCACTCTGGCACACAGACGGTTAAAGAAAGCGCCAAGGGGGGTGGGCGACAAGCTAAGAACAAGGTTAAAGGACTTTTAAGCTGATGATGTCTTTTAATAGATTGATCTGTTAATAATGCAGTGAGGGAAGAGAAAGTTAGTGCAGTAAGTAATGGGGCGGCATCCGTCTTGTTCTCTCGCGGCCGCGCGAAGAGACAGAGGCCATGAAACATTGATGGAGAGTGCCGGAAGGGTCGGGCCTCGCGCTTCTGACATGCATCAGTTACACACAACAGACAGGAGCTTAAAGAGAATCAGAGCTAATGAACACGAGGCGCCGCTCAGTGCAGCACAGCCGTGTGGGTATTCAGACAATCAGTCTCTCCGCGGAGAAAAGTCTGAGCTAAGATCTGAGGCTCATAGTGAATCGGCATTGCTAGCCGAAGAAGAAACAGATGTATAAAATCAGGTGGATTATGCACTAATAATCAGCCATATCGCATACAGTATTTTGTTAACTTCACTACCGTAGTCACTTTAAAATATTGTAATAGGAGTAAAAAGATGAGCATGCTGAATGTCTGAAACAACAGTCCTTATTTCTGCACAGGGCTATAATTCAGACACGAAGAGTTAACTGCAGTTAATAAGAAGAAGCACACTTCTGGTCATTTTTCTAAATACAGTCCCGGAAATTTAGAAATCAGCAAGGAAATATCTAGCCAGTGCGATTTTCATCTCAATAATGGAAGTCACGATGTTGCTTTGCTCTCAGTGTCCCATGTTTTCTGAATATTTATTCAGTAGCTGACTGTAGAACTCGTGTATCACCTGCCTGAATGATGCCCCACACAACAAGGCTATATCCATTAAGCTCAGGAGAAAAGCTATGGCTCATGCAGGGAACCCGAGGTGAATCTGGTGATCACGTGGTGGAAGCGTGGAGATTTCATCAATCACCTGAAAATCACCAGAAGGTAGCGAGTGCATCCGTGTAGGCTGTGGTGATGTTTTCCCAGTTAGTAAACCAGTTACAGGTTGAGACGCGCACATTGTTCCAACGTTGGCTAAATGTCTGTAATAGGTTCGGTAGCAGTTAATCTCATGTATTCTGTGTGTTTTTTGTTTTTTCTTCGCCCAAGTGTGCTCTCTTTCACAGGATCGGTATTCTAACCCACACACATCAGATTGTTTTCTAATTTTTTTTATTTATTATTTTGCACATTTAGTTGTCATTTTTATTCATTTGTAACATATTTATACATAAGCATGATCTGGTGATCTGACTCCCCAAAACACATCAAATCTACTTTTATTTATTTATTTTTTTTTAGTTATTGTTAAAAAGTATGAAGTATTATATTTGATGTGCCTAATATTTTTTTTAATAAATCCTACTATCCAAAAACTTGAAACCAGAAGAAACATACAAATCTAGGTCTAACTCAGGAGTGGAAAGTGTTTATTATAATGGAGTGTGGTTACATACACACCATCATGGTACTTTGAGCATTTGGATTTTAGCCCAATAATCGTGATTTTTCTACGTGTGTGTGTGTGTGTGTGTGTGTGTGTGTGTGTGTGTGTGTGGGCTGGAGGGAAAGGAAACCTACTCAGGTAGGAAAGAGCTGCCCCAGATGTAGTAAACACTCCAAACATCATGACAAACTTCTGTTGTTGAGCGGAAACAATATTGACTAAATGAGAATTTTATAATGATCAGATTACTCAGGTAGATTTAAACACTTTTGATGAACATTTGGCAAAATGTATTATTTATTTATTTATTTATTTATTTTTAAACAGTCAGCTTGGGTTTAAAAGAATTTCTAATACAGGTTTTTTGATGTTGTGTAACACTGAGAGCCTCTGGAAGTCTGACTATAGTAAGGAAAGTGTGTGTGTGTGTGTGTGTGTGTGTGTGTGTGTGTGTGTGTGTGTGTGTGTGTGTGTGTGTGTTATGGCAGCAGCCCACACTGCCGTCATTCCCAAACAGCACCACAGAGTCAATCGCGGAGCTTCATACACACCCATCAATACAGACAAACAGACGAACTGTATGTTCACTCGTATCTCTTCATCTCTCACACCAGGTCACTGCCATCTCAGAGTTGTGCATCTCTCTCTCTCTCTCTCTCTCTCTCTCTCTCTCTCTCTCTAAGAGGCAGCTCAGTCTATCACTAACGACAGAAAAAAAGCCAAAAAGAGAATCCCATGCTCTCAGATACTCAGGGCAGAAGGTGCTGATTTAGTAAAAGGAAGTGAAGGAGAGAGATACACAGAAAGTAAGATGAATAGACATGTACACAGACAGACAGCAAACAAGTGAAAGGGGAGAGAGAGAGAGAGAGAGAGAGAGAGAGAGAGAGAGAGAGAGAGAGAAAGGGCAAAACATGGAGACAGAGAGAGAGAGGGAGGGAAAGGAAAGGAAAGAAAAACAGGCAGCATTTTAATTGCTTTTTAAAAAAAAAAAAAAAAAAAAAAGTGGAGATGAAAAACAGAGTTGGCCCGGAGGCGCATGGTGAAATTCTAGCTGGAAGAATTGCAAGAGCATATGAGAAAGGAAGACCCGAGGCACAACAGGGAGATGAGTATTGGTTTTTTATAAAGCATTTTGCATCGATTTCCAGAGGAGGGCAAAAAAAAGAAGGGACAGGGAGAGAGCAAGAGAGACAGCGGCATTGAAGGAAGGAAAGAGGGAGCGAGAGGGCGAGGTGTACACGTACAAAGAAACAGAGGGAACAAGCAGAGAGCTTTTTCTAGTCAGACGCAGAGATATTGCAAGTCATTTCTCAGCCTCCCTTAAGACTATAGCATTAAAAGACTGCCATGTATAAGCTAACAGCCACCTCTGTTAACATGCATGTCACATCTGTGTGTGTACAGATATCGGGTTTTTTAATAGGAGGTGTGTAATAACCTTAACAACATTCAAAACTATGGCACTAGTGTCACATTTACGTTTGTATGATATTTTGAATTTGCCTTCATTCGTTCATCTTCAGTGGCCGCTTTATCCTGGTCAGGGTCGCAGCGGATGCCAAGCGCTGGGTGCGAGACAGTAATACACCCTACATGGATGCCAGTTCATGGCTGGGCAACATACACACACACATTTGTACCCAGGGGCAATCCAGTATAGCCAACCGACATGCTTAGGAGAGGTGGGAGGAAACCGGAGAACCCAGAGGAAGTCCACACAGACACGAGAAGAGACAGAGAGACAGTAACCTGAACTCAGGATTAACACCATGCACCCTGGAGCTGGGAGGATATGTATTTTTGAATTAACACCTATAAAATCTAATTATTCACAAAGGAGGAAAAATGCAACAAGCAGTACAATAGATAATGAGTAACCGTAAAATTTGGTCCTGAAAGCCATACTAGGACATAGCTTATTGCAATATTGATATTATATCATCACATCAATCAGGTCTAAGTACCAAAAAGTAACAGTGAAGTACTTATTGAAGGGGATGCTCACAATACTCCCAGTGACCACATCCTTACACGTCACTTATTGCAATGTTGAGTATTTAAAATAACACCCAGACTTAATGGTTTTTTAAGGAGTGTGCACCAGGGCTACATCTAAATACGTACATACAGTAGTGCGCACTCTATCACCTAGCTCCCGAGCTAATACACTGACTGGCAGCCTGTGTGTGTGTGTGTGTGTGTGTGTGTGTGTGTGTGTGTGTGTGTGTGTGTGTGAATGTACAATAAGCTTGCTGTATCTGTTATTGGCTTTAAAAATCTTGCCTTGTCAGCTGTGGAGAGAGAGAGAGAGAGAGAGAGAGAGAGAAGCACTGGGGGTGGGGGGGGTCTTTAAAATAAGGTCACTACCCATCTTGTGTTGTTAAAGCTGCTGAATTGGACAGGTACTCCGTGTAGTGCAATTCCTCCCACACCCGCTGAGCGTTAAAGCAAGAGAGACAGACTGTAATAGAAATTCAATTCCATTCATCTCTGAGCTTTAGGCTTCAGCGCAAACACACCTGTGTGCATTGAATCTCCCGCTGATGTCTTTGTTCCCTCTCTTGTCTCTCGCTCTCTGTTTAGCTTCATAACGAGCTACGACAAGCACTCGCATGGGAAGAGCGCCAACTCTCCTGTGATTCTCTTTGAAATCAGCTGACCAGGCTGAGATTACATCAGCGCAGCGATAACACCAGCTCCTCTGACAGGAGAGGTTTCAGACAGGAAGCCGAGCAGGAAGCTGCGTTCGTCTCAAATTTAGTACTTGGCATTAAGATTCCATTAAACGCAATCAGGGCTGTAATAAAAGGGTTTTCAAATGTCTGGAATGATTCAGTATTTCCCCCGAAGAGCGTGCACAGTAAGGAGGATGACGAGGGAGGCAAAGAAGAGCCCAGTGATCACAGATTTGTTATTGCTGATTAGTCTTGAGTTTTGACAGAAAGCTGTGTGGAAATGTTGGATGAACAAATCCCTGTTAGAGAGAAAGCCAAGACATGGAGATTTATAATCAGGATTGTTGGTTACGCTTAGATGAAACCAACATCAAACTTCCTCGGCTATGAACTGAATGAATCGGTATGTCTGGCAAAAGTACAGCGATGGATCGTTGATGCTTGGCACTGTTTTCAGGCTCGTGGTCCAGATACTCTTCCGAAGATCATCGTGAATTGCACAACTTCGAAACCATGGATGCACTACTAGATTTTATATTTTAAAAATGTGAGAATGAATTATTATATATTTTCTTTATTTAAAAATATGTTGAGGTTAATGTCTTGCAGTAATTGTCTATGTATCATTTTTTTTGCAAAGAGTGCCAATAATTATGCAATTGACTATATAAATGGATTAGTGTGTGTGTGTGTGTGTGCACATTTATGCACATTGTACTTGTGTTAAATCAACACCCCTGAGTGTATGAGTGTAAGTAGATGGTGCACTGGGAATAATGAATAGTGATGGTGATAGTTTAGTGGTCATGGAGCTTGTGTCGCCTCGATGAAAAAGCTGTATCAAAAGTGCCATTTGTCTCTGTGTGGTAGCGTGTAGCATATTTTTGCATATGACTCGTTTCATTGACAGCTCCGAAGCGAAATGGTAAACCTGCCCTCCCGCCAGACCCTCTTTTCCTCTGCCAGAGAAATGCAGCATTGTCTTATTCTCTCCACACCAAAAACAAAAAAATGGAGAAATACTTCAAACTAGTCTCTGTGCTCCAGAATTGTGCCTTGAGCTGCTCCTTTCAACCCGGAGTGCTAACACGCTTCTGGCTCACTGCTAATAAAATGGAAAAATAAATGGTAATTGTTTCATGCATTTCAAGGAGGCCAGCCTTACTCCATTAACCGTGTTTGCCTGTGTGTGTTTGTGTGTGTGTGTGCGCGCATGTGTACGTTTTAATTTTCAGGATCAGTCGTCTCTTTAACGGCACCGAGCCCATCGTGCTGGACAGTCTGAAGCAGCACTATTTCATCGACAGGGACGGAGAGATCTTCCGCTACATCCTCAGCTTCCTCAGGACCTGCAAGCTGCTGCTGCCTGAAGACTTTAAGGTAAAAACTGAACTCTGTATTTATGCAGAAATCATTTAGATCACTGGCATAAGAACTGACCATATATCCAGTGCTAATTTAAAACATAAGCAGACCTGTCAGTGAGGAAGAGGAATAGTGAGTAGTCCTAGGATTGGGGTAAAAGTAAAAAACTTTCAAAAAAAAAAAGTTCAAATCACTTGTGTAATTTAGAAACCTGAAATGGTTTCACACAGCCAATGTTTTCACTGTTGACTTGCTGCTCTGCGCTTTTACTCACTTTCATCATTTTCATCATTTCATAATTTATCATTGAAATTATTTATCATTTTAGATCTGACGCTGTCGTAGTCTTTTTTTTTTTCCTTTTACCTTTTCCGTGCCGTTTTGACCATTTTCCAGAAGTATAAGGTGTATTAGGTGTCAGTTAATATCAGACAGCTCAGAACACCCATCACTCACTCCAGATTCACCTGTCGATCGGTTTATTGGAGGAAGAAGGAAGGCTTCTGCTTTGCTGTATTTTTCAGCGGCGTCTCATGACAACATACTCCGATGTTCAATGAGCTTGTATGCAAAATGTGTAAATGTTGGCAGGTCTGTATAATTTGAGATTTGATGGCAACCGGCTCGACCCCAGCATCCCTGCATCGATAAAATCTGATTTCACATGCACTGCAGTCGTGGCCTAATGGTCTGAGAGTTGGACTTGTAACCCGAAGGTGAACCTGAAGGTCGTGGGTTTGAGTCTCGGGNTGTGTGTGTGTGTGTGCACTTGGGTGGGTTAAATGCAGAGCACAAATTCCGAGTCTAGATCACCATACTTGGCCACAAAAGTCACTTCACTTCACTTCACTTAAAAAGTCAATGTAAAGGAGGCGTGGCGGGAGGGAGGGAAGGTTTGTCATTCTGAAAACCTCTCAACTCATCCTTTCTCTCTTATTCTAATCTTGTTCTGTCTCACGTATTCCTTTTATTTTTTCCTGTCTATCTTTGTCAGCAAAATGGCCCTTCTACTACAGAGATCCACAGCATGATTAAACATACACAAATGGCTCAATGGATGAAGTATGTAGGCTGTTGACCTTGTGTCTCTGTCCCTTGTTCTACCGTTCCCTTACACACACACGCACACACACACACACACCATATTAGCACAGGTTAGCTCAGGAAGGCTGCACAAACCTGGCTCCTATATTGCTCTACGCATGAGGAAGCTGCTCCACCTGGCCAAGCTTCACACACAGACACACGGCTGCCTTCACACTGCACAATAATCAGTGTATGAACCGTCCAGTACAAGCACGCTGACAAAACAGAGGTTTCATGTGGATTTTAGTGGAGAAAGCTCTTGGGAGAGAAAATAGAATCTACAGGCTTCAGAAATAAAGATGTTATGAACTGGATGTCAAAGCCGAGGTTTCTAACAGTGTATCACAAGACAAGCGGTCCAGCGTAGAATAACCTCACCTCGGTTTATTACTTGCACACTGTAGTCGAACAGACACAACATGCTTGCCGGCTGATGTTTCTCACTGTACATGTAGCAAACACGTAATGGAAGTCTGTTAAATATATTTTCCATAGAAGCATATTAATGTCTGTATCTCCTTATATTTGCATCAGACATCTTCAGAGGTTCGGGCATTACTGAAAAGAAAATCCTAGCAGGCAGAGAGAGCAAAGGTTTTACCACAAAAAAACATAGTGCATGTTCGTGGCTAGTTTGTTTCCAGATTTGCACCAAGGAACAGTAAGAAAACAACAAGGCAAAAGTCCAGCATGACCACTACTTAGTAATAAGCAGAAAGGTTTTTTTTTTTTTACCAATCAAAGACACTGCGGTCCCGCCCACTTGGTTTCGGTTGGCACACAGGAATGAGGCTTGTGAATACACAGGTCAAAGTTCACCCAGAAAATAAGCGCTACCAGAAGCCAGCGCGTGTCGTTCACATCCCACTTACTTTCCCCTTCAGTGAATTGTTTTCTTTTTCTGCTGGCTGAATTTTATTCGTGTCTGGGCCGAACCCCTGCTTCAGCGAGAAAGCGCGAAAGCATAGTTTTCAGGTGTCTCAGTGCAAAGTAAACGCTACAGCTAAGCCTCTGCATAACTCTCATGTCCAACCTATCATCGTTTATGAAGAAAGGATGTTGTTAAATAGCCGGAATCATCCATATCAGCTGCACTTTCTGGTACAAATCCACCTTTAAACTGTATACTGATACAATATGGACAACAAGTAATCAGTAAATGCAACGGAGCAGCATGTGAACAAACAACAGAAATACCGAGCTGAACGTACAGCACTTCTGTTGCAGTCTAGAAAGCTGGATGGATGGTAACATGTCATTCGAGATCATTGCCCTCATGCCTTTTGATTTGCGTGACCTCTGAAAGAGGAAATACGGTGACTGGTGGGATTATTGCGTGTCCTTATCAGCATGACATCACGGCTCCGCTTGGCCTCAGGGATCAGTACCACACCCCGGCACAGGCAGCTGGTGTGTTCCTTTAAGTCAGTGAACAGATTTCATATGCAGCAGTGCAAAATCTAGTTTTTGTCGAGAGACAGAGCGTGATTAAGAGGATTATGTGCTGCTAGGATACATCAGTAAACATCAGTAAAATAAGTAATTGATGCTGTATACAGTGTGTGTGTGTGTGTGTGTTGACAGCTGCAGGTGCAGTCTTGTGTGTGCAGCAGTGAAGAATACACAGCTGTTTAATCCGAAGTAGAAAGCTCATAAGATCAGTATAACCTGTTGTCATTGTAAGAGTGTAATTTATTTGAGAATTAAGCGCAGATGGAATTTTTTCGTTGGAGCGAAACAGAGTCAGAGAGCTCGTGATTGGTCTTGCTCCAGTTGCATGTCACTGCGAGAGACCGGTATGAAAATCGCTGGCTGATACCAGTATCATTTTGTAAGATAGATGGAAGGGAGGGAGAGCGAGTCCAAGATAAGGCCACCCAATAAATGAATGAATGAATGAACAATAAAATAAATCATTACTGATACATATGGCTTG
Organism: Pangasius elongatus; assembly: GCA_033441825.1. Taxonomy (NCBI): domain Eukaryota; kingdom Metazoa; phylum Chordata; class Actinopteri; order Siluriformes; family Pangasiidae; genus Pangasius; species Pangasius elongatus. The sequence continues at coordinate 4,057,169 of JAKKZN010000006.1, read as the reverse complement.
ATTTGAAGGGGGAGTTTAAGACAAAGAAACTGTGTTGGTTGTATCAGGAGTTTTCATGTCAAAAGGCAAGTTACATGCCACACACACACACACACACACACACACANAGAAATAGAAAGCACCTGTTTAACAAATTGAGAAAACCCCTGCCTAATAAATATCTAACCTGATTACTGTTTTGCTAAACTGAAAATTGTGTTATGAAATCTTAATCTGATTGTAGTATTGTGTACACAGTAATTTCTCATCACTGATCACTGGGCCTCTCAGCGAGTGTATAGGATAGAGTATCACCATTAGAAGCATCTCTGCCATTATGTGAGACACAGAACTAAAAAAGCGATCAGGGATTGTTTTCCTGAACAAATTTGCTGAATACATGAAACACTAAACAATCAGATTTGCCCAAATGGAGCAGTCAGATAAGTAAGGAACAGCGGCCAAGACAAAAACCACATTACACTAAACCTCACTGTGTGCTGTGCGTATCGTCTCCGTCGCCCCAGGTCCATTTTTGTCCATCATTGTCGCAGGCATTTCTTCACTATGCTATTTTGTAATCCCGTCAGATTAGTTAGCTGAAGAGCAGTCATTTTAGTCATATAGACAAAGCATAATATACACTTAGTCTTATTTTTTAAAGCATGTTTAAATAGCCCTGGTGCAAGCAAGATAACACACGTCAAAGTGGCTCTCATTCCACATTTAGTTTCCCTTTACTGTTCTAATAAGCTCCACTCTTCAGGGAAGGCTTTCCACTAGATTTTGGANTTCAGTGGGGTTGAGGTCAGGGCTCTGTGCAGGACACTCGAGTTCTTCCACTCCAACCTTCACACACACACACACACACATCATGTCTTCATGGAGCTCGCTGTGTGCACAGGGGCATCGTCATGCTGGAACAGGTTTGAGCCTCTTAGTTCCAGTGAAGGAAAATCTTAATGCTACATCATACAAAGACATTCCATACAATTCGCTTCACACTCTGTGGTAAAAGTTTGGGGAAGAACCACATATGGGTGTGAAGGTCAGGTGTTCCCATTCTTTTGGTCATATAGTATACTTCTGCCTCTATTTACAGGCTTTCCTGGAGGTTTTTTTGCTGTCAGTTGTTGAGTTTTTTTTGTGTATAGTTTGTGTCCATTGTATCGTTAGTTCGGCCACAGAACTACTTCTTACTTCTCATTGTCGCTCTCCTTTTCTCTCCCTGTCTTTACTCCCTCTCTTCTCTTCTTTTCTCCTTCTCTTTCCTTGTCTTTCTGCTTCTCTCTCTCTCTTTCTCTCTCTCTCACACACACACACACAATCTGGTTGTTTCTTTTCTCTCTTTCTGTCCCATTTACCTCACCTCTTCCCTTTTTCTCTCCATAAATCAGCTGATTATTTTAACTCTTAAAGTAATGAACAAATATTCTTAGGATGGTTTTAGTCTCGTTTTTAGCATTGGTTCCTCGTCAGAGTGTAAAAGCCGAGGAATCTGAATTTGGATTTTTGAATGCAGGGAAGCCTGTTGGGTGGATAGACACCTCAGCAGAACGGGACGTGTTGAATAACAGCCGAGTGCGTTGCTTCCCACCGGTCTGAAGTAAGAGCCGGTGATTTGCGTGATGCTCAGAGGGTTGGAGTGGTTAAGGGGTGGCCCCAGCTTTATTACTAAAATGGGAGCAATATTTTGCAAAGGCTGAACGGTAACTTATGTACATGAATAGTGCAAGAGTTCTCATCTTTTTAGGTGCTATTGCTGTGGTGTTACCTCATTTACAAAAGTAAAAGACAGATTTGCACTTGAAATCTCCTCTAGCCAGAGGGCTTACTGCAGTGTCGTCATGCTGCCAGAAGATCTCTTGGAAATAACGGCTCTCAGTCTCCCTTTGGTTTTCTCTTGCTCTCCACCTCGTCTTCTGGTGCCTCTCTCTTTCTCACTCTCTCTTGCTGCATCATTATTTTGGAGCTCAAACAGTCTGGAATTATGTTTGTGAGTCATTCTCATGTCTCTCTTGACACCCGGAGTTCAAATGTGTTACAAGGTTTGTGTTGGAGAGAGGTGATTTACATCCAGCTTTGATGTAGCTCTCGCTAAGAATACTGGAGATGTAGATCGAGGCGAAACAGAGAGAGGAAGGCAGGACAAGGAAAATAACAATTTGACTCCGGCACTTTGATGATGCTGGCCTAGTGAAACACACCGAAGCCCTCAATGGCATTTTCCAAAAACTTCAGCGTCGTTGTGCGACCAGAGAGCAAGCAGCCTCCACAGCCTCTCTTCCTCTACTAACCTTCATTCACTCTTTACTACTTAGAAATGTTCTGACACTCTTATAGCTATACAGTTGTAACATTTTGCTGTAGAAATCATGAATAAAAGCAGTATAGGTAGAAAAGAATCCACAGTCGCTGTCATGATGGTCAGGAATAGCACGGATGTGAACGGGAGTGTAAATAAGAAACAGAGGAACAGGAACACGAACACCATCATCTGCATTTTTACACACATTTATGTCACTGTGCTACATGTGGAGAAACCGTGACCTGAAGATTGTCTAACATGTCTGTTTTGTCACAGTACTGAGTATAAGTAACTAGTGTTACTAGCGTTAACCTGTTACAGAGTCTCGATCAACAAGTTACCATTCAACATGTTCAGTTGTAATAAAGATACTTACCATTAAATTATGCGAGCAATATTAATAATGCTTAGTAAAAATATTAATAAAACAAGTATAGTTTTATAGAGAGAAAGAAATACAATCAATCCAAGCAGTCTCATATTTAAAAAAAAAAAAAAAGGAATAAATGAAATATGTGTTTTGGACTCAAACTACTTTTGTTTTTCTATAAGCTTCTCTGTATCTTTCTTTATCTCTCTCCTACTCGCTCGCTGGATCGTGTCTCTCTTCCAGACCGCAGCATCGCTCATAGACACTGCACGGGAATGCTGCCATCTGGACTCATGGGAAATTAAAGACAGGAGCAGGAGGGGCAAATCACTCCTGGCTAAATGCCCTGAGGACAGGGAGAGGGAGGGGGAGGCAGAGGGGGGCTGCTTGCAGTGGGCCACGGATCTGGGGTGAAGGAATGCACAGAGCAGTGTTAGACCAGCTTCACACGGACATTGTGGCATCCATCAAAAATGCATTAGGATGTTTCTTTTGAAGGCATGTTTTGGGTAAAGATCAGTGTTTTTATTTTTTTCTGCCCGTTCCTTTCTTTTCCCTTGTCTCTGCAGGACTTTAATCTGCTGTATGAGGAGGCACGGTATTACCAGCTCACCCCCATGCTGAAGGAGCTGGAGCGCTGGAAGCAGGAGCGCGATCAGCGGCGCTCGGCTCAGCCCTGTGAGTGTCTGGTGGTGCGCGTGACCCCCGACCTCGGCGAGAGAATTGCGCTCAGCGGGGAGAAGATCCTCATCGAGGAGATCTTCCCCGAGACAGGAGACGTCATGTGCAACTCAGTGAACGCTGGCTGGAACCAGGACCCCACCCACGTCATCCGCTTCCCTCTCAACGGCTACTGCAGACTCAACTCCGTACAGGTAATACGGCGACACCACCACTGCCACGCTAACTACTCGCAGACAACCAGACGCCTGCCACTCATACAACATACTACATGCGTGATATTGTTGTGGTGGACCCTTACGCATCATATATCCCATATGGGAGCAGGCTAGCGAGGCAGGTGGCGTATCTGAGCAGCTCCTGGGATAAAGTCTGTTCGGTTTGAAAAGTAGACACCCTTTTATAAGGTCTAAGGTATTATTTTTCATAATTGTGTTCACTAGATGAGGGGTGAAAACATGATGGACAGAACTGTGGCTACAGCAAATGTAAATGTATTGAAAAATTATTATTAAATATTCCAAAATAGCTTGTTTATTGATCTTTAAACTGCTAACCCTTTTTTTAATATATATAAATTAAGTAAATAACACCGTCTATCAGAACCATTGATATCAGAAATTAGTCTATGAGGTAGAGGTAAAGAATGTGAAATGGAGCTCTCTAGGACCAAAGAGTTTTATTTTCAGTCCTACTCACACCTGAGTGATCTTAACATTTCTAGTAAACTTTCCAAAACCCCCAAATGCACGCATGCATATCGTTTGCACGCATCACCATGATGTTACTGTTATGTTTACATCTCCGTTCTTATCACTTTTAAGTAAAGCATTCTGCAGTTGTTCCTATAAATAATTCCTTTCTTTTATTATTTAAACTTTCATTCAGCAGTACAACTTCAGACGTGATAGTGTAAATTTAGTCCTAGTTGATATTGTTGTCATGGTTACAGGCTAACTTTGCACTGATTTAGCACTGCAATTACATTTATATCTACAGAAAGTAACTGACAGCTGCTAGTCACTCGGATGCTAGCTTTTCCTGTGTTACAGTAAACGGTAAACATGGTGAGAGGAAATTCTGTGACGTTTATTAATCATTTTGGTTCTTTTGGTTCCTTGCTGGATTGGTAGGTGGAGGTTAGGATGTTTGTGCGTTTGTGTTTGTGTGTGTGTGTAGGATTGACCACAAGCCGAAGACACACAGCAACATATGACGTGTTGGCAAACTGCATTCCTACAGCATTCATGTACTGGACACTACACACACACACACACACACACACACACACACACACACACACACACACACCTTTCAGCCATCCGTCCTTGCCACGTTCAGCTCTTGACTGTTTTCAGTGCGAGAGTGAG
>JAKKZN010000006.1:4017266-4028934 GCA_033441825.1 Pangasius elongatus | reverse complement strand
AGGACGACAACGATGAGGCTGGAGAACCCACGGAGCTCCCCGACACCTACAGACAGGAGCAAGAAGCAGAGTGAGAACTGACTGCTGCAGATCAGAAACATGAGTGAGCAACTCCAACACATTCACACTTGATAGGGGAGAAATGCATATAATAATAATAATAATAATAATAATAATAATAATAATAATAATGTTAATATAATATGGCTGATGCTGCTTGGTTTCACAGTGACTTGCCATGTTTGCCCTGATTCTGTGCTTGATTTTGGGACATGTTGCAGAATAAAATCATGTTCGATTGCCCATTATGAAAGTTTCATCCAACCAACCAGTTCCAAAGCCCAAGAAAGTGTTGCAAAGATAAGATAAGCAACCCGAGAGTCAGAGCAAGCGAGCATAAAGAGATCAATGCTGAGTAAAGAGGGGATTTTTTCAAAGCTGGGCTTCGAAGGAGGAAAGACTGGAGCCTTTGGGGAGACACACACACACACACACACACACACACACACACACACACATTTCAGTCCACCCCAGTGGCAGACAAGCTGAACCTGGGGACAAAAAGGAGTCCGATGCTGGGGTGAGGAAGTGGAGAACTCAGTAGCAGTGTGTATGATGTGAGATACGACTGGAAGCCTGTGGAAGTCATAAAGCATGGGGGTCAAATGCAATTTTTTTGCTTTAAGCATTCAAGCTCAATTTTTTAAAAGTAAAAATATCGTGCAATAATATTTCCATATGGAGAAAAAAGAAAAAAACGGGCTTTTGAGTTTCATAGCTGTTCAATTTTACTGGGAAAGAAAGACACAGAAGTCAAAATTTAGAAAAAAAACACAAGTTTTTCATTTTAGACTTGAATCATTTAAAATCAGACTTCATCAAATTTCTTTAGAGGAAAGACATGAGAAACACAAAGAGCTCAGAAAACACAACCCACGATGTTTGGCATGAATGAGGAAGCCATGTCTGATCCACCTCCATCCATTCGCTCACAATTAGAGGGATTATGCTCCATAAACACGGATCATGGAGGCAGCGAGGGCTGTGATTGCAAACATCTGGCTCTGGTCAGAGTTCAAGCCGTGGCTTTGGTCTGAAATGCATACGAGGCCTTTTATACTGACCTAATAACAACCACCTTCATGTTCTCATAAAGCAGCAAGTGTGTGTGTGTGTGTGTGTGTGTATGTGTGTGTGTGAGAGAGAGAGAGAGAGAGAGAGAGAGCTCTTGAATTCACACAGGTGGAGTGTGTGTCAAGGCTGAGTGAGTGTGTGACAGGCAGAGCTCAGGACGCCCTCAGGGGGAAGCAGGACACCTGCAGCTGCCTCATCAGGCCAATCAGAGATGACCTCACGTGAAAGGCCGGTCTGCCTGCTGCCATAGCAATTACTGCCAATCATCGGCTCAGCCAATCAAACACATCTGTCCACCTGGAGAGAACAATGTGTGTGTGTGTGTGTGTGTGTGTGTGTGTGTGTGTGTGTGTGTGTGTGTGTGTGTGGGTCTAACTGTGTGTGGTTTGGCGATCCATATATAGGCAGAAAGGTCAGAGAGAGAGAGAGAGAGAGAGAGAGAGACACACACACACACACACACACACACACACACACACACACACACACACACACACACACACGTATTCATGGTCTCTCCCACATCTTGAAAGCTCATGCTGAGAGAAGAGAAAAAAAAGCATCTAAAGATTCAATGTGCTCTGAAACAAAGCGTGATGCGCTATGCACGGCTGCTCACTAATTCCGCTATTTCCAGGTTTAAAGAGCAGCCTGATGCAAACAACGAGACTCTCTGTAAAGTCTAAACAGAGAGAAAAGACTGAAAAGAAAAAGAGAGAGGAAAAAAAGAAAGAAAAGATAGAAAGAGAGACAAGAAGATCCACATGGCTAAAAGCAGCATCTGTCATTTTATCTTTGATGGCAGCTCACAGGCATGATGTCATACGACATATCCATCCTACAACACACACATACACACACACATATACACACACACACACACACGTGCGCACACACACATACACCAATACATGTCTGTACACACTACGTAGCCAAGAAAGAAAGAAAGAAAGAAAGAAAGAAAGAAAGAAAGAAAGAAAGTGTAGAAATGGTTCTGACTGCCTGAGGATTTCTGGAGTTCAGGACTGAGGGAGGAGAGAAAGTCAGAAAAAGGAAAAAGGGAAGAAAGAAAAAATAGATTGAAAGAAAAACAGCACAATGGAGAGGAGAGAGAAACACACACACACACACACACACAAACAAAAGACAACAGATAGCTTCATGAGGGCCACAATGGTGTGAGGTTGCTGTTGCTGGCGTTCTCACCTACACACCCACTGCTGACAACCTGCTGGCGGCAAACACACACACACACACACACACACACACACACACACACACACACACACACACACACACGGCTGGCCATCGGGATCATGGTGAGAGGTGAAGTGTGCGGGGTGTGTGTGAGTGTGGATGAAGACTAATCTGGTCATAATGTGTTCACACACGCAGGCTAACAACACATTAGTGCAGCGCATCGCTCGCAGACCTGTGTGGGTATTTAGCTCTGACTGGGGGAAAAGCCCCAGAACTGAGCATTATGGGTAAATAATGGCTGAAGTGACAGTGGGGGGTGGGGTGGAGGGAGACCCCCTATCAGGACTAGCCACACAAACATGCCGCAAACACTCCTCCGTTTTCAGCACGGCCGGAGAGAGAGGGAGAGTGAGAGTTTCTAACTAACTCGTAGATCTGAAAGCAGGACTCTGATTGGTCAGATTCCAGGACAGGAAGCAGTCAGAGGTTACAAACCAGGAAGAGTTCAGAGACTTCAGCTACACGTCGAAAGCCACATTCCTGTCTTTACAAAGCATAGTGTAGAATATCTGGTGCACCCCGATATCCCACAATGCACTGCTATATGTAGCTTATGGGATGCAGAGTTCCCATAATGCACTGCGCAGCTTGTCAGTTTGGACACAATGTAGAGTAGCTTCCACTTTGCTAAACTTGCTTTCACTTGTGCATGCACGTACACTCCCTCTCTCTCTCTCTCACTCTCTCTCTCTCTCTCTCTCTCTCTCTCGTCCACCACCACCCCTTCTTTCTGGACATTTCAGTTCAACTTTTCTGAAAAGTATCAAGTGATGTCAAGCATTTTTTTAGGTCACAATTTGGAGTGTAAGCAGGTAAAACAAACATGGAGGACAAAGTACCAGTGGTTGAAACAAGAGAACATATTAGAAGATTTATGATATGCTGACTCGAAGATATTTCATTGGCAATATTAAATGCAATGTTATTTCTAAAAAAAAAAAAAAAAGATCAATAAGAATCTGTTTTGAGATGTTCATCGATACATGATGTGATGTCAAGTCACACGAGCAGGACACGTTCTCTTGACTGAGTTACGCCAATCTTTATTTCATATATATATGATGATGATGATGATGATGATGATGATAAATCTAATCTCCACTGCAGGCTAGGCTGGTCAGTTAGCTGATACTAGCTAAGACTGAGTAAGAGTGTTGTCATGGTTACAGTGTGCACATCCTCATGGGTTATAAGGCCAGGGTCTCTCCTGCCAGTAATGAGGAATTATACAGGACTTATAGACAGATGTACACACAGACACAGACAGAAAGACAGACAGATACATACACTATATGGGCAAAAGTATGTGGACACCTGACCACCAAACCCATATGTGGTTCTTCTGGCAAAAATTTTTACACACAAAATTGTCTAGAATGTGTGTGTATGCTGTAGCATTAAGATTTCTCCTTCACTGAAACTAAGAGGCCCAAAACTGTTCCAGCGTAATCCCCCTGTGCACAAAGCGAGCTTCATGAAGACATAAAAAAAAAATAAAAAGAACCACAGACAAAGAACAGAGAACAGAGCAGAGTAGGGGAATTAATATTTATTTGAAAGCTGGCCAGAGAAACAGAAGAAGAAAAAAAAAACACAGGATATATTATCTTTGTTAACTGTGAAACACTTTCACATGTACGTTTACTCCAGTTTGGGTTTAGGGCCAATCCTCCTCATGATAACGCACCATATACACCATGCACACTGGATTCCTGTCTCGAGAAAACCTACTGCTATTAAACGGGCTGTACAGTAGTGTAGTGAACACGGACCATTCCAGACATCACCATTAAACCATCACTGGCATGAAGGCAGACCGTTTAGAGAGTGCAGAATGTTCTGTACGTGTGCTTTGAGACGTCTTAGTGTGATACTTGAATTTTAAAGACAACTGTTAGAGGTGACTAGAAGCCATGAAAGGATGATAAAAGGATGTGGATCACGTCACTGTGCTGGGAGTGCACTCCAGAGACGGCTAAATCAGTTATTAGCTATCGCAATATAGCAGTAAAATGAGAACGAGTGCAGCGGGGCTGATCCTGCTACCGCGACTCAGGCTAAGTAAGAATCTGTTTTTGAGATGGAGAGGGTTGAGTTTGTCAGCCTGAGGCGGTGGGAGGATGTAAAGCTGAAGCACACGGTCACCTCCATGCTGCCTCACTCTCCTCCAAACCCTGACGGCATCATGGGACCGGACCCCCTCTCTCCAAAATCCACCTCCATAATAAGTCCTGCCATTAATTAAGACCAGAGGCCTGCTCTTTTCCCTCTCCCTCTCTCTCTCTCTCTCTCTCTCTTTGTGCCTGGAGAAAAGGCCGATGAGGACATTTTAGAAAGAGTTAACAGATGTTGGCTGATTGGCCCGGGGGCGTTTCGAGACATCGCCCGAGTGATGTATTTGATGTGGAGTTTATTCGGCTCCAATAAACGTATAAAGAATTAGAATAATAATTCGCAGATGTACGCGGAGTGGATTACAGGCCAGAGCTCTCTTTGAAGCCAAGAAGCACAAACACGGGAGCGGAGAACAAAAAGACCAGGCTTTGTGCACTGAGCTACGGGTCAGCCAGGAGGCCACAGTGGGTCGGGTAACCTGTGCGCTGTGTGTTAATATCTTATTTTACAGGCTGTCAGGGGAATTTTATAAAGTGCGTGTGGGAGAGAAAAGTGAGCACTTCATGAATGTAAATCAGAGAGTCATTTAAGCTCACTACACACTACATTACACGTGAGGGAGGAGCTGAGCTGCAAAAACGGCGGGTATGACGGACTGGTTTCATTTACTGAGCCCGGGTTCCTGCATAGACGACTGGGGAAAAAAGTGAAAAGAGAAAGAAGTAAGGATGGAGTAAGTCGCACTTCTTCTGAATGCTGTGATAAATGGAGGAATTACATTCAAAACAAACAACCTCAATTCGCTCCCCAGCTAAAGAGCAACAAATCTCAAAAACGGCCACTCGCTGCACGCCTTAATACCCACACATAAAACAGAAAACAGTGCGAGCGAGCGAGCTCCATGGCGATGCATAGCAACGGCGCACGATCTCAGTCAAGGAGAAAGAAGGCGAGGGGGAAAAAAAACACCTTATTACTTCTAACTCCTGCAAGCCATTTTGGTCTCCAAAGGTTTCGCAGTGCCTCGGGCGCTGTGTCTGCAGTGTTTCGGGAAATGACTTGCCTTCGCACGAACACTGCCATGTTCTGCAGCGCCGCTGCCCCCCAGCAGCCCCGCTCAATTTCTCTTTAACCCTTTCCTGCCTTTCGTGCCTGAGAATCACTGCCTCTGAGCTCATGCTCTTTCTCTCTCTCTCTCTCTTTCTTCACCTCACTCTATCACATTGCTTAGTCTCACACAGACACCCTTTTTGAGCCCCGGAGTTTCAGCATCAGTCGTCTCCGTCTCAATCGGACACTTGAGGACAAGGTTAGCGTTAGTCGGTTTTTGTGTCACATGCGCTGGAGTGTGTATCCAGGCTGGATTAACTCTGCAAACTCGTTGACACAACACATAATTAAACATTTCGCTTCAGGTCAGGAATTTTCTAATTAGTAGTGTACTGACAAAGTTGCAATTGCATCGCCTTGAGTCACACAGTCCACAGGTTACTGCTTAGATGAAAGCAGNCACACACACACACACACACACACACACACCTTTGTCTTACTATCTTTGTAAGGACCTTCCATTGACATAATTATTAATACAGCTAATAAATGCTATGCTACACCTAAACATACCACTAACCTTAATCTCAGAAAGAAAAATAAAACCTTTTATTTATTTATTCTATAAAGCTTTAATAAAAACGTATGGGGTCATGTCAAATGGCCCATCAAGGTCAAAGCTGAGATATTCCTATCCTTTTGGGGAAATCTGTTCCCCGCCACGACACAAAAACACGCACACTACAACAGAAACAGGCAGGGGGGGGGGACATCACCCCGTGAAACTTCCTCCCGAACAAAAGTGCTTCAAAACCTTTAGAACTGGAAGTAAAAGCTTCACCGTCTTTCTTTCTCTCACTTTAGTACTCTCTTTCTCTCTATTTCCACTCTCCTTTTGTTTCTCTCAAAAGAGTTTCAGCTGGGAGACAAAGAAACAAAAGCCGCTGAGGCGTAATTACAGTTAATTGTGCATCTTCAAATGCACGTGCTGTATTTTCCGGACGATAAACATGTTTTTTTGCCCTTTAGCAGCTGCTGCAACTTATAATGCAAAACAGAGGACGTTATCATTTTTCCATTAGCCTGACTGTAATATTTATTAGTGGTCTTATGGTAGGCGTGCTACTCTGGCATTTATGGTAGTTATTGGCACTAATTACACTGTAAATCCTATAGCTGTGCTAGTGCAGTGTGTGTCTTATAGGCAGAATAATAGGCATTATGTAAAATAAAATAAAAAAAACAACACTATATTAATGCAACCACACATATAAAGACTTTCTCAGGATTTAGGTGGTGCGTCTTATACTCCATAGCGAATTATTGCCTAGGAAATATAATGTGTGGATTAAAAGACACATCCACATCCCACATGCTGTCTCAGACGTACAAACAGAGATGTCTTCATTCAAGTCTTCATACAAACAGAGATGTCTGTGGCTTAACAACTCGCGCTGAAACACACTGGACAGCTGCACTGAAAATAAACAGGAAAATATGATCCCAAACATACAAGAATCAGGGCTGCGGGGTTATAAACGCCCACAGTAACTCTGTCCGGTCCCATGTCCAACCACAGCCTGACCAATCCACTCACAGTGCTCGCAACACCAACCTCAAATACATGGCAGAAGACTGATTCTAGTCTGCCACTCGGCGGCCATCTTGGCAGTGCGCCCGCTCAGTATGTCCAATCATATAAGACCACATCTGCTTGAATGAGTTAGGGATCCTTATAGCAGAAAAGGAATGATAAAAGGATTTGAAATCTGACACAAATTTCATAAAATATTTGGTCTTTGGCTCAAAAAACATTGTTTCACATTGCACCGGCTATCGCACATGCACGTTTCTCCAGAACTAACAGAGCAAAGCGACTTTATATCTGTGTATACATCAGTGTAAAAAAAAAAAATCCGATAGGCCAGCCGTTTTCTGCTCGGTTCATAACCAACAAAGTGACTCTTTTTATTATTAATTATTATTATGGACGGGACTTCCAGTAATACAGGTAGAGCAAACCAGTAAAACTGCTTTCAACAAAAGCTTGTAGCTCCGAATTTCTGACCTCCAAGCAACAAAAACAAACAAACCAAAAAAAAAAGGTGGAATTCCTACAGCCTGGAAGCTCATCATGTCATTGTGGCCGCTCACACCGTCCACAGTAAGTAAATTATCACTTTAAAAGAGTGCATAATAGTATTTACTATTATAGATCAATCAACATAGACACGTTAGTTGGTTACATCCATAACACTAAACACACAGCTTGCGGTTTTGAGAAGGTAAGCACATCATAAACTCATGATGGCTAAGGTTAGCTGGCTAGCTTGTTGCTGAAAAACGCATGCTTTGATGGCTTTGTAGCTCAGACATGATGTAAATCAGTGTTCTCACTGCAGGGTTAAGGCGAACGCAGCATAACTAACACACTGGCAAATCTGGACATCACACTGTCTTTTCTATTTTTGATGAATATCAGCAGTACTTTTACAACACAGTACCGAAGACCGGACCGCGTGTTGAAATCTAATTTCTAGTTTTTAATAATCTAATAGCTGAAATAGCTTAATTTAATAGTTTCATTTTGTGGACGTTAAATAAAAACACGGTTGAAACCATAGTCTCACATTGCTCTATGCTAGCACACACATATCATTATATGAAATTTTGTTGTGTCACTCATCCCTAACTTTCATTAATTTCATTAAAAAAATTTCATTACAAAAAAAACCCACCAAGTATTACAGATATTTGCCAGATGCTTTTATTCAAAGGGACGTAAAAGCTTATTCTTGCAGAATGGCTCTCTGAAATGTGAACTTTCCACTCCCTGGCACAGAAGCTCAACATCTGAGACTCCGACTGGTTATCATACTGGATATCTCTGGCTACGCACTAAAGGCAGCGTCTGCGGAACTTTTCTTTTTAGTGTGTATTAAAAATTCAGTGGGTTTCATATGTAAAGCGAACCCAATTAGGAAGTAAACGTCAAGGCTCAAGTAGGAACGCAGATCCTCAGAAGACTCGGCTAATGAGGGTTTGTTGATTTTAAGCCGCTCGCTAAGTCGTTTCCTGAGTTGTGTTAAATTTTAATCCTTCCTCAACAGCGAGGTGGAGTCGGCACTAACAACCCGGGGAGTCTCGAGACTTGCGCTGACCGACCGGGATTTCTTCCGACGTCTTTGTGGAACCGAGTTATTGCAAAACATTTTCACCTAAAATCCTCACAGAACGCAGCATTCTGTAATCAGATAATCCTGAAAACGAGCGGGGAGATAGATAAAATGGAAATTCTGAAACGTTAACCTGAATTAGGGATTAGACCTTATTCACTTTGAGCTTTGAACAAGTAATGGGGTCTTTTTGAGTATAAAGAGTGAACTCCCAACTGATCGTGACAAGTCCCGAACCAAGAGCTGTCAAATCTGCCCTAAAAACACTTTACAGAGAAGTGAAACTCTCACTCTCAATGAATAAAGTATACACACGAACTGTACTGATCTCTGCCAGTCGCTCGGTTATATTTTGCAGTGTTAAGATCCGTTGCTCCCGTCTTTGTGAGCTCCTCATGCACCTACTGAGACGTGCACACAACTCGAGTCTCACTGTCTTCTGAGGAGAGACGAGTTCTTATTAAATATCCCAGAAGAAAAGCAGGAAACACATGAGAATGCTGTGTGAGTAAGTGTTTCTGATGGTTTTGGCAAGCACGGGTCACTCATCGTTTCCCGAAAATGTTTCGGTTTTTCCATCCACGTTCCAACGCCAAGCTGCAGAAGACCGAATACGCAGATCCAGCACTTACAGGAGTCGAGTTCAGACCGAGAATGCGGCAGATACGTATCAGAAAGCGCGCTCGGATTTTGCACAAAATTCACTCTAGTATTGCTCAGTGTTACATGAATAAAATCAGCTGGCAGTTGCCTTAGCAAAGAGCCCACAGGCATCGCTTCCGTCTATACCTGCATGGCCTTCAGGCTAAAAGCAGCTGGCATAGTGTGTGTGTGTGTGTGTGTGTGTGTGTGCAGACCTTATCTACATATTTACTCAGTTTAACTATCACGACAGACGATGCTGTAGATTTACAAGAGTTTAGATAATGGAGTGAGAGAGTGTTTCTCCACCTGAGGTGCAAAAGCTGGAGGCGGCACAACACAAATACACCTACAGCAACACCTCACACACTGAGGCCTGTGGAACGAACACACACACACACACACACACACACAGCATTAAAAGCACACTTGTTTTGTGACTAATTTCTTGTTTTCTATAATTTCCATTTACAGCAGACGCTCTTATCCAGAGCAACTTACAATTATCTCATTTACACACTTGAGGATTTGAACTCCCAACCTTCCTCTCAGAAGTCCAACATCGTAACCACTGAGCTACCACTACTCCACCCAGATAGTAACCCGAGCTCAGGATCGAAACCCCGGAGCTGTGAGGAAGCAACGCTACCCGCTGTGCCACTGCGCCACCCATCAAATAATTAAATTTTGCATGAAATGAATTTTTAAGCTTGCTCGAAATGGAGAATTTTAGTTGATAAAAAGAAATGCAATACACTGCCAAGGAAGTGTGTGTGTGTGTGTGTGTGTGTGTGTTTGTTATGAGGGAGATCAGAGGGGAATCGGCAAACTGGTCTGAGCTGACAGGATGGTTAGGGTAACTTAAAAAAAAACACTCTTTACATCTGTGATGAGCAGAAAAGCGTCTCAGAAAGCACAAGACGTCAAACCTCGAGGCAGACTGTCTTCAACAGCAGAAGACCACATCGGGTCCCACTCCTGTCAGACAAGAGCAGGAGATCTGAGGCTACAGTGGGAACGGACTCACCCAAACTGGACAACTGAAGATCGGAGAAAGACCAGGCGACGTTTTTCCGATTTTCAACTGTCCGGTTTTATTGTATGCAAACTTCTTTTCTTCTTTTCTAATTTGCCAGCATGTCAGTTCGGATGGGATACGTATTACGTGGGCTTTTTACTACTAATCATTTTAAAATAAAATATGATGTAATCTTTCCAAATGATATTTTTACATTCTGAAATCTCACTGTTCAGGTGAATTTATGACTTTTTTTGTCAGTTTCTTGGACTGTGAACATGGTGATCAGGCTGCTCACTGGAAATCAGAGGCAATATGACAAACTTTTGATGCTTAGACCTCTAAGTAAGGACGTGTGTGTGTGTGTGTGTGTGACAAGTGACATCTGTTTATTCCATCCCACATGGTCCAAGTATGTGTGTGTGTGAGCATGTGGAGCGTAAACACACGCCCACACATGCAGGCTTTACAGACAAGTCAGACAATAAACAGTTGTGGCGTGTAACGAGTCACACGACTGATGAGGAAGAGTGCAGATTCTCGTTTCAGCAGCGCCATCAGTCAGCCCGCTTCATTACAGCCTGCCCAGATACATAATTCATACAGCCTTAAAAAATACATGCCCTGCTCCATCACACAGAGACGTGACAGACAGAGAAACTCAGGGCTTCTGTTAGCGCCGCCATCATTTGTAACACGGCCGGATTTGGATGTGTAGAAAAGCAGAGCCGGCTCGTAATTAGCGTCAGTCGCAGTAATGCATTATGAGGCTTTGTAACGGTGGCGCTCCGTGCCGGACGAGGCACACGGATCCGGCAGTCAGACTTGCTTATTTTAAATGCTTCAGACTCAACACCACCGATGCTGTTCTCAATGTGGCCACCACATTTTACACCCACTCAGACAAATACAGCACAGCGTTTACAAAACCTCAAAATCCACATTGCTGAATTTGAAACATAAGAAAGGAAGTAAGTAAGAGCACTGGTATTTAGGTAGATACATCTGTCAAGGCGGGACAGATCATACATTTATTAGCTGTTCTGCCCAGTCCTGTGTTTCGCTTTCCCAGAAAAATAATTTACTATGCTAAAAAGTGGTAGCTAACACAATGCAATAATATATGATGAGTTAGCACAGCGAATGTTTAATTTATTAACGAACAACACATTGTGCATTTTGAAGCGAGTGCAGGCTGGAATGGGTGGAGAAAGGTGTCGGGAGTTCTGTGTGATAGAAAAATATCAGCGAGAGTCAAGGGGAAGGTGTACGA
>JAKKZN010000006.1:3977187-3994384 GCA_033441825.1 Pangasius elongatus | reverse complement strand
AATCTTTGTTAAATTGTTGTGGTATAAGCAGAATAAAACACTCCAGACTGTGCTGTTATACAAAAATAATCCACTTTGGTCTGTCGTGTGTTATTCCTTACTTAGCAAATGCTAGAATTTTGTCTTCAACTGGTGGAAATGGGTTTACGAAAAATGTAATAAATGCCCTTCGGTTGTATTAATTTGCTCAGGAATTCGTCGACCCTGAAGAGAAATGTTGCTATTGTGGATGTTATCAAGTTGGCAGGTTTTCGCACATGTAATCTTTTAATAAATCAGATCCTGAGAGTTTTAGAGAACTGAAATGTGTAGCTCAGGCTTTGCGCTTCTGAGTAGAAGCTCATGAGATTAAATCCCAGCGTCACCAACTGGCACCGATGTTGGATTCTTGACTCAAGACCCTTAACCCTTATCTGTTCAGCTGTATCCTGAGTATCCTGGACAAAAGCACCAGCCAAATAAGGTAACATGTAAAAGAAACAAACGTGCTGTGTCTGCTCTGTTCACATGCATTCACATGAGTGTGTGCAGATCTACAGTATCCAGGTGAGACTATCCAATGGTTACGCTGGACCATCTACAACAGCAGAAGGTGAGGTAGAAGTGCACAAGGAACCTCAGCGTGTTTTATCACACTCTACTGATACAGGTCAATTCTGCAGTTCTGACTGTTTTACAAATATTCAGTGCTACAACTCCATCTTTCTCAATTTTATCAATAAACCACACTCGGAGCTCATACAACCTTTAGTTTCATCTGTACACTAAATTGTCAATATGCTTTGCTTTAGTATGCTTTTCCAATCCAAAAAAAAAAAGAGAGAGAGAGAGAGAACCGTGCCCTTTAGGGAACACAAGAGTGCTGTTGTTAATGTAATATTATTTACAAAGGTCGGGACCAGGCTGACATTTCTGCACTCCTGTCACCTCCTGTAAAAGTGTGTTGAGCAATATGAGAACGTAAACAGAAATTTGTACAATGATATTCTGCTGAAATTGTTTTTTTTTTTCCTCTCTTGAATTGTAATTGAAGCACAGAAACAACAGCAAGCGCAGAGCTACATAAAGCACGAGTAAATGTGTACGGGGTATAAGACGTTACATAATTAACACAGGGAAATGTAAAGAGATATCAGAAAACCTCTGTGTATATACACATCATACTAGCTACACAAGCTACACACACTCCACATTTCTTTCATCATGATGCAAGAGCATCTCCATGCTGTGCGTGTGTGTGTGTGTGCGTGTGTGTGTGTGTGTGTGGTTCAGAATCACTTCATATAAAATCACCAAGGGGAAAGCTGAGCGCTGTCAGCATCAGTGGTCAGACCTGCCTGTCTATATCAGACTACACCTCATAACAATAACACACACACAAACACACACATACACACACACNACACACACACAGACACACAGATCCTCAAGTCATCCCCACAGCGTTCCACTGCTTACAGACAGATGTCTGAGCTGAAGCAGAACGGTTCAGCTCGATTGGAAAAGACGGCGAGTGTGTGTCGGTGCGTTGCTGGAAAGATACCATTAGACGTCAATAATTCTCAGTGATATCAATTTTAATTAAAAAAAAAACGTCAAGCCAAAAGCAAAATTTCTGCCCAAAAAGTTTTCGATCGAGTGCTTCTTGTGGATCCCATGACAAAAGTAACCCATCGGCTGCTTTGTATGGTTCGAAGGCAAGACAGTATGTATCTCATATCAGAGCATGATCTAGAACACAATATACAAAACATACCGTTCCAACACTGATAACAAGAAAATCGTAGCAGGGAAAAATAAACCGAGAATCTTTTTTACCACAAAAATCCTACAATGTATCAGTGGACTAGGCAGTTCGTTTTTTTATTTTTTCAAAAGCAAAAGTAAGAAAGCAGCGAGGCAGTATTCTGGAGTGATGCCACTTACAAATAAGTAGCTCCTCCATTTTCTTACTGCACAAAGACACCACCATCCTGCCTTCTCGTTTTCTATTGGCTCACATGACCAAGGTTTATGAATCCACAAGTTTAAGTTCACATTGATTAAGTCAGCGTGAAGCGACAGTAATCTCTACCAGACGCAAATGTGTGTCTTTAACAGCCTGTGTCCTTTCCCCTTCAGTGAACTGTTTGGTTTTTTTTTTCATCAAATGAATTTTATTCTTGTTTGGTTTGATGAAAGCAGAAAAGAGTCGTTTTTTTTTTTAAGTGTCTCCCGTATCGCTGTAGCAAGGAGTCAAAAACTGTAAATGCTAACACCTAAACCAGAAACTTTGGCACCTCAATGATGATTCAATGCAATATGACTGTACTGTAGCAACGCAGAGGCCACACCTCCTTCACTGACAGGCAAAGAGGCCACACCTCCTTCACTGACAGGCACGAAGGCCACACCTCCTTCTCTGACAGGCACAGAGGCCACACCTCCTTCACTGAGAGGCACAGAGGCCACACCTCCTTCACTGACAGGCACAGAGGCCACACCTCCTTTTCTGACAGGCACGAAGGCCACACCTCCTTCACTGACAGGCACGGAGGCCACACCTCCTTCTCTGACAGGCACGAAGGTCACACCTCCTTCTCTGACAGGCACGAAGGCCACACCTCCTTCTCTGACAGGCACAGAGGCCACACCTCCTTCTCTGACAGGCACAGAGGCCACACCTCCTTCTCTGACAGGTATGGAGGCCACACCTCCTTCTCTGACAGGCACGGAGGCCACACCTCCTTCACTGACAGGTATGGAGGCCACACCTCCTTCTCTGACAGGCACAGAGGCCACACCTCCTTCACTGACAGGCACGGAGGCCACACCTCCGTCTCTGACAGGCACGAAGGCCACACCTCCTTCACTGACAGGCACAGAGACCACACCTCCTTCACTGACAGGCACAGAGGCCACGCCTCCTTCACTGACAGGCACGGAGGCCACACCTCCGTCTCTGACAGGCATGAAGGCCACACCTCCTTCACTGACAGGCACAGAGACCACACCTCCTTCACTGACAGGCACAGAGGCCACACCTCCTTCTCTGACAGGCACGAAGGCCACACCTCCTTCTCTGACAGACACAGAGGCCACACCTCCTTCTCTGACATGGATGAAGGCCACACCTCCTTCACTGCCACACAATGGCACAATGTAGAGAAAGAAATGCACAGTGTTGAATCTAATCTGTCCAGCTGTTATTAAGGATAATAATTTTGGATACTTTTTAAGGCCAACAGAAGTGTAAAACTTCTCACTCACTCACACACACACACACACACACACACTTTCAGTAGCCGCTCTATTCTGGGAGTATTTTGGGAACACTGGTGTGTTCCGGGATCTTGGGAAAACTGTGCGTGAGGCGTAAATACACGCTGGATGGGACGCAGGTCCACTGCAGGGCACCATAAACACACATGGTGACCAGAACCCTGTGACTATATTTGAGTTCCTTCACAGGAAAAGACCATTTTGTCACCTTGACATTATTACACACAATCACCCTAAATCTCTCATGAGCACATGATCAATTATTTAATACATCACGATATTCAACATGCAATATATGCAATAATGTTAACGATTAATACTGCTCCAAATGATAATCACTACCCCTGCACTCCATTCAGGGGAGAGCTACCATTTTTCCATTTCCCCATTTTTTTGTGCTCCCCTCACAGACAGCGGCATAAGTCTTACTGCGGACAAATCGGAAAGTCCCTCTGATAGAAAGCAAACCCAGTATTCTGTTCACTGGAACATTACATATAAAAAACATGAACTGTCAGAAATAATTTATACGTAATGTAGCTTTTGAATCATGATATCATTGAGGTAATTATTGCGATATGAAAGTTTAATATCGGCACATGACTAGTACGAACGGGCGTTTCTGCAGAAAATGAGACGTTAGGGCTATATCTGCTGAGAGGTTTGCCTTCGCAAGGGTTTGATCGATAAATACTCCGGTCTGAGGGGATTTTAGGATCTATAACTCAGTTAAAGGGGCAGTCAGTATACCTGTGTACCTCCTGAGGTATACATTTGACAAAATATTTGGAAGACATTATTATAATGAAGTGCCCATACTGTTGTGTTTATTTTTACCCATTCCTGTAGTGAAGGGTTACAGCTTCATCTCTTACTATTGCACTGGAGACTCCTTCCATAAGTGTTCCATAAACACACGTCTCCTCACAGAAAACTCCACCATATCAGTGGTTACACAATTTTAAATCCTTTTACGTGGAGCATCCGCTGTGTAAGTCCCTGTGAATGAGCTGTTATTACCAAAACAAAGGTATTAGAACGAGAGTATTAATGATTAACATAAACCTGCGATTTGTCTTGTAGCTGTAATGAGTGGCAGAGCTTCAGTAATAGAAGATGAACCTTCTGAACATCAGATTCGAGAATTCAGAGGCACTGACATAAATATATAAATCCCATAGACTCCCTAACGTTCAGGTTGGATGTAATTTATTTGCACGTACGTTATTGATACGACAACCTGAATTGACCACGCCCATCAGCAGCTGTGCCTTGTGCTTCCTTTAGTAAATAAAGTCTTTACTGAATACGTATAAAATCAGCTTTGATATAATAACGTAATTTGTGATCAATCGTGATATCGCGGGGAAAAAGGCATATATGCCAACTCACAGCATTTCTCTGAGCAAAGACTCTTATAACACACATATGATTATTATTTGCGGAATATTACGGTTGAATAAAAAACAAGAATGCTACACGACCCTGTTTGTGAATTATCTAAGTGATTAACGCAGCAGCAGTAAAGACCTCGCTCTGGAGTTAGCTCTAGAGGAGACAGAGGTTATGCTCCAGAACGGAGGGATCTCATAAGCATATGCAAGCGAGAGGGAAAAAGAGGTGATCGTTAAAAAAAAAAATTGCTTATCTAAGGAGAAAATTTCCATGCTTTTGCTTTTGTTCCACACCGTTCAGCAGTTCGTTTCCCTCTTTTCCCCTCGTTCTCTCTGTCCTTTATATGTGAACCGCACCTGCTATTGATCAGGCCTCATTTACATCCGCAGGAAAAAAAAATGAAAAGAGGTGAAACTTGCACGGTGAGAGAACGTCGGCGATGATTTATTCATTTTCAAATCAGAAACGAGGAGGGAAAGGTAGATGAGAGGAGAATCTTCTGAGAGAGGGAGAGACTGCAGGCAAGCGAGACAGGCCTCTTTCTCTCTCTCTCTGTCTCTCTCTCTCTCTCTCTCTCATTCCCTCGTCCTCTATTCCTCTGCACCCTGAGGCCGGTGATGTGCAAGTCCCTCTAATTAACAAGGTGAATCATACTGCCGCTCTCTAATTAGCCGACATGACAATCTAATGGAAACATGCGGGCAGAGCTGGCACACTCATAGCCGCCTCACAAAAGCCTCGCTTTCTTTCTTTCTTTCTTTCTTTCACTGTGCATTTTTCCTCCTCCTCCTCTCACTCTCCCTCTCTCCTGGCAGATGACACTCCCTCGGAGATGCCCTGAATGGTGTCACGGACCGAACTTTAAAAGCCAGGTGGAGGAGGTCAGGGCTGAACGGAGACTGATTCTCATTTACGCACTGACGCTGGACATTTCTATGGAGTCTAATTGAATTTTGTACTCTTCCTCTCCGGTATCTTCTCCACCTCTCTCTGCCATGAGCGAAACTCTTTGCACCCTACTCCCCTGATGCCAATGTCCCAACAAATGCTGCTACTGCTGCACACAAAGGGAAAGGGCTCCTACAGGCTCAGACACACACACACACACACACACACACACACACNACACACACACGGTTTCACGCTGGAGAGATGCTTCGCCATCTTGCTCGCAGGCACAAATCTCCTTTTTGTTGTTCTTCCCTTTCATTATGGTGCTTTGTATTATTTGAAAACACACATGAACTCCAAAGGTACTTTTTTAAAGGCTCAGTACCTTTATTTGTTTTTTTTTTCTTTCTCTCCCTTGTACATGACTCCAGGATAAATCAGGAAGAAACTACAAACAACAAAGTGGCCACACCACAAAACCCAGGGACCAATATGATGTTTATATTAAAGGAATAGTTCAGCCAAAAATGAAATTTAGACAATTTTCCCCCGACCTCAAAACACAGTCGATAAATTGAGGTGTCTTCACCTTTGCACTGGAGCAACCACCGAAGAGGAAAGAAAATTTTAGTGTTAACTGTTATAGCTTATGGCCATGGTCCTCAAAGTGGGGTCTGTGATTTTATTTTTTATTTTGTCACGGTGGTGGAAATCACAATCATCTATTATCAAAGTTATTATATTTATCACTGAGTTCTTACAATTATTACCTGATTTGAGTGCTCACTTGAGTTCCCAACCTCAATAACTCAAAAATCAAGCAGCCTATAAATAATGGTAGCTTGAATCTAGTAGCAATGTGTTCTGTGACTGAAATATTTAAAAAGGAAATTTGGAAAAGAAAAATAAAAAGTTAATAAACAGGCCAAAATATTGTAACGTGCAGTGAAAGGCAAAACACAACTGTGCAAACTCAGTGTGTGCTTTCTTTAGGGCAAACCAAGAATCATCACTAAAGTTTGTATCCAGGGTCAAAACACAGCCAGTCGGAGTAATCATCGGTCTATCCATAACTGTTAACGAAAACATAGACAGGAGTTAAAACTAGAAAACATTAAACATGTCACTTAGACTAAGAAACCAAGGCTTGGTCTTGGACAGCAAGATAGGATTTATACAGGATATAAATAAACGCTAAACACAGAAAAGGTGAACACAATCAGGCAACAGTCCACTGGCCAGAGACAGGACTAAAACAGAAATCAGAACGAACACACATGGCACCATGAGAACCATGACATGAGGGAGTAACCATGACAATATTAGTGTACACATTGAAATAATAAGCCTAATATTTGAATAGTGCTCATGATATAAATCTTTGTAAATGTCACACATTCGACTTAACGCATGTCAAATTGCTCAATATCTCAAATAAACTTTCCATTTCCCAGAACCCTCAGCCAGACAACGAACTACAAACCCAGTCACATGACCTGCTACCTTGTTCCAGTTCACCAGAATTCAAATCACAACCACCTGTTCCTTATGAGCACACTTCTCATAAATAACCTGGACTATCTTTGCAAAAACTTGCTCTTACCACCTGCTCCTCCTACTGAAAAAAATAAAACAACAAAGAAAAACGCACTCTCAACTTGGAATTCCTACTCGGCAATTCATTCCTGAACACCGGGTTCAGCAACTAAAATCAACATAAAATCAACATGGCTGCTCACAGAAATAACAGTAAACAAAGTAGCACCTCTTACTTTTAAATGAGTTCTAGTGTAAATACAAGCAACTGCTTTAAATCTATAACACTGACTCTCCAGTTTGCCATTTTGCGGAGGAATATATACATCACTCATCACAGTTAGCTGGCTAGAACATGGAGACGTCCATGTTTTTCTCACTTTGTAGCTCGAAAATGACGTGATTCCGAGCTCCAACTTCCGAGGTAAGTCAAATGCAGCACATGACTTTTGTTTGTGTATGCGCTTTTCTGGTATTGATCCTATTTGTTTGTTTATCGAGTCCTGCCTAGGTTAGTAAAATCTGTCTGATTTGATTGTTTATCGACTTTCATTCTGGTCTGCCATATTGGAACTGGTTGCTTCATTCAATAAACCCTGCATCAAAACCTTGTCCGTGTGAGATAGCATGACAGTTAGACAAGGAACTCTAATATACTGTGATAAAAATCATTAACCACATTGAAATATAATCAGTCACTCACTCCCTCCCTTCCTCACTCATCTGTGGTTGCAGTGGATCCGGATCCTATCCCGGAAACACTTGGTGTGAGGTGCACCCTAGATTGGACAGAAGTCCATCGCTGAGCACCATGCACACACACATTCACACCTAGCATCACACTGCCTCCACCAGCTTGCCCTCTTCCCATGGTGCATCCTGGTGTCATCTCTTCCCCAGGTAAGCGACGCACACGCACACATGGCTGTAAAAGAAAACGTGATTCATCAGACCAGGCCACCTTCTTGCATTGCTCCATGGTCCAGTTCTGATGCTCATGTGCCCATTGTAGGCACTTTCAGGATGGGCACTCTGACCGGTCTGCAGCAAGCTGCAATGCACTGTGTGTTCTGACACCTTTATACCATAGCCAGCATTAACTTTTTCAACAATTTGTGCTCTTCTGTGGGATCAGACCAGACGGGCTAGCCTTCGCTCCCCATGCGCATTAATGAGCCTTGGGTGCCCATGACCCATGTTGCCGTTTCACCGTTTATCCTTCCTTGGACCACTTTTGGTAGGTACTAACCACTGCATACCGGGAAAACCCCACAAGACCTGCCATTTTGGAGATGCTCTGACCCCGCTGTCTAGCCATCACAATTGAGCCCTTGTCAAAATTGTTCAGATCCTTATACTTGCCCATTTTTCCTGCTTCCAACACATCAACTTCGAGATCTGACTGTTCACTTGCTGGCTAATATATCCCACCCCTCTGACCGGTGCCACTGTATTGAGATGTTATTCACTTAACCTGTCGGTGGTTTTAATGTTATGGCTGACCGGTGTGTATATATACGTGTGTGTGTGTGTATATATATATGTATGTATATAACGACTCAGTCTATTCCTTTAATGAGAAAACTGTAAAATGGGCCAGTGGTTGATCAGTGGTCTGACCAGAAGGTTGTAAGTTCAAATTCTGAGCACAGCCAGAGAGACACTGTTAAAAGACTAGCAGCGCTCTGGCATTTGAACTAGCAACATTTAAAAATAGCCTAAAGATCCTTGGCATCATCGCCATAAAGGCTAGAGAGATGATTCGCATTTCTCCTAAATTCCAACTCTTCTGGCAATTTGTGATCAGTTACCATATCCAGCCAGGCTGTGTGCATATGTGTGTGCATATATATGTGTGTGTGTGTGTGTGTGTGTGTGTGTGTGTGTGTGTGTGTGTGTGCACATCATTATCTAATTGGAAGCATACCAGGTTGTACAGAAAATGCAGAGAATTGTAGTTCAAGACATTTCATGCAATTCTGCCAAGCAAACGAGGCAAAAAAGAAAAAAAGAGGAAGAGAAACTCAGATCGCCTGAGGTGGAAAAATATTTAAAGAAAATTATTCTAACAAAAAGTCAAGAGATTCCCAATAGACACTTTGAGTGTGGAAGCACTCAGAGCGAAAAAGTGGAGCATCGCTACAAGGACATGGAGATGCCCTGAGGGGGAGAAAGAGACACAAAGCGAGAGAGAGAGAGAGAGAGAGAGAGAGAGAGAGAGAGAGAGTTATATATCAGTTTACTCATCAGCAATGTTAAGTTAGATTCAGATCCCTGTGAGGTCGAACAGAATCTAATCACACAACATCCACCGCCATGTTTTAACTTGCAGAAAATCCACAGAGCAAGAGCCACATTGTCTTATTACAGTTTATACCACGGCGCTGCTGAATTCTCGAATCTGATTGGCCGGAAGGTGTTGATTCATTTTCTATAACAGCAGCTCTGACAGTAGTGCCAGCTGCAAGGTTTATATTAACACTCCCGTTCTAATATTTTATCGTTTCTATAGTAACAACTCATTCACAGGGACTTGTATCTCTTCAGGACAGAGGGATTTGCGTTTTGTGGTTTCTCTTTAGCATGAAAAGCTGCAATTTTTTTGTCTTATGAACTTGAAGAGAGAAAGAGACTAAGAAAGGCTGGTGAGGGAATGACAGGATCACAGGAAAGAGCTCATTTTTGAGGATGATCCACAATATAATAAATAAGAAGAGTTGTTAGCACTGGAATTTAAGAGGAATAAAACACCTCAGGATGGTAACAGTAGCTCCACTTCATGTCAGGCCATATCACACCACCCTACTGTTGATTATCTTCCTATTACAGAATGTCCTGAAGTGTTTTATTCCTTTCTTACAATATCGCAGTAGCATTTAAATGTTTAGAGTGGAGTTTGAGAGGGAGCTGCTTGAGAAGGCAGAATTATTGCTTTCTATTGACTAAAAATTGTAATTCGTAATTTCCAAACTCCAAGTAGGAAAAACAGAAGAAAGCATCCCCTCAACTGGGGTTTTGTCCACGTTGTAGCTTGAACACATGGGGGTAGAAAATGATGTCAATCCTGGCTTCAACTTCCCTCTTCTGTCGGATGTCGGATGCAGCATTATGCTCCCGTAATAAAGGCTGTCCAATCAGAAAGCAGCACAGTGACAGCTCTGGAAAAGGTTTATCAGAGGTGCATTATTCTAAACTGAGGCCTAGATCTCGTCCCACTTCCTTCCTGTTTCACAATGACATGCTGATACTCTGGAGGCAAAGTCTATTAGTGAACTCTGTCGCTGTCAGTAACACACACTCAGGAAACTCTCTCTCTCTCACACACACACACACACACACACACACACACACACACACACACACACACACACACTCTCTTCTGGCTTTGCTAACGTTCCTCTGAAGTTCCTATGCACTGTGCTATGTTCAAAAGTACTCTGGCTTCAGCTCTGCACCTGGAGGTAGGTGTGTGTGTGTGTGTGTGTGTGTGTGTGTGTGTGCTGGGTTAAAAAGGTAGCCCGTGACCCAGGTGTTCAGGACGGAGGCGACTCTCCTCCCCTCTTGTCCCGTAGCCTCCAGACCGGGCCACTCATGATGAATCTGTGGCCTGAGAGAGTCTGCGCATCCTGACACGATGATATATCTGCCCGAGCATACTGTGGCTCTTGTTCTGGCCATCCCTCACTCGCCATCTCTCTTTTTTCTCTACTCTGTCACTCGTTCTCTCTCCCTCACCCTTCACCCCACCACTGACCAACCCCAAAGACACTCCCAACCATCCCTCAACCCCTCACACCTCTCGCTCTATCTGAAAAGAGAATGTCATGATCAGGATGGGGGCTGCGTTTCTGAATGCACACACACACACACACACACACACACACACACACACCCTGCCTCGTTTTCGGCCATTGATTTTCACTGTGGGCGTTTTAAAAATAGTCCCTCTGACCGTTGGGCCTAACCATAGATAGAGGAATGGGGCGCTCTCTCTCTCTCTCTCTCTCTCTCTCTCCCCAACACTCACACACACACACACACACACACACACACCATACAGCACAAACCATGTGTGTTATTGGTTTGGAGACACAGAAAGAAGAATTGAATGTTGTTGAAGGGCAGAAAGAGACGAATGGGAATGGGATCAGACCTCATATCACAAGGTCCGTTGCAAACAACAGACACACACACACACACACACACACACACACACACACACGAACAGATGTGCACACATGCACATACACACACGTCCTATTTGTACTGCATACCCACAACCTTTCTCCTATCTTAGGCCTATAGCAGCATCAATCAAACTTAAGCTCCGCCCTTACTGCCTGACACACAAAATCAATTCCTTCAATTCCTTCACTCGATTCCTTCCATTTAAGTCGTAGCTAAGCATGGCTCTAAGCTCTAAGACGGGTGTCAAACTAAGTCCATGTCTTTCAGGTTTTAGCTGTTTGTAAATGAGTCTCCAGAGACCTTCTAGTGCTGCCACTTACTTTTGCCACTGAGGAATAAAGCTCCTGCCCTTGCTCCATGTCTCTCTGAACACACTCCTTTTCTTCCCCAATATGCCCCTCCTCTAACAGTGAAGCGAGCGGCCAGCGTGCTCATTAATCCAGATGAAAATTTGGGCAGATGTGCAAAGCGGGCGACAACAGGCTCTGCCGCGACACAAACAGCGGCTCTGTCCCCTCCAGCCAATCAGGTGATGAAAACCAGAGCGAGCATAACGAGAAACGAGCACCATTACACTCGGAGAGAGTGAAAGCGAAAGAGGCAGTTCCTGCTCGCTAAGAACATTAAATAAAAGCGCAATTTCAGCAAGACCTTTTTAAAATTCAGACTGAAATCAGCGCGAGTGTATTTGCGGCAGTGGAGGATGAGTGTGACTGGGGGTGTGTGTGTGTGTGTGTGTGTGTGTGTGTGTGTGTGTGTGTGTGTATTTAATTGAGCCACATGCAGAAGATGTGAGTGCACGTGGACTGTGTGTGTGTGTGTGTGTGTGTGTGTGTGTGTGTGTGTATACACTGGATGAGCAGTGTATATGTGCATGTGCGTGGTGGGGATCCTTTTAGTTACTCAGGTTGAGGTTAGTGTTAGATGTAGGTGTACCCCAGAATTAATCAGCTGCATTAATAATTTCACAAGGATAATAGGACAAACGTGTGTGTGTGTGTGTGTGTGTGTGTGTGTGTGTGTGTGTGTGTGTGTGTACAGAATGCAAGAGATGTGAGTCCTTGGTAGTAAAAAGCAGTTACACCAACTAGATGCTCCTCAAGTCACTTTCATTTACTGGTCAGAAATATAATAATGGAAAAAGCAAACAAGTGCATGTGGACCGACTCACAGAAATTAATCAAGCACTGAGAAAATGAAGTTTTTTTTATTATTATTTTATTTACGTGTCCAGATTTCTGCAGCTCTTTGTGACTCAGTTTGAAGCTTGCGGTCTGTTTAGCAGCTCACATACAACCCAAAACACACTGCAAGTTTGGTTCACTTCCTGCAGTTGGGTCGATTTAAGGACAAATCGCTGGAGCTCGCTTGGAAGTGGGCTGAAACTACCTCGTTTAGCTCATCACAGATCGAGTCAAAGTGTGATTACTGTGTTCTCACTTGCCTAAACACTGCATATACAAAAGCACCCTGAGAGAAAAAGGTTTCAAACACTCTTCACTATTCTGATATCCTACCACATAGCAGGACATTTTAACAAAGCAATACAAAATAACTGGTATTCCTCAGCAGTGCTGCAGTTAAACAGTGCAAATGTGAATGGAACGAAACAGAAGCGAGTTGTAGGTATTAAATGAGGTATGATTATCTATAAGCTTAAAAAGATATATCAAACTGGACTAAATTTCCTGTCAGATGTGTTCTCCTGCAGATGTGTTTTATAATACACCACATATTACCACCTACCAGCCACAAGTAATAAAGCGGCCCCTATGCCACAGACCTATGCGGTGTAACAGAGCTCGCACAAATCTGACTCACGAGGAACAGCCTTGGCAGTAAATCAAAATGCAATATATGTATCGTCACACACTGTCATCAGGACTGCACTGTATAACACGTATATCTATATAAATCTATATAAATCATATTGTAGCATCAGATTATAGTACGTAAAGTACAGATTTTACTGCAATAAAACTGTCCAGCTTTATGAGATTCTGTAAGAAACTGTAATGTTTACGCTACTTTATATTTTAGAGTTGGCCCAAATCATTCGAATACTCAAAATTAGTGCACCATGTAGGCAATGAAATAATGCTTTCTGTCTGCTATGTAGTGCACGATATGCGCAAATTGCAAAATAGTTAGGATTCAACCAAATGTGGATACTTCCCAGGAAGAGTCATATGACCTAAATCATGTGCAACTTTATAATGACTTTATAATAACTACTGATCGAGTCAATCTAATACAAAGGAGCTCTATTCACAGCATACACACACAGTACACCGTCTGATGCTGCATCATGGATTATTATTTACTTAGATTCACGTTATTGACTTTCTGTTTGTGCGATAATAAAATTTGTTGCATAAATAACACTTGGTGTTATTTCAAATGCACAGAAGAGGGAACAGTATTAATAAACACAAGGCTGTGTATTGTATGCAGTCCCTGTAGTTCTGTGTTGTTCAGTGTCGTCTTATGTAGCGCCTTGGTCCTGGAGAAACGTTCTCTCGTTTCACTATGTACTTGTATATGGCTGAAATGACAATAAACTCCACCTGAACTTGAACTTGAACTTGAACTACTGCTGTGCTTTATCAGCACTAATAATTGGGACATTGTTTATAACCGCCTCTACCACATTTTTTAAATCTGAGCTCCATTGAAAGTGAGAGTCACATGAAGCAAAAAAAATAGTAGGAACTAAAAATTGTGAGAGAAAAATTAAAGGACATCAAAATTTCAGAAATCTAGTCCAAGAAACTGACCCCAACTGTTAAATATCGTTAGTTAATTTACTATAAAACTGTTAAAAGTTCAAGAATCGCAGTGTGTAGTCAATGGAATGGCCATCGCTTGCTAGTGTGAAATGATGCCTGTTTATATATTCATGATGATCACTATATTGCCAATCGGCCCTAATTTAATATGCACCGATACACCACAAAGTACTCCGTGTACCTACTTTTTCAAAAACAACAAACAATGTGACAATAATTAACGAAAATGAATGGTAGATATACTACTGTGTGTGTTATTTGTTCCTCCAAGTGGAAAACAAGTAGGCTTGCTGGTCTACAGTACACGAGCAGATCCACTGGGTGCAGCACAACCTTTTAATTGGCCATATAAAAAAAAATAATAGGAACAACTAAAAGCAGAAAAACTGCAAGTCAGCGTTTCTCGTGTGAACATATATGCACGTATAATCGGCAGCCTAAAAGATGCCAGAGTCTCTTTGTGGTGTAAATGGGATCATCAAACTGGTAAGTGAAAAAAGACTCGAACTGCACCTTCAAACAACGACCTGATTTAACTCTTTTTAAAAAAAAAATCCTGCAATTAATAAGCTCAGCACAGCGAGGAGAGAGAGAGAGAGAGGGGGAAAGTGAAAGAAATAGACCAATCCCTGAACATCAATCAGCGGAAATAATACTTCCAACTTTTTCTAAGGAGTCAGACTTTAAATGGCATTACATATGTAGCGCTGCATGAAAAATTAATCCGGCGAAGCCTTGAAATGTCAGGGGTAATGATCAGCAGTGCTCTCACCTCTTTTGCCTTCTGCTTCAAACGAGCCTGCTCTGGGTCCTCCTGCCTCGAGCGACTCTGAGAGAGAGAGAGAGAGAGAGGAAGAGAGAGAGAGAGACAGAGAGAGAGACAGAAAGAGAGAGAAAGAGAGAGAGAGAGAGAGAGAGAGAGAGACAGAGAGACAGAGAGAGAGAAAGAAAGGTTAACAGCTGTGGTGGAGATTCGCTCCTCTATAGAGGTGTGCACTAAAATAGAGCTGAAATGGGCCACAGACAAGGTGTCAAGGACAGTGAGTGTGTGTGTGTGTGTGTGTGTGTGTGTGTGTGTGTGTGTGTGTGTGTGTGTGTGTGTGTTCACCATCGGCATTGCCCTCCAACCTGCTCTGATTATGCCCATATCCACACAATGAACGCCTGATTCTAATCAAAAGATGATATTAAGAAATCTGGTCGCCACACACACACACACACACACACACACACACACACACACACACACACAAACACCTAGAATCTTTTGTTCAGAGTGGTGTCCAGTGTCCTATACCAGTGTGCTGTGGAATTATCTGCCAGTGTGTGAAGCGTCATTATTATGTCCATGCAGTCCACACTGTCTCTGAAGTCGGTCTCTTTCTCAGACATAACACACACACACACACACACACACACTCACACTCACACAGACATAACACACATTTATAGTTTCACCATCACCCTGTTTCAGTCAAAACACACTTCCAAACCCACTGCTTTATATATATATATAATTTAAAAAAACACATGCGAGCTACTTCAAAACACAGCAGAATTCTCTGCTAAATTCTCAAATCTGATTGGTCAGACAGTATTCATTAGTTTTCTGTAACCGCAGCTCTGACAGTAGCTCCAGCTGTAATTCAAATCACAGCTTTACATCAATCTGCTCCTTCTAACAGGTTCTAATCATTTCTAATAATTTCTGTAGTAACAACTAAAACAAGGACTTGTACTGAGTCCTGGTATAAGAGGAAGAAAACATTTCGGGACGTGCTGTTACAGTAAAAGAGTCAGATCTCATCACCACATCACTGATTACTTTCCTATAACAGCATGTTTTATTCCTCATATAGCACAGCAACGTGCTAACACTAACAATTTTCTGTTTATTAAAAAACACGGATGCACACTTTTAATCTGATTATAGTCTTATATGTGTTTCATGTTAATTCCCTGATATTTACAAGCATAGTTCAGGATGTGCTGAAAAATGTTAACATTTTACCATTTTAAAGATTAAATGCATTAAGTCAGCTAATTCCGGTCACTTTGTCAGTTCACATGTACCACTTTCTTTCTTAAAGTTTCTTTAAAGTTTTTTTTGGACCATGATAACTCTTTCAATGTTACTACTTGCCTGTTGTGGTTTTATTTAACATCATAATGCCTTAATATTCATATTATTTGCAAGTCTTAGGCATGTTTTACATCAATTGGTCCACTGCTAGTACGAGTCTGATCCCAGTTAAAAGACGGTGAACAGTGTGAATTCGTCTAATTGCACTCGATCTCAATCGAGGTCCCTCGTCTCTCTCTCTCTCTCGTGTTTATGATTTCTTTTTTTAACTGCCCTGAGGTGCTCAGAGGCACGGATTTTGTCATTACTCATCCTTACAGAGAGAGAGAGAGAGAGAGAGAGAGAGATTTCTCTCTAATTGGCTTTAAATATATCAGGAGGTTCACGTTCTGGTCGCTGCTAGGCTGAGAGAAGTGTCTCTGACTTGAGTCATATTTTAAAGGGACAGTGAAAGCGGGATTATTTTAGCTGGTTCATGTCTAAGAGGTCAGACTGAGCTGAGCAATGGGAGCGAGACAGCAGAAAGCAAGGACACAAATGAAGTGTGTGTAAAGCCTAACCCACATACACCTACTTGGTCTCTCACTTCGTTCTCCAGACATGACGAGCAGAATTATTACCACAAGTTCTAGCTTTGTTTAAAGCTTTTGTGTTCTGATTTGCGTTTAGACGTGCGTCGCTGTGCTTCTTTTTTCGGCAGAGAAGATTTATGTGAGCTGTAGGAACAGAGACGATTGTGGTGCAGTTCAACGCTTATTATTCTCGGTGTAACTGCTGTTCCTGCTGCTTTCAGGTCGTCCTGCAACTCTTTCCGAGAAACCGCCAGCTTCAGCTTCTCTCTCGTCTTCCTTTTCATATCTGAGAGCGCACTGTGAAATCTGTCAGGAGACGATTAGTTGTGGTTTTATGAATTTTTTATGAATATTACTGAACCAACTGTAGTGACAGCAATGTTTATGGTCTTTGCTGTGGCTCTGTAGCTTTTTCAATCGAGAGTTGTTTAATAATGTTGTCCTTGAGAACTTTAGGAACCAATGGCAACCTTTTTTATAAT
>JAKKZN010000006.1:3938378-3952483 GCA_033441825.1 Pangasius elongatus | reverse complement strand
CACAAAGATCTTTCACACGACAGATTTCTTATACTGCGTATTCACACGGTTGCGCGTGCATGAGCACATGGCCAGTGAGTGTGTACCCGTGGTCCTCCTACAACTTTCTAACACTTATTTGTTGTCAGTTGCTGAAAACTTGTTGCGTGTGTATCACTCGGATTAAACTCTGCCTCAAACAGATGAAAGCAGCTACCAGTAAATCAGTTACGGATGTGCTGATCGCATTTTTTCCCTTTTAGATACAATAACGATATCGGAGATGTGAATAGCTGCCAATATTTGACACCGTGCCAACACTTGACACACGCTCTTGGTACGTGAGTCGACTCTGTACGCGTCTGTTGCACGTGAGGTCACGTGTATTCGTGTACGCGTCATTCACTCATTCATTCATCTTCAGTAAACACTTCATCCCAGTCAGGGTGGTGCTGGATCCGGAGCTTCCTGGATGAAAGGAAACCCGGAGGAAACCCAGACATGCATGGACACTCCACACACACACACACACACACACGCACACACGGTGTATCGTATATAATATATCAATGGACTGGTACCAAACCAGTGCCTCTGTCTGTCAGTGCTGTATTGGAACGTCACTAGAATAAATGTGAAGCTCACACCGAGACGTTCTCACCTGCCGGGATGGTAAATCCTGGCGGAAGCTGGATCGTCGCCTGCTGTTGTGGCGGTCTGACGATCAGCTGCGGAGTCGTGATCCTCTGAGGTGGAGCTGCAGGTCGAGGCTGAGGTTGGAGTTGAGGCTGGGCTTGGGCTTGGCTTTGAGGTTGGGTTTGAGGTTGGGTTTGAGGTTGGGATTGTGTCTGAGGTCGAAGTGTGGATTGATGCTGCAGCTGGGATTGCGTTTGAGGCTGGAGTTGGGATGGAGATTGAAGCTGAGTTTGAGGTTGGGATTGGGTTTGATGCTGAGGTTGGGATATGGTTTGAGGTTGAGACTGAGCTTGGGATTGAGGCTGGGATTGAGTTCGGGATTGAGGCTGGGTTTGAGTTTGAGACTGAGGCTGGGATTGAGTTCCGGATTGAGGCTGGGTTTGAGTTTGAGACTGAGGCTGGGATTGAGGCTGGGATTGAGTTCGGGATTGAGGCTGGGTTTGAGTTTGAGACTGAGGCTGGGATTGAGTTCCGGATTGAGGCTGGGATTGAGTTTGGGATTGAGGCTGCGACTGAGGTTGGGATTTAGGTTGTGATATGGTTTGTGGTAGGGATTTAGGTTGTGATATGGTTTGTGGTAAGGATTTAGGTTGTGATATGGTTTGTGGTAAGGATTTAGGTTGTGATATGGTTTGTGGTTGAGATTTAGGTTGTGATATGGTTTGTGGTTGAGATTTAGGTTGGGATTGAGTTTGAGATTTAGGCTGGGATTGGGACTGAGTCACCGCGATGCACACCGCGCTCGGGACCGAGTTCACACTCCCCGGCTGAACCTGCTGCACATCTGCTTTGGTCTTGTCCTCGTCGCTCTGCGCGCTCTCTGCGTTCTTGCTGTGGTTCACGCGCCCTTGCTGGATGAGCGCCGACACACTGGTGCCGTTCCTGCCCTGAGCGATGCTGGCCACGATGTGACTCGGGAGTCGGTGCAGCGCAATCGTGGGTGTCCCTTTATCCAGCGCGACCGACCGGCTCGCGCTGGACACGGTGTACGTGGTGGAGTTGGCGCGCGCCATCGCCATGGAAACCGCGGCCCCGGCGCTGGACGGCGAGTTGCTGCCGACGGAGGAGGTCGCAGCGCCGTTTACACTCCGCGACGCAGCGCTGCCCCGCGCGCCGCCGCGCTTCTTCCGCGTACCGTAATGCCGCGGCGTCTCCATGGAGCCCGGGGCTGCTGCTGCTCTGCGGCCGGCGGCGCTAATGCTAGCCGCGGGAGAAGTTGCTCCATCCTGCGCGCACACGCCGCTAATCTTAGCCGAAGATGATGGTGAGGAGGAGGAGGATGGGGATGAGGAGGAGGAGGAGTGGGAACGCGAACCGCTCGTACTCGCCTTCACGCAGCTCTCCGGAGAAGCCGCTCTGCCCGCCGGGGTGATCTCGGCGGGATCTGAGCCTCGCTCCGTCCCGGCTTTATGTTGTTGATGATGATGATGTTGTTGTTGTTGCTGCTCGGATGTAGTATTAGCCCGAGAAGCTAACGCTTTTCCTATGTGCTGCTTGGCGCCGCCGGCCTTGTTTCCGCTCCGGCCGACGAGCTGCGACTCCAGTGAGCCCACCAGGTCGCTCACCGCCTTCTCGTCCACCTCGGAGAACAGCATATCTTCCAGAGGGTCGGAGGCGCCCGCCATCTTTGAGGGGAGCCTTGTCTAAATTGAACGGGGGGCGGGGCGCCAAAGGCGCAGTGCGCATGCGTGTTGCTATGCATTGTGGGAATGGGCTGTGACGTCAAATGGGGTTTCATTTTGCTTACTGTGGTACCTTCTGATGCTGTTAAATGAAATGTAAACATTTCAGATATTTAAGCAGCAGAATATATGCGTTATAAATGCTTTATGAATGAGTAGTAATTGTTTTCAATCCTTTTAGTTTCACATTTCACAAAGTTTCATATTTAGCCAGGTTTCACATTATGCAATTTGCCTTAACTGCTGCTTTTCGTATTAGAATTAGTCTCCTGTTCAGCAAAAAAGACACTGAACAAAATATTTCTGGTTTTGACCAACATTTGTAATAAAGCTTATTCTCTTCTTAACATCCTTGAGCACTTTGTTCTGACTTATACTCAGTTCAGTATACTCTAATGTGCTCTGAATTGTTAGGGGTCCAAGCACCTGGAACGGTATTGTATTTGCTAGGACTTTCTTCTTATTACATATTACTCATTATTATTACTCTATTTCTGTCCTAAAACGAATTGTGCAGACTCGGCTGTAGGTCGTACGGATGTGATACGTGGCCAGTAGGTAGTACTCCTCCTGCTCAAGCGAGCGAGGTGGGCAAGATCAGACTGATGGTGGCGCTATATGGTGCCTTCAAGTGCTTTCAGAACGATCCTACTTCTCAGTTCTGAAGGGATAATTACGAGCATGTCGTGTTCAGATTTCTTTTTTTTCTTTTACTTTTATTTTGACACCATAACACATATTACTCAGTGAGTAATAATCTTGCTGACGATAAGGGAATTTTGGTCAAATACAAGCTATTTTCATGGTGTAAAAATGTGCATAGAATACATAAATGAATAAGACCAAAATGCCAAATGCTAACAATTATAGCTGCATTTAGAAAAATGAACAAAACCTGTCTTTCAGTACAGAAACTGTCCTTCACTCCGCCATGCTGAAAGTTTAGGACTTCTCCCATTTTGGAAGCTCAGGTATCAACATTGTCCCTGAGTTTTCCAGTCATAATTATGAATTGTGGGGTCATTCATGTGCAACTTCTTAGTGGGAAACTCTTATTTACGATCATTCCGATACCATATAACATATAAAGGCAGCAGTAGTACAGTGTTTTACGTTTTGGCACATATCTTGTGAACTGTGAATTGTACTGTGAAAAATAGGATGTCTAATTATGACTGGGTTGTGTAAAACACAGCCAGTAAGCTGTCAGCAGGTGTTTCACATGTTTAGCACTGGTCGCAAAACCTGAACAGCACATACATCTATGGTCTTTTTAGTATTATATCTAACTTTGCAAGGACTTTAAGAAAGGTGCTTGGGCTCCGAAGCATCTTCTTCCACACTCACACCATTTTACTACTACTATTTTTTTGCATTTTTTCCCCAAGTTCTGCTCTTATTTTAGTCTAGATCTATTTCTAATATTTTAATCTATATTTATCTGTCTGTCAATCTATCTATCTATCTATCTATCT
The DNA here is from genome assembly GCA_033441825.1 of Pangasius elongatus. Classification (NCBI taxonomy): domain Eukaryota; kingdom Metazoa; phylum Chordata; class Actinopteri; order Siluriformes; family Pangasiidae; genus Pangasius; species Pangasius elongatus. The sequence continues at coordinate 3,948,651 of JAKKZN010000006.1, read as the reverse complement.
ATCTATCTATCTATCTATCTATCTATCTATCTATCTATCATGCCTTTTACTTTAAAGTAGTTGTTCATTCACTAATTTCTCAGTTTTATAGCTGCAAAGATCCAAAAGCCATTGAAAATATATGAAAGAGGTTGGATGCAATTATAAAAGCAAAATATCATATCCAGAAAAGAAACTTCTGATCTGATTACGTTATTTCACTTTAAAATAAATAAATAAATCATATTTAAACATACACCGTCTGACCATTTTTGGTATCTGTGATTAAGGAACATAGGTTCCACATAACACACTAGCTGTTTGTAGTTATAATTTCATATCTTTGTCTTGTTCATTTTGTCCTATTGAACATTTTCATAAAGGCTGTATGAGGAGGCAGAAGCACCTTCACAGACCAGTGGTGCTTCTGGCTACATAAAGAACCCGCTCCAAAAAAGGCTTCAAACCAATTTACGAAACCTTTTCATGCTTTGATTCACACTTGAATTAGTTCAAGGGCACAGTACCAATGCAGAGGAAGGTTAAGAACAGCACATCTTCTGTAGCATTTAACACATGATGTAGTAGGCTTGTAACAATAAATTACATAAGTATTGTCATCAAAATCAATAAGCAGTTAACAGCTCCTAAGGGAAACTGTTTCTCCGATAGATAATACGGAGTCGTATTACAGCTCTCTTCCTTTTGAAGCTTGTCTGTTTTCAGTTTAGGAAGACACATGCTTTCACATCTATCATATAGCAGATACTCTTATCTAAAGCGAATTACAAAATATGCAAAANCCAGAAAGACAAGAGACAAAAGTGCTAGAATGGTACCATAAAGACTATTTCAAAGTGCATAATCAATAAAATGTTAATAAATAACTAAAGAACTATTTCAACCCAAAGTGCATAAATAATACTACAGTAGATTAACACTGTACTTCATGATACAGAGCTGAGAATTATAATAGCTACATTTAGTTGATATTTTAATATAAGAACGATAAGCAAGTGTGCAGCAGATGAAAATGTAATGGTCACTAGCATCAAAATAATAAAATATTTATTTTCTTAATACATCAATTTCCAGTTAACTTTCTTGAGTTTTCATGAGTATGTTAAGATATTAATAAAGAAAAAAAAGCGAGTCATAGTTCACATGTTGCACTTCATCTTCTTAATCTGAATTATTCTCTAATAACTTGCTTTTTTTCCCCCTCCAAGCTCTAGTTACTGTCTGTGTGGAGTTTCACACGTTCCCCCTTGTGCACATAAATAGATCCTCAGGGTTTTGTATATAATATAAATATTCTTTATATATAATATAAAAGGTCTGGGGTGCATTCAGTGTTCTTCCAGTCTAACCTTCACACACACCATGTCTTTATGGAGCTCGCTTTGTGCACAGGGGCATTGTCATGCTGGGCAGTAATTAGAGTTTGGAGGGAAAAAAGCAAGTTATTAGAGAATAATTCAGATTAAGAAGAGGAAACGCAACATGTGAACTATGATTTGCTTTTTTTTTGCTTTATTAATATCTTAACATACTCATTAAAACTTATTTCCAGTGAAGGGAAATTGTTAAAAAATGCTCCAGCATACACAGACATTCTATACAATTATGTGCTTCTAACTTCGTGGCAACAGTTTGGGTTTGATGGTCAGGTGTCCAAATACTTTTGGCTGTACAGTGTATGTATTGTATAGTGTACGACGAAGCGACGACTTCTCGGCTTTCTTCATAAATCACGTGTTCTATCGCGAGAATTAGAAAGAGCGGCCTCCTCTTGTATCCCAGCATGCTTTGCAGTTTGTGCGGAGGAAAATGAAATCGGCCATGTCGTGGTAGTTAGCAGTAACTTTCTTTGAGGGAACTGCGCCGACAAGAGTGAGGAGGTTATATCGAGTGTGCTCGAGAAGAGGACACGCGGAGGGAGTTTGTGCACCCAAACGAGGTGTTTTGATACAGAAATTAACGTGAAAGAAGAGCTGAAAGGCGATAACGAGGACGCCATGAGCGGTGGGACGCCTTACATCGGTAGCAAAATCAGCCTGATCTCCAAGGCCCAGATCCGCTATGAGGGAATCTTATACACCATCGACACCGAAAACTCCACCGTCGCGCTCGCCAAAGGTGATTTACAGCGCGCTTCTGTGGAGCCTGGATCATACTGGATCATTCTGGATCATTCTGGATTATTATGCTTTTTATTAGCTGCCTTTAATTGTTAGCTTCGTACGCAAAAGCAAAGGATTAGCCGTTAGCAACCTGATTTAAAATCTGCTAGCGTAAACTGGCCAGATCTTTAAAAAAAAAGTATATAAAAATCTTTATATAAAACAACATATAAAATCCAAATTATATACGAAATTAGAAACCTTAACTCCTTCGTTACGAATTTAAAGGGCGATTCAGGGCCGCATACCGAATATCTGCGTACTCCGTGTGTAGGTGCACTTTATTGCGTATGAAATAATGGCTAGTGCACCCTATCTAGTGCACTAAGGCAACTGTAGGAGGGATTTGGGACACAGCCAGCCCGTCTAGCATCTGGCTAGTTAAATGTAGTTGGACGAAAATGTGTAAGCTCAGGTCGTGTTTGAGGTTTATGTTTTCTTAAAATATCCTATTTTATGATTTTTAAAAATAATAATAATAATAGTTTATTGTAGTTTATGTAGCCAGTGTGGCTTGCTAACTTGGTTACATATATAGAAAGATAGGTCGTTAGCTTATAAGCAGCTAGTTAGCTAGGTTTTATCATCAACTTTATGACTCGGTCCGTTTTATTTGTTTATTGACAGATAATTTAATCCGTTAGCGTTCTTTTTGTTTGTTTTTTTGGTGTGTTTTTGTATGTGGTAAAGTTAGCAGTCTGTTCTTAGCTGGTGCTTTCGCAGCGGTTCTTTGTTTACTTCAGACCGCTTTAAGTTCTCTCTCTCTCACACACACTCACACACACACACACACACACACACAGAGGCTGTTATTTTCCTCTCTCTTTAATCTGAAAACTAGCTGTGACACACACACACACTAAGGTGCTCCTTCGTGCCAGTGTTACCGGCTCTTTTCAGGGGAAAGTGTCTAATGCGGGCTCCAGAAAAGAGAGGCGCCGCTGGATGACGTCACATGACAATTTGCATATTCATCGAGTCGACACGTACTCATTTGCATATCGACGGAAAATTTTCCAAAACTGAGTTTAATCGGAATAGAAAATATGTAAGGAATTAAACACACAGTGGTGGCGGTGTGCTGCTGTAGGAAAGTAATCAGTGACGGAGTGTTTTATTCCTCTCACACTACAGCAGTTTGCCAGTTTATTAAAGCAAGACGTGTACTTTTTATTTATTTAATGCTGTGGAAACCACTTCCTGCTAACACTTACATTACAGCAGCTGTAAGAAGTCGCTCCCCTCCAGCCTCTCTCTCTCTCTCTCTCTCTCTTTTTTTTTCTTCTTCCTCTGAATACTAAACACATGTTACTGAGAACCCTGAAAGTGCAAACTCTCTGTCCTGAACACGAAACTTTCAGGTTCAGATTATGTAAATTGAACAAGTCCCAGTCGATTAGGTGTTACTATAGCAACAGTCACCTATTACAGCTAACTCTTTACATACTTATTAAGAGTGCAGAGAACAAGGGGCAGTGAGATTTTGGGAAATAGACAAAAATGACTTTACTCTCTTGTAGTGTTTTTTTTTTTGTTATTATTATTATTATTTTGCAAACTATTTGGTGTATTTCTTTTAGATAAACAGATAAACCTGGTTTTAATACGATTCCATCTGCTAGCCATCTATGCGCTCTGAAAGACAAGAACAGATTTAAATATTATCTACATTATCCGGCTACACGCAGAGGTCAGGTAGCAGAATTTAGATTTTAAAATGTCTTGCATTTTAGAAATTGGAGAATAAATTTAGAAAAACTAATTGAAAAGCAATGAGTGTGTGATTACAGTGTTTTCTTAATAGGTTTAAAATGTCTGTTCTTAATGATATTTATAAGAAGCAGGTACGCAATGTGGCCACATGTTTGTGGACACCTGACCTTCACACCCAAACTGTTGCCACAAAGTTAGAAGAGCATAACTGTATCGAATGTCTTTGGATGCTGTAGCTTTACAATTTCCCTTCACTGGAACTAAGAGGCTCAAACCTGTTCCAGCATGACGANTTGGAGTGGAAGAACTCGAGTGTCCTGCACTGAGCCCTGACCTCAACCCCACTGAACACCTTTGGGATGAACTGGACTTTATCTCACTAATGCTCTTATGGCTGAATTAACACAAATCCCCACAGCCACGCTCCAAAATCTAGTGGGAAGCCTTCGCAGAAGAGTGGAGCTTATTAGAACGGCAAAGAGGGAATAAATCTGGGATGAGATTTTCAACAAGCACATACAAATGTGATGGTCAAGTGTCCACATACTTTTGACCATGTAGTGTGGATAGATCCTTATGAAAGCAAACTATATTTGATCTTACAGAATAGTGAAGTTCTACTTGTGTTTTGAAAGTGCTCAGAAACATACTTTCAGATAGTCTCAGAGTCGCAGCAGTGTTGGTTTAAAGTAACGTTAGAGTGGAGTCCTTGTTGAGTTGTAAATACAGTGCTTTAGACTTTGATGAAAACTGAGAGATGTCCCGTGTCTCAGAGCGTTTCTCCACTAAACTCTAATCACACTACAGTCGTGTTTTATGTCAGTCCTGAGTTATATGGCAGATCTCTGAGCAGTGATAACAGCGTCTGTCTTTTTCCTCCCCTCTTATTTTTAATGAACAGTGAAATCTTTCGGCACTGAAGACCGTCCTACTGACAGACCGGTGGCTCCCCGGGACGATGTCTTTGAATACATTATCTTTAGAGGAAGTGACATCAAAGATCTGACTGTTTGTGAACCACCGAAGCCCAACTGCTCCCTGCCTCAAGACCCGGCCATTGTACAGGTAATGGTGTAGTGTGTGTGTGTGTGCGCGTTATATGTGCTTTGTAATGTGATTTATTATAATTATGTACACAGTTGTATTGCATTACAGCCAGACATCCTTTGGCATGATTTTTATTGCTGCTTTTTGGCATTAAATCTCCCTCTCAGCTCAGCAGGATGGAATTTAGTGTTTTCTCCACGGGGGAAAAAATGATCAGAGCTAGCATGTTCTGTGAGTGTGTGTGTGTGTGTTCTCGGGTTTTGCAGGACAGGTTTGGTCAAGTGTAGAAACATCAGAGTAGTTTTTCCAACTTGTTAAAGCCTAAACATCCAGAGTGTGCTGTAATGAAGTATGGATATTTTCCTGGTGAAGTATTATAACCTCAAGGCTCCAAGTCGAGTTTCTGTAGACTCTCCTCTTGTTCTGTTCACCAATTCACAAAACCTGCGTATGCACGTTACATTAGTCATTGGGTCCCTGTGTGTGTACTTTAAAAGGCATTATGAAAAAAATCTAAACAAACCATCCCGTCTGTAGCTGTGCACACTTTATAGCTGAAGGCAGCTCATTATACCGGACACTAACTAGAAACATTAACTCAGAAAGGGAGCAGGCTTTATAGAGTTCAGTTTATTTACCCTCTCGAGTGTGGATTAATGAACCAGAGATGAAGTGCAAGTATTCTCCACGTGTCAGATAACAGATATGTCTAGTCTGTTCAGAGTCTAGAAGTGGGAACATGAAGTGATAGAAAATGTAACCGCTTCAGACTCTTTATAGGCATCAACTAATCACTAATGGTTTCCTCATTAAAAGGTTCCTGTTGTCGCATTTCATTTACGTTAGCTGCTTATCCAGAGCTTTCATGAGCAAGGAATTTAATGAAACGAGTACTGGTCAGAGCCGCTATACTCAGAGAAAAGCCTTCTGTGAAGTTAATCAGCACAACAATACCATATCATTTCATATTTCCTATGGTGTAGTTTAATTATCTTTTGATTTTTTTCCGCAGTCATCTCTAGGCTCCACTCCGGCGCCGTCCTTCCAGCCTGTGGGTTCTTACGCGTCCTTCAGCCGACCCCCTGTGCGCGCCTACAGCCAGTTCTCTGCTCCGCTGGTGCCCCAGCCCATTGCTGCTCCTGTCGCTGCAGGTGAGTTTCACTTCTGATCTTCAGCTTACGCTGCTTCAATTAATCAGTTGGTGAGGCCGAGTTTAGTTCCAGGTGGAACTGAAGACACTATAGAAAAAAATTAGCCCTAGTTTGTTTGGATAAAGGCTGAACAGGAAACACTCTCCAGTGTTTATACATAGAGTTGTATCTGTTCTGTCCACTACCTGTTTCTGTATGAAGCTCAGGTTTATTCTGTGTGTGTGTGTGTGTGTGTGTGTGTGTGTGTGTGAGAGAAAGAGAGAGAGAGACATTAAAACCCCATTAAAACCTGCTGTCCCTCTTTGCGCAGGAAGTTCAGGGTCCGTGTTCGGTAGTGAGACAAGCGTAGCCGCCCCTCTGTCCCAGAGCGCTGTCCCCTCTGACCCTGTGTCTCTGAGCTCACATGTAACTGAAGGTAACAAAACTGTCTGGGAGAAAAAAAGCGTGCGCTCTGTGTGTTCACTGCATTTCTGTTTTTTAAAAAAAAAACTTTTTAAAAAGTGCATGCAAATGGCTGTTGTGTGAGACAGCATGAATGTTGGGGTTCATTCGTTCTTGCATAATTAGATGAGCGCTTGAAATTTCCTCTCATTGTTTTTCACTTAAATGTTGTAGATCCAAATTTCAGCATTAGTTTCTCAAACTCATGACCATTCTTGTCTTAATAAATTGTCTTTCCCGTCCTGTGCGCTGATTCTGCTGTGATGCTTTGCTTAATCTTCGATGTTGTGTTTGTTCCGCAGGCCGCACGAGCCCGTCTCTCGATGCCCTGCGGAAGAGCCCGAGCCTGGAACCTGCGGTGCAGCCTGCTCCTCTAGCGCCACCTGCTGCATCTGTGAGTCAGAAGAGTCCTGGAGGGGGCAGACCTCCCCCCAGCTCCCAGAAACAGCCTGCTGAGAGCCAGGAGCAAAGGAGGGGTGAGACTGCACAGGCTCTGTTAGCAGTGTTGATATGGGGGCAGGTAACTTGGGGTTATTATTGGTCATGTGCCACGTCAGTTGGAGAAAATCATCTTCTCTCAGCTGCTTCCGTTAGGGATCACCACAGCGGATCACCCGTCTCCATTACGGAAATCCAGCTTATGATCTACATATTTGATTTGGAACAGGTGTTATGTCAGATGCCCTTCCTGAGGCATCTGACCCAGACCCTGGGTTTGGTGTCCAGTGTGGGGCTAAAATCCACAATCCTCAGAGTCTTATGCTCTACCGCCTGAGCTAGCCGGGCACTTTCAGTTCGGGAAAATGATTCAGTGAATAATCGGACTGCGTTAAACTCTTTTCTGAGCATTCTCGTCTTCATTTGTCTGTCACGTCCTGGCGCTGGCTACACGCTGCTGGGCGCGATATCTGTATTGCAAAACCTAACATTATGATACCGTTAACTAACAATATATTGTGCAACCCTGTTCACACTACAGAGGTTCATTATTCGTTAATTTGAGTGCTGCAAATATCTGTCAAGTTGGGCAAAGTTCTAGTCTGTATCAGAAGTGAGTTCTTTATGACCTGAACTACCCTCCTCACTGCTGCAGGGTGGGATGTGGAGTTGTTTTTTGTGCCTTAAAAGTTGTACATGTCCTCAGTCCTAACTCTGAGATGCTGTTTCTGTTGAGCAGAGTTGTTAACGTGGATGTTTGACTCCTTACAGCTGCTGAAGTCGAGAAGACTGCTCGCCCAGAAACGGACTTGAACAAGGTGGAGAACCGAGAAGCCAGCAAACGCCCGCAAGGCAGTAAGTGTTTACGAAAGCTTACGTAAATAATCCAGCATGGAGAGTGCGCTCTAGAGATAAACATCAGTGATAACAGGACACTGCATGGTCATGGACTTTTAAAAGGACTAATAATGCGATCTTAACTTGATAAAAAGCCTTTGCATCATGATGATGTATGGTGTCTGACTGCTCAGCAGGTGCTCCTGCAGTGCGAAGAGGAAGAGGAGGAAGTGGTGGCGGTGGCAGCGGTGGAGGAGGAGGTGGTGGTGGTGGTGGTGGTGGTGGAGGAGGAGGAGGAGGAAGTCAGCGAGGTCGGGGCCGGTTTAACATGCGCAGAGACGGACCAATGAAGTTTGAGAAGGACTTTGACTTTGAGAGCGCCAACGCCCAGTTCAACAAGGAGGAGATCGACCGCGAGTTCCAGAGCAAGCTCAAAATCAAAGGTGCCATTTGTTTTCTTAAAGTTTACTCCACCAGTCGTCTTTACATGAGATGATAACTGCCAAAATAATCCTTTTGGCCATGATATAGAACTCCTTTCTTATGTGGCGGTTAAAATGCTGTTGCTGTTATAATGAACAGAGTTTAATTAATTACATAACACATCAGTTATTGATGTGTATAACCCTTTTAATTAAGCAGTTAAAATTGAGTTGTATCATGGTGTTGTACATCAGTATTGTGGTATTGTACATCCTGTTGATGTAGCTAAATATCATCGCTTCTTTCAGATTCGCTTAAGTAAAATCTCCGAAGATGTTTCCCCTCCTCCTCACAAAACCCTGTCAAGTGGGCGGAGCTGGAGCATCCATATAACAGAACATGAGTTGGAGCAATAAACCTATTTAGTCTGATCCTTTACATCAGTAGAGAGCAGCCGTATTGATCATTTTTAATCCAGTTTTATTTGTATGGCACTTTTAACGATGGACATTGTCACAAAGCAGCTTTACAGGAATATATAAATTCAGGATATAAATTTTAGATTTATAAATTCATCCGTAATGAGCAAGCCCGAGGCGACGGTAGCTTTAAAACTGTCACAGTATTGATATGTGTTTATTTTTATTGATCTCATACTTCATGTATTAGTCAGAAAGTTAATACCTGGGACTTGTGAGGTTATAGTTCATCACCAACATCAATCATGTTTATTTGCGGTTAGATTGTGATCAGTTGTGTAGCCCTAATGACAAAATACAAACATTTAAATTGGCGCTCTGCAGATGAGAAGGCGGTGAACGGGGAAGACAAGGGCGACTCGGGCGTGGAGACGCAGAACAGCGAGGGCAACGTGGACGAGGAGGACCCACTGGGCCCCAACTGCTACTACGACAAGTCCAAGTCCTTCTTCGACAACATCTCCTGTGACGACTCCAGGTACAGCACGACTAAGAAGTAGACGCTATCAGACTTCATGTAAATAGTAATCATGCTCACTGACTTTTTTTTTTGCTTTCTTTACAGAAAAGATAAACCTGGAGGTGGCAGGTATGTTACCGTTTTATTGGGGATTTATTTTCTAAATGTTGGGAGCTGAAGGTGTGTACAGTACTGTGCTAAAGTCTGTAGCACATGAGACATGCTATGAAGCCAAGATGGCTCCGAAAATAATGAAATTAAGCATTTGTACGTAAAAAAAAAAAAAATCCACTACTAAAAGCAGTAAAAAGTAATAAGTCAGTATTAAATGTAACAACCATTTGCGTTAAAAAAAAAAATGCATCGGTCGTCTCGGGTATGATTTGTGCAGTTTTATAAGGAAAAGTTTTTATGAGAATCTGCGACAGCTCTTCTGGAGACATTATCATACCTGTTTCTGTTTCTGCAGATAAAACCGTCCAGATTTCACTATGATTTTGGTCTGAAAAGTGGTGTATTGTGTATTATGTTGCTTTTACTGCCATACAAACGTTGTCCTGTAACATTTAATTTTATTTATTTATTTATTTATTTATTTATTTTAAATTTCCCCAATAATGAAAGTCATAAAATAAATATTTAAGACAAAATCTGTATTTAAAAAAAAAAAATTAGAGTGCCAACACTTTTGCACAGTATTGTACATATAGATAGGTACTTTATTGATCCCATGAGGGAGGTTCTTGTGTTACAGCAGCATGGTCTGTAGCAAGATACAACACGTACACACACACAATATAAAATATAAAATACAATAAGTTAAATTAAATGTAATAGTGCAGATATGGAGCACAGTTGTAGGTTTAACCAGATTTACATCAGTATTTACGTACGTGCACTTGTGAAAACTGGCAGTGAATAATAAATATGAAAAACCTTAAGATTGTAGAATATATACAGGTTATATACAGGTGTGTATATATACAGGTATATAAACTGACGATAAAATGTCGTCAGAAGGTTCCATCACCTTCACTTACTATTCATTCAAAATTAGCAAAATGATTACAACCTTCATAGATACTTATGTTTAAGGTTCTGTGTGTGTGTGTGTGTGTGTGT
>JAKKZN010000006.1:3907402-3919982 GCA_033441825.1 Pangasius elongatus | reverse complement strand
ACAGCCTTGCCCCCCTGCCTGTACCTATCTTCAGTGTCCAAACAATAACTAAATTTATAGTCTTATAGCTCATAGGAGATAGCTTTACACTGGAATTCATCCAACTTCTCATCTGAACATGCCTGGCTTGCAGACTTCATGTCAATTTTGAAAGCAGAAGAAAGTTAAGTACACACACACTCAGAGGCTCCACAAACAAATTCTTAAAACATGACATCCTCTGATCTCATACTACAACGAGATTCCAGCTATATGTATATAAAAAAAGTAGCGTACGAGTCGTACTTTCTTGCCACATCATATCTCCAGAATCTGCAGTAAACTGAGATTGTTGTGACTGTATAATTCCTGAATAGCTGACAGCTGAGGTGGATTTCCTTTCCTTTCCTTTTTACTTATAATTACTATTCTTTTGCATTTTTAACACTGTTGAACCTGTCTTGATTATTGTTTAAAAAGTGGGACATCTGTTTATAAGCTTTATACATTCCTGTCTCACATGGCCAATAAAAATTTAACTTAAATAAAAACAATCAATCAATCTCTTTCATTAAGGGCTTGATGTTTAGAAAAGGTTTAATAATTAAATTCAAAAGGAGCCCTTTATTATTATTATTATTATTATTATTATTATTAGTTCTGAAGCAGGGACAGACAGTGTGTTTCAGGACACAGAGAGAAGAACGCTACAGTAATGAAGAAGCCAAGGATCCTACTGACTTGCGCTCTTTCCAGCGGTTGAGGTCGAACACGGTGGTGTAGAGGACGTCCACCAGGCCGAGGGTTTTCTCCGGGTCCAGACTGCGCTGCAGCAGGGACATGGTGGCCGGGTCCTCCTTCAGACACCTACCGAATTTAATCCACATCCACGCGTTTTAATTCCACGCAGCTGTATAAAGCAGACTGAAGCGTTTTCACTAACATGAAATGTAGCTAAGTGTGTGTATCGACGTACTAAATGGTCATTTGTGCTATTCAGCGTTGAGAAACCTCTACAACACAGATATGAGCTATCAAAATTCTCATGTGGCTTTAATCAAGGACAGTATTTACAGACAGGCTTGGACTTGCTGCTGATTTACAGCTGAAGGTAAAACCGTAGAGATGATGCTTTGTAAAGCGCACTGAACAGTTTCTGGCCTGATTTTATCACCGTGTATCGTAAAGAATTATCTGGCCGTGAGTCAAGATCAGCGGTCCTAGAACGGATAATGTGACGTGCCTTCACCCAGTCATGAAAACCTTTAAATGGGTGTTTTTCTCTACGAATACCATTGCCACTACGAGACAGAGGGCTCGAGTCCATTTTCAGCTCGAGCCCTGATCACGCTGCCTGATGACGTAAGCAGAACGGAGTAACCTGCTTTAATATCAGGTCTACCGTTAGAGGAGCTTCATCACGGTGAGCTTATCATCACACAATCTCTTAAAGTTTTTACTGGCATCATCTCACCCTGGTGTCATCAGTATTATTAAAAAAAATAACAAAAGTCTGCTGAAACTGCAGTTTGAAACAGGCTTACGTCGACTGTTCCTTCGTTCCCATGTCACATAACTGCAAAATTGTTTCTGGCTCTTAAACGTTACATTAAAAATGAATTCAATTAATTAATTAATACAAGATTGTCAAAAACAATTAGGAACCAAAATATTAAAGTATATGCTGCAAATACAAATAGTGAGCAAGAAATCTTTTGTAAATAAACAACAAATTTTAAAAACTTTTAAATGTATCTTTAATATATATATGTATATATTTTGTTATTTTTATGAATTTCTTTTCATGCTTTTCTTTACCAATTCCTCCTCCTTCACCTTCCCCTGCTCTGTCGCATACTCTAATCTTCTCCAGTCTAAAGCTCAAATCAGCAGTGTCTTCGGCTGCTCACGTGAGTGTGTTTTCACTCTGCGGTCCTACTCCAGTGACATCACCTGCGTGTGTGTTCATGCCCGGCTGGATACTCCTGCTCAGTCAGACGGGTCTGCCCTGGTGACTGGAGCGCCACAGAGCACCGAGTGGGCGTGGCCAAGGGGTCAGAGGACACGTCTCTCCACGTTACGACTGACATGATATATATTTAAGGTGTATTAGTTTCTTCTAAGACTCACCTACCTGTGAAAATGTGCCAAAAAAAATCAGAAGCGAAGAAAAAAAAAAAAAACGAAAACAAAAACATTTTTTTTAAAAATTGCACCGTATTAAAAAGCGCATGTACTTTCTTAAAAGCTATACTTTGATTTATTTCTTACTACCTGCATTTGCAACATCCATTCTTTATTATTTATGGCTCTAGTGATTGATTTTGTTTAATATTTCTGGCACAAAACTGACCTCGCGCCTCGAGTCCCGACAGCACAGAGTAAATGAGATGTATCGAAACGGACTCGTACTAAACAAATACGCGCACGGTTATTTCAGAGATTCTCTAATCAGTGAAAAACCGGGTCCGGATGAAGGAAAGACGTTTGCGCTGAGCTTTGAAGGATGTCCAAACACAGACGTTTTCCATAATTATGAACAGTTGTACTCACCACGTGGAAGGAACCTGCACTACAACCCTGGATCCTTCTAAGGTAATCTGCGGAGCGTATGCCTCTTTATTCTCGATCTGAGCTGTGTCTACCACCACCTGCACACACAACACCAACACACAGGGAGAAAAAAACATCACACACACACACACACACACAGGTAAAAACAGTATTCATCAGATAGTACTTTGCTGCTAATGGGAAACAGATGGTAACACACATCATAAAGAACACTACAGTTATATTACTAGTTCTAAGCCCTGCAGTGCATCTTATATTATTGTGATTCTTGCATTCGTCGTATATTGTATATTAGACTTACTTTCTTACACGTAGTATGTTCTTTGGCTTTCACTCGAGCTCTTTTAAAAGAACAATAACCCGTCGATCAGACTAGCAGTACGTAATGAGGCACGAACAGGGCAAATCCACACAAAAGTCGACCTCGCCGTGGAAAAATAAAGCTGCACGCACGAGAAAAACAAACGTGACTTTAATTGGCCTCTACGAGCACCGAGGCATGTTTCTAAACTCAGTAATGCTGAGGCTGGGTTATTAGTCATCCTTTATTTCAGTGTAATTACTATTTCATGTTCTTTCATACAACTGAGCACACACGTGTCGTTCCTACAATACGATGAAAATGCTTTCAGACATGTCACATTCATAACGCGGAATATCTCCGTAACCCAAGACCGCTTCACATGGCTAAATTCTGACCTTTTCTACTGCACCAAGCTACGAAAGAGGGCACGCTCTTCTGAACTGAAACGTGTTTCTTGTATGTTAACATGTAAAGTTTTTGCATTTTAAAAAGTGAACTCATTTAAAGATTTCATTCTGGTTTCACTGAAAGACGCCTCGCCAATCGCTACATTTATAATCTAACCTATTGATGGAAAAACATTACTGCAGAATTATAAACTTACAACAGGAAATGAGTTCTCACTCTGATTATCGCGCGCTCGCGGTGTGGAAACACGAGCCTCGGCGTCATCTCTTCGCTCGACTGATCTCTGTTCACGCGAACATCAGTGAGGAAATAAGCTCCGATTCGTTCAATCGCTCAACTTCCGTTGGCTAAATTTAGTCTTGTTATTAATGTCTTTCATTTAAAGATGTTAAAACGTTGCACTCTGTCGCCTGTACAAGGTGTGCAAGTGCTCTTCTGTGTTTTGATGATGATGTTAAAACATCACGGACAATGTGACAGCCGCTAATCTGATTACAAACTGAACTGATTAGACTTCTGTCCATTTCACTCTGGGATGCATCCTAACGTAAGAACAACGATCAAACTATGAGAAAAATCTAAACAATGTTTTAGACATCTTAAGCAGAACGTCAGCCGGCTGTTTGGTTAGATAGTAGTCTTAATTAAACATTTAACCACGTGGTTCCACATAAAATGTAAACAAACTTTTAAACAAAATCAAACCGGCGACATCCAACAGGCTTTCTCTGGCGCACACATCAAAACAACAATTACTTTTGTTTGTTTGTTTGTTTGTCTTTTCATATTATATACACACAATACATAATGTTTTCATTATTTAAAATTTGCTGTAAATTTCTATACAAATGTGACTTATCTTACTTTTTAACACTGGTCTTGTGTTTTTGTTGAAAGGTCATGTGACCAGTCATGCAAACTGTCTCACTGATGCGAAGCTTGTGCAGAAACTTGGCAAGTCAATATTTCGATTAAATGTGACGTCCATAACGCTGAACTGTTTCAATCCTGCAGTACTGCACTCCGGCAGAAGGACACAACATGCAACTGAACACTCCACTAAGGGCATTTAGACAAATCAATACCTGCAAGTATCAAATGCTGATACAAGCATTAATCATGCTGAGCTTCATATCCAATTATACGATCAACAATACAGTTTTTACTCTGATGTTTTGTCTACATTGTGACCCAACAAAAGGCGCTCATTTTCCCTTTGAGGACATCAAACACAGAAACCAAACCCTACAGTGCCACTACAATGACAACACACAGACCAAAACTCGGTTTCGGTCAAAACTCATTTCAACTCGACAACGGCTCTAACAAAGTCAACAACTGGGTCTGGGTTTCATTGACGTACATCAAAACACGGCCGTTTCTCCAGAGAACGTTCTCGAACACAGGAACCTAACCGGAGTTCTTTGAAAGAGACAGCGGTTTTCCCTCACAGAGTCCTGCGTGAGGGAGGGGGCCGTGTTTCCTGCCGGACAGGAAGTGCTCTATTGTTATTTATAGAGCAGGTGTATCCTCACAAACCAAATGACCCTGACTCCCTGAAGCATAGGAGTGCCCACTAACACACACACACACACACACACACTAACACACACACTAACACACACACTAACACACACAGAGTTTGCGGGCCAGCGGGAAATCTGTTTAGAGATTAATTTTTAGAAATGCTGATTTTAGAGACCATTTTTTAAAATAAAAGTTTGATATATATATAGACAAGGTCTCGAAACTTTATTTGATTTCTGTGCAAACAAGCTATTTTTCATCTGTTGGGGCCGCGCACAATGGGTCAGATTTTGTAAATATAGTAGTAACAGTAATAGTTTTATAAATACCTTTATCTTTAGAGCACTTTTCATGCACATGGAGCTCAAAGTGCTGTACAATGAAGCAGGGAAACTTAAAATGCTAAAAGTAACATCATAAGGTGCACAAGGGTAAAACAAAACGTGGACAAAGTAAGAAAAAATAAAATGTATACAAATATTAAATAAAATAAAATGACTAAAATGACTAAAAATAACAACACTAAAATTTACTTTAAATACCAAAATGGAGGAAGTATTTACAAATTAATGCCAAATGAAACAAAAACAAAAACACACACACTAGCAGCCAGCAGTGTCGTAGAAAACTGTTCACTGGTTGTGGTGCTTCATCTGAGGCGAAGCTTTACTCTCACTTCAGTGTTTTCTAACTGTGTGCATCTCCCTTCAAGATCACATGATGAAATTTTCAACATGCATGTGATTTAAGTGCATGACAAATGCTCTTAAAGTTCAAATAAATCAAGACAATATGATTTAGAATGGGAGTCGTTATTGTGTAAACTGCTCAGTTTAAAATAAATAAATAAAAGTTTAAAAAAAGGTTTGAGTAATAAGAGGTCATGCCTCCCTTTACTGTGCCCAACAGATACAGAGGCATTTCTACATTTCTAAATAATACGCTAGCAATAAAAAGACCTCCGAGTGTGTGAGTGTGAGTGAGTGTGTGTGTGTGTGTGTGGTATCAGACAGTAGTGTTCTATGTAGTCACTATGTTCAGTCTCTGCAGCTGTCTCATAAATATTTTTGATCCAAATCCAATAAATCTTTACACTCGTAGTGTGTTCGACCCCAGCTCCTGTACGTAATCTACACTGCACGGTTCATCGGTCTCCCTGCTGTAACACACATCATTCATCTTATCAACTGATTATCTGTTTTATATCAGGGCAATGCAAGAGCGCTGCGTCTGAGAACTTAACAGAGAGTAAATTATGTTTAATGTATGATCTCCTATTCGTCCATGCACAGAGCTATGGATGATATAAGAGAGGAAAACGGAGGTGTGGCTGCATGTATCCGTACATCTCTACAGTACTGCATAAGGGGCACTTACTTACTCACTTACAGCCATTAACCTTCATCTGCTGAGCTGTAGGTTTGGACTTCATCAGTATAAATAGATACATGTGATAGAAGTGAGAGAGGTCTCACCAGTCCGGCCTGTCCGAACAGCAGCTGCACGGCCGTTTTGCACGCCCCCCTCCAGGTGGAGGGACACACCAGGTTCAGCACCTCAGTCACGGGTGAGTCGTCACGTGCCGACACGCCGTTCTGCCCCGATGCCTCCTTAATAAGCTGTAACATGGTGTGCTAAGAAGAGCAGAAGAAAAAGCCAGGTAAGATACAACTCCAAAACTGACAAGCCCCTTTATACACCCTTTTAAATCACGATAACATTCAGCTCAGGACTCCAGGGTTTATTAAAGGAAAAGTTGGGTAAAAAATAAATTCCAAGACACTTGTTCACATTTTGCTTATTTAGCTAGTAAAGGAAGAATATCCTGAGGTTTAGCATCACATGCTCCTCAAAAGAAAGACACTCTGCCTCCTTTAGCCATCTTTCGCTAAAGTTGCGTGTGAATCTTTTCGTACGCCAAACCCATCTAAAGATTTCTGCCAAACTTACAAAAGATTCTTTTAATTTAGTGAATTAAAAGGTCAAGTTTACAGAGAGCTGAAAACAACAAAATGACGACTAAATGGTGAAAGAATGCCTCAGACACAGTGTGTGTGAAATCCTCCAGTAATGCAGCTCAGCCACTGCAGTGCATCAGCTACAATAACTTTTCTTTCTCTTATAAGGTGCTGTTACTTTTTTCTTAACTGAACAGCGAGTCTTATTTGTGTCAAATTATGAATTTCATATTTGGACTGCTTTGGAATCTTTCAAGTCATAAATATGAAACGATTGGTTTTTGCAAACTTTTAATTAAGTTTTCATAAATATTATTTATACACTATACTTTATACACTAATACTCGGCAGTGTAAACCTTACACAAAGCAGTAGCAATTTATCACCAATTATATGATTTAAAAACGATCAATCGAGGTTCGTGTCATTATATATAAATTTGCATAAACTCAGGAGCTCTCGCTGGATACAAATAAAAAATGTTTTTCTGAATGAACTTAAACTGAAAAGTATTCAGAATTCCAAGTGTCTGCTTTCACCATATTTGACTGTGACATCTTTCTGATCTCATTTCTGATCTCAGGGTGTAATGATTTAAACATGCAGTGTGCACTATGCTAAACTGGAGGATTATAATAAAGCGTACTTTATTTGTTAACTACAGTGCAAGATAAAAGCCAAAGTCAGACACCAAACACGTTTTGGCTGAAGACAAAAGAGAAACTGATTAGCTAAAACCTCACTACGGAAGAATCTGCTTGGGAAAACTACTGCAGTGGAACATAAACACATGCTTCCCAAGACAAGGCAAGACAGGAAGAAAGGAAAATCTGTGCTCCAGGGGACATCAGCATGCAGGAAAACACTTGTAGGAATTTGTAATAGCGGAGCCGAGACAGGACAGGAATGCACAGCGGCCATTCTGGTTTCCGTTGTCTCTTTCTGATTTGCATGTTAAAGCGCTTGGATCTGATGAACACTCCAGGTAAATGCAGGCGGGAATGACTGCTATCATTAGAAAGACCAGGTCTGGTTTTAACAGTCATTTAAAACGATGATCATTTGATATCATTAGAGACCGAGTGGCAGCGCTATTCTCAGGTGAGCTGCAGGTGAGCGAGATAAACGGCAGCACAGAGAGATCAACATGCAAAGGTTTGCTCTTGGAACAAAGGATTAGGACTTGAGAGATGAGATGAGAGTAGGGATGGCGCTGTGAAGTTTGTGTACCGTTTTGAGTTTGAGGTTGTCGGCGGCCGACTCGTTGAAGGAGACTCCTTTGAGGAAGTGTGAGCCGATCTGCAGGGGGATTGTGGGTAATTCGCACTGGAGTGGCTGAGATGTGGTCTGCATACGGCCTGCCTGCTGAGCCTCAGCCTCACTACAGCAACCCTACACACACACACACACACACACACACACACACACACACGTTTATTCTCATTCATAAATCTAACCAATTACAGAAAGCTACAACATATACATATGCTCATATACATATCCAGAAATACATACAAAACAACCGACTCAGATCACACAACAGCGCTCAGTGGTCCGTACCTGTAACGCGGCTTCTACAGCTTTGGGTTTCAGGTGAAAGCCTCCTTTGAGAGCGTACTCACAGTGACCCAGAGAGTCCAGCGCAGATCTGTATGCCTGCGTACGGACACAACACAATTTAGAGCTTCTGCGTATATTTTCGTTAAAAATGAAAAAGAAAAAACATAAGCAAAAACCCTGTATAATGTGATGGTCCTGAGCTGCTGAGAGTCACCATGACATCTCTGTAGCAGTAAATCAAAATCAGTGCTGTGTCGGGTGTAAACAGATTTCTACACATACATCATGCACTAGCTCTGATACGCTGACTTTAGGCACGAAAAAAGGCAGGCTACAAAGTGACAGGCAGGAGCCAATAGTCATACTGGTGTGAGAGAATAAACGAATCATACAGGAATCAGAGTGAGAGTCAATTAGCCAATTAGAGGGGACTTTCTGAACAGGTAAGGCAATCTCCTTGAATTTGATTGGAAGCCAGTGAATGAAGATGAACAATCATCTGATTTATCCTCATTGTGGAATTAATATCATTACCCAGCTGTAAACTTATTTAGCTAGAGAACCCATAGTCAGGAGGTGTTTTTTAGCTTAGCATGCCTACACTACTCTGCTTGTGCCTTTTTTAAAAGGTTCCAGAGTACAATAGAGATTATATAATACAATATACAGAAAACACAAATCAGGAAATAAAAGTACACACAACAGAAGAGTGACGGTTCTGTTCTCTACGCCGTATATTAGACACATCAGCGTCGGTGATGCATGGAGCTATCTCCAACACAGAGCCTACACAGAAGCGTACTGTGAGACAACAGTGGAACGACTGAGAGGTTTCGCTCTTTCACCTGGTGCTCAGTGACTCTGACTTTAAAGAAAGCGTCCTGAAACAGGCTTCTTTATAACCTAGCTGAGGTGCATCGGTTTTCTGGAATAGTGTAAATATGAGGACTGTCTAAGGTGTAACCTTAAAACATTTTGTGTTTCAGGATTTTTTTTTTTCAACATGTAGTTGCTGGAGGTGTGACCTGCAGAGCGCTGTTTATCTTCAGGTTGAGCTCTTTGAGCTGCTGGTCCGGGAGAGAGGGGCTGTGGGAGCAGAAGAGCTGCTGCACCTGAAAACCAGCCAGACAGCCGTCACGGCCTCGCTCTCGTAGACGCGCCGTGGCCTGAACAAAACACACACACACACACACACACACACACACACACACACACACACACACATTATCACAGTCCACTAAAATGCTGGGCCAAATGTGGGCCAATTAGCATCATTTCATTTATTTACGCCACCGGTCCTTTCATTTCTTGCCAAGACCCCAATTTTTACTTTAGCACTCAGTGGGAGAAAAATGGCTCGATGCGATAACATCCATTCTGCACAACTGCTTTAACTTCTACACAACATAACTTAAAATAACAATCAAGACCCCACACCTCAGACAACTCATTTAACGCTAATATAATTAAAAATCAATGTTACTGCTTGTAGTACAGTTAATCTCAGCATCCAGGGAGTGCAGTACACGCCTTGACTACCCGCTCGAAATCCAATAATGCCCAATGACATTTCTAATTAAATACCAAGCGAAACAGATGACCTCACAGTCAAGGCACGGCAGCTATTGGTCACACTTCACCGGCTCTCCGAAAGGGCACGAGAGCTCCGTGAGGCTCAGTAAAAACTCCTTTCTTGTGACACGATGACGGCTTGTCTGAGTGTAAAAGTTTAATCTCGAATCGGTTGTTCTTCAAATCTGTATTATTATTTACATGAACAGTGATGAGCTTAATTTATACTGTTGGGGGAAAAAAAAATAATCGAAAGTATGCACATTGTAGCATTCACTGACAAATCCAGAAACAGACTAATAGTTTTATTATTTTCTGGACTATAAGGAATGTCAGTTGCCCTTTAGCAAGTACTGTGACTTTCTGCACTGTTTGTTTGCTGTATTACTGAAAACTCCATTAACTTTATCACAGTGGCTGTGATCAGACAAATAAATGCACCTTATGAATAAGGTGAATTCTGAGGGGTTTTTTTATCCCATAGTCTCCCAATTTCACCAATTCCCACCCACTATCAGGTGACAGCCAGGAAACAGGGAGGGTGAGACAACTGCTGCTCATGTTACATCACAGGGCAGCTGAAAGGACGGAGGAAAGCGCTATCGGCCCTCTTCCCAGACATGAGCTCACAGATGCAAATGATTGGCCAGTGTCTCTGTGATTGACAGGTGTGAGAATAAGTAACATCCCTCCTGCCCAGACCGCACGGCCAGTTTAGCTCTCACTTGTTAACGGCAACTAATCCAAACTGACTAAATGCTAATGCTAGTAATTAGCAGCTACAGTCGACTTGTAACCAGCTTCCTGTCATTTTTTTCCACCGTAATGACGTCACACGTACGTGACACGCCCTCTTCAAAACCACAGACGACACTACCGTCAGTCGGCGGCGATGGGACGATGGCGTACTGCGCACAGCCTCACAAGCCAACCTTAAACGTTGCTGTGTAACTTATTTCTGCAGAACTACGCATATACTTAACACGAACACGTGAAAACATGAACTTCAGCACTGAGCGATGCTGTAATGTTAAGAGAGTAATATGTGACTTAATGTGTAAACATTTCTTAATGTTATCTAAACAGTGACAATCTGTATTAAATCATCATAATTGTATCCACGGCTATGAATAAGTCCACAACAATTCCACCTCTCGAAACATGTGGTCTCGCTGAATATATCACTAACAAATGTTAATCCAGAAGGAGGAAAAAAACATGGTGGATGACAGTTCAGCTCGGCTGTCGGTGATTATCGGTCCTTCTTGCATGTTAAGTGTTTTCAGATGAGAATCAATGAGTTATTATGTAAGATTTTCAGCAGCGTTGAGGTGCCTGAATCTGTGTGTGTGTGTTTTTTTCTACAGTAACTGACAAAATGTATGCGCTGCTCACCTCTGCTGCCCCTTTCCACGAGCGTGCCGCCTCGTCCAGCTCGCCGAGAGCCCCGGGCTGACTGCGAGCCCCTGAGCAGCGCTCCTGCACCTGCGCCAGCGCCTCCGCCAGGCACGACTGCGCCACCGGCTGCACTTTCTGCAGGGCCTGAGAAAGGAACTGGAAATGAACTTGCATCACAGTCAGAAAACAGCGGCCCAGTACCTGAGAGGAGAAGAGAAAAGAAAAAAGAAACAAAAACAAAACAAGATCACCAGGTGAATGAGACAAAAAGCCGCAGCTTGCTGTTTAAGGTTCTGCACTCGGCAACTACGAGGGTGTGACATCAAATCCCAGGAGGACCAGAGAGTCACGGTAGCTGCTCAGCTCTATTTATGGAGCAGATTCTGAACAAAATAAAAACAACATCCAAAACGAACGTCGTGACATTAAGGCTAAGGCGTGTACTGAGTGCTTGAAATGAGTAACAGTGTTTACCCTCTAATGATTCTCTAGAGGACCAGATAAGTTGTAGGTGTATAATCATCCTTCAAGAAGCCCTGCTTTCTTCACGTTACAACAATTCCTGTTCCAAACACGCTTCGGTTATTAATCCCGTGTGGAGAGCACTTATTACCTGGCTCAGGTGCACACAGAGCTTCGATAAGGCAACAATGTGGAAAGGTTGGGGTACTTGAGTAAGCCTTAATAATAGAATAAATCTATGATGCTTTGACGCTTGGGCAAATTAAGCCAATAGTAAAGTCTATACAGATTAAAATCTGAATTGGATGTACAATAGTGCACATCTAATTCATGTACAATGAGAATACCACAAATATAAGCTTTAAAAGGGCAATAACATGTCTTAAAGTGCAGACAGTGTATCGGATGGGGCGAATGTGAAGAGTCCACGAGACCACTACTAACGGTTATATGAGCTGTAGTATTTTGAGCTACAGGTAATCGGACTCCTGGCACAATTCATTTGTCCTCCATTATGAAAAAATTCTGGCTCATTTACACAAGAAATGCACTTGAGCTCGTGCCCCATTACCTGCTATATTAAATCAGACGAGCTAACCCAACACTCTCAGCTCTTTAAATTCAACACGTCGTAATTTAGGCTTTATAGACATATGATAGCTGTGGTGGGAAAATCAGACGAACAACCACACAACCACATTAAAAAAAAAAAAGGTCTTTGATAAGAAGGAGGAAGAAATCTATTTAGGAATTACCCACGTCCTTCTCATTTAGACACATCATGTGATGTGGGGATTTTTTTTTTAATTCAGGCCGAGGGATGAATGCCTGCTTATTC
>JAKKZN010000006.1:3848030-3860560 GCA_033441825.1 Pangasius elongatus | reverse complement strand
CACACACACACACACACACACACACACACACACACACACACACACACACACACACACACACACACACACACAGCCAAGCAAACAGCCACATATAAAGCGGCCCTGCCACTGATGCATGTTGGGAATGTTCACATACACACATCCATCCTGTGGAGCTCAGGTGAAACCAGCACCTTTGAGCTTCAGCAGAACATCAGATCTACTCAAGAGCAAAAAAATATCCGAACCGCGATCCTCTCTCCCGCCACAACCGCTGCAACACATCTCCAGCGTGTATCCTCCCAGACAAACCAGTGCTGGGAAAACGTACACTGCATCGGAGTCTAGTACCAGCTCAGAAATGATACGCCGAAGCGCCCGAAGCTCCAAAGACGGAGCACAAAAATGGAAAACTCTACATTCATGTAAAGAAAATGTCTCTGAATATCAATAGGGTTAAATATGATATGTTAAGGCGGTATGTGTGTGTCAAGTTGTGAGTGTGGCTGCTCATGTTGACACACAAAATGTAATGTCTGTGTGTGTATGTGCGTGTGTGTTTAGTGTGAGCACATTGTAAGGATTTGTATTCCTTACCAGTATCACATCACACCACACATACTCTATATGTGAATACAAAATGACATACAGATATTAATCGTGCAACTTGAAGGCAATGAGTGAGAAAAAAAAAAATAATAAGTGCGAGATTTTCAGTGAAAGGCCACTTGTAAGGCTTTTCCTTTCTCGGAATGTAGCTGTATATGCTGGTTGTGTCCTGCAAGTGTTTGGGACCAGGGGGTCAAAGTTCGAGTCTGTGACATCATTCCAGGGTGCAGCTGCAGAGAGGCAGAGAGAGAGTGTGTGTTTGCCATCTGTCTGTGCCTCGTTTCAGTGAAGGTGTGGATGGTTGGAGCAGCAACAAACGTCTCACACACACACATCTCTCTCCGTGGTGCTGTCTGGTCTGTGTGTGTGTGTGTGTGTGTGTGTGTGTGTGTGTGTGTGTGTGTGTGTGTGTTCACAGCTCAGTGACATGAAGCGGATAGCTGGTCGGTGGTTGGGAGGGACCAGAAGCTTTTAACCGGTGGAGGTGGCAGGCATGGCACAGCAGGTGACCCTCCAACGGGTAACAGCGGTGGCCCTCTTCATCAGTCAGCTGAAGGCCACAGTCCTGAGATCAACCACACACATGCACACGCACACGCACACGCACACACACAAACACACACAGCAATGATTTAAGTCCTTCAGAACTTGTATTACTATGCAACATAAAATATTAATAAAAGAGGAATAAGTATGGAATAAAACACATGGGAATGTGCTGTTATACAACAATAATCAATGATCGTGATTATGTTCCCTTTACAGCATAAGCACTAGTGTTGTACTCCTCCACAGCAATTTCCCAATGATTGCACTTTTTATTTACTGAAAAATTTACTTCTTATCCGTTTACTGTTACGTTTAATGTTTAATGAAATGAAATGAGTTAGTTCTTGCTGTCACTTATAGTTTGCACTTAAAAAAAAAAAAAAAAAAAGACAAAAAACGTAGCTTTTCTTTGGACATTTTTGCATTTAAAAAAAAAATGGAGCTTGTCCTTGTTACCAAAAAAACCCACAAAGTACAATCTCCTTTGGCTGTTAAAGCCCTGACACTGGAGACTCCTTCCAAAAATGCTAAATAAACATCTCCTCAGAGAAAACGCCATCATATCAACAAGGACATGTTGTTACATTTTCTGCCGTACAAATCCCTGTGCAAGTTGTTACTACAGAAACGATACCGTATTAGATCGAGCGCATTGATATACACCTGGGATTCGATTCATGGCCGACTGTCATTTTCTTTTACAGGAAATTAATCAACGCCATCTGATGAATCAGAATCGAGAATTCAACAGTGGTGTGATATAACAGAAAAGAAATTCTACCACACACACTTCAGATTATTAGCCAAGGTTGACAAGGGCAAAAGAGTCTTAAATCCTTCATTTTTTATTACATTACAGTTACTGAAAGCTTTATGTTTATTGGTAAAAGGAAGTGGTTCACCAAGAGGGTATGATAAAGCAAGTTTTAATTTTATGCAAATAAAAAGTGAAGCGATGTAGCGGCTTGTCACGACAAGCAGAAATCAGACTGTAGCTAAATCTAAAGCTTCACCCTGAGCACGACGGAGAGACGTGCAGCTACGAGATGTGGTCACTGATATGCTAGCACTCATATGCTAACAGCACTAACTGAAAAACATAGAAATATAATTCCCCCATTTCAACCACACACAGTCAAGTAAAGTTAAAATAATGTTCAAGACCAGAGCAGACATATATATTTTTTTTCCACTTAGATTATCAGATGAGACTTGATGAGATGAGTGAAATTCATACCCGAGCCATCAAAAAAAAGGCTCTTGTTAGCATGGAATGGTTTAACACGGCTGATACAGGCTTCAACGCCACACGACTTGAAGTTTAACAAACTGTGGAATCTGGTCAATGATTTACAGTGTGTCCATGCACACACACACACACACACACACGCACACGCACACGCACACGCACACGCACACACTGTGTATCCAAACCTGACTTTTTTTTTGTTTTGCTTCTTAAAAACACAGTCCTGACTTCAAACCAGATTCAGTGAAGGATCACAATCTCGTATTGTAAGTCTTATTGTAACCGCAGTCTTAAAAGAGGACTTAGGAGCACTCCAGCATTTAATCGGACACTACTGCAGTGCAAACACACACGTCCTCTTCTTCTTACCTCACAGTGATAACACTCTACATGGTAGTCTTTATCCATGGACACAACCCGTATGGTCTCCTCTGAGCCCTGGGGGAAAACATTCCACACACACACACACACACACACACACACACACACACACACACACACACACACACACACACACACACACACAGTGACTAAATCATGACTGATGCAGAACTGAGCATGAAGAAGGAGTGTGTGATGAGAGCCCTTACCTCAGCTGGGAGGATGGGTTGACCACACGATGCACATTTCGGAGCAAAGACTCTGTAAAAAGCAGAAAGATAAGTCACATATAGAGCTTTTACAGCTATCATGTTTCAAACTACCCATAGAAATCATAAATAAAAACTGAATTGAATAAATGGGTAAAACACCACATGCTTTACGAACAGAATTTTTAATGTTTAAAGGGAATATAGTGTAAAATACTAACAATAAGATGAAATCTGAGTATTATACTTAACATTCAGCAAAGATCACCTACCCTATTATACAATTATAACAGTAGGCTACGCTTGCTAAGTTCCCCAACTGAAATAAGTTTTTAAAGCTACTTCATACTATAGCACTATTGAATTCTCAAATCTGATTGGTCAGAAGGTGTTGATTAATTTTATATTATAGCAGCTCTGACAGTAGTGCAGCTGCAAATCACAGGTTTATATTAATGCACTGGTTGTAATACATGACTGTTTAGCGGTAAAGCTGTAACTACAAAAAAATTGCAACTGTTGGCAGACTGCTGTGGTATCAGAGAAATAAAACACTTCACGGTGCACTGTTTTTCAAACTTCACAGTGGTAAGCACACCACCCCGTTGATTATTTTCCTAGAATAGCATGCCCCCAAGTGTTTTATTCCTTACATAGACAGTTAGGAGTTATGACTCCACAGTGTATATCATCAGCTGAGAAACTCTAGAAATACATGTCGGCTGTGCAAGAACAACATGAACTTAATTAGAAAGCAATCTCGGATTTAGCTCCCTGTGAATATTTCCTCTGATCCATTTAATTACCAGTGGGACCCTTTAACACAACTGACTCGATCTACGAGTGTAATTTAAAGTGGCTTTAATCCAAACCTATTGCAAAACCACTGCAGCATTACAGCTTTTGTGTTTATTAAAATTTAACTGATGTGCGTTCGCTAGTGGTGTAAAGATACAACAATCAGACAAAAGTGCAATGATTTAAAACAACATGTACCAGGAAAAGCGTCTACTGATGAAGATGAAGCACTTACGTGTGATAGTCTTTAACACAGTAGATGTTGTTCTCAACGTCGACAGTAAAGGGGACTCCGTCTAGTCCCTCCTTACACACAACACAGCGGAAACAACCCGGGTGGTAGGACTTCCCCAGAGCCTGGAGGATCTACATACACGCGCACACACACGCGCGCACACACATGCACAAATATATGTACATCAAACAAAAGAATACAAACACACAAACCATAAAGTCTTGCTGAAAGAAAGTTTCTTGTTGTTCAAAAACCTTCAGTTTAATAAAAAAATCTAAAACATCCTCACGGACACCATAGTGAGAAAACATTGACAGGGTGTGTGTGTGTGTGTGTGTGTGTGTGTGTGTGTGTGTGTGTGTGTGTTCAGACATGGCCGTTAATTACACTGCCAACTGAAACAACTCATCTGAATACTGATCATCAAATCAGGGAAAAAATAAAGCGTACCATCTCCATGATGAGGTGTCCACACACAAAGCATTTCTCTGCCGTCTGCTGGAAGCCGGAATACTGAAAATCACACACATTCACACCTTAATTATTACCACAGATTTTACACACACATGAAACAATAATGTACTCAAAGTCCTTGATTGTTAGGAAGTAATTGTTGGTTTTTTTTCTGGTTTGTGAAATTGTCACAATTGCGACAGGAAGCCTATGACTCATCACATTTTTATTTTACATAATAAAATTCATGGATTAAAAAAAAAAAGGTTATACTCAAGCTTTAATAGAAAGCTCCTTTTAGTTAGCATTTAGCTGTTTGCTATTCTGACTGAGTTTATACTGAAAGTTTAGCATGAAATTCTCCGTTTGCATATACGCTACGTTCAAAAAACTAATTTATGCAACGAGAGACACACATCACTGCTTGCCATCGTTACCTGTCTCGTTTGTTAGAGATCTACATCTAAATCTACAGGGATCTAAATCAAGTGCAGATTTGGTGCATTAATGCAAGAAGTAGCTAGCATTAATTCTGCTAAGTTTCTGCAAATACCTAACTTCCGACATTCATACTGTGAAACAGATTCAGATCTTTATACTTATCTATTCAGACCTTTACGATTATCTATCCATTAACAGGTTATTAAATGAATGACCCACCTGTTAATTCTGATATAAAATCAGTTTATCTATGTTTACATGACAGTTCTTCATTATGATTCCGTGGTCAGATTTTTTTAGGCTGTATCTGACTGCAAGGTAACACAACAAGTGGTGTGTAGATGTACTGTAACCTGTCCTGAAGCCTGTGGTATATGGAAGTTTGTGAATGCCAATCCTAGACCTTCTAGATAGCCACTGCTGTGGTGTTAAACAGAATCTGGTCCACATCCCTGTTCTGCTAATACCGATTTTGTCTCAGGCTACAGGGGGAGCTGCTGGTCTCTGATGGACTACAGGAAGGAGTTAAATAGTTTGGGGACAGTAGGGGGGCACAGCATGACAGCAGTCTCCTGCACTCTGCATGCTCCCTACATGTACAAAGCCATAGACTAGGTGACTAGCCATAGACCTGATACTTACAACAGTCTCCAAAACAACCTTTCAGGCTACAAACTTGTAACCATGGTGGGACTCATACACCTTTTGCACCTTTAGTTTGAGAACCTAGACAGGTGTATTCACCTAAAATTGGTAAAAAAAAAATGCAGCTATAATTGTACAATTATCTGGACAAAGGTCCATATAAGCAACTAACATGAGTGCATGGAGACGGCAGTTAACTTTCGACACTCAACCATTAATGATGAGTTCACGGGTATAAATAAGACAATTTGAATTTTGTTTCGCAGCGGTGTTTCACATCAACACAAAACAGCTGAAATCTTTTCTGAATGTGAAGCGGGAGAATAAACTCATACTTTTTTTTGTCCAGTCATGTTAAAAATGCTCTTTTCGACCTTGACTTCTTTTGAACAAGCCTTATCTTCACTTTGCTTATTAGGAAAAGAGGGTGCATGAAAAATGAAAAATCTTTGAAGGTCTGTGAAAACTCTTTCCTTTCTCCAGCTAAATAATTCACATAAATGCAGAAATGCACACAACAGGGGATATATTTACAGAAGCCGCAATGGCTCAGGTATAAAAAAAAACTGAAGGTGCTGAACCTGGGACAGTTTTTTATACACCGATCAGCTCTGACACAGTACTGTTTGAGTGTTTGGTTTGATGACCTAGGGGTTGAAGTGTATCTTTTGAACTCCTAATTGAATTTTAAAAACCACTGTTGTACCTTTGAAGAGTTCATTTACATTGCGCGTGACTCGGAGAACAAACACGAAGCTGTACGGTAGCTTTTTTGATAGCATATCAGTGGCAGATTTAAAACATCCAAACATATATAAACCTTGACCTGAGATTGGATAGATAGAAGACAAATTAATAACCTTTAGCAATCGGTTGCATTCTGGGTCAATATTACTGCAAGATTACATTACAAACAGTGCATAATCCACAGCCATACTCCAAAGTAATCCTCCAAAGGTCAAGTAAACAGCCATTGGTTTTTGGTAGTGCTGGGCAATATGACAATATAATATCAGTATTGTGATATTTTATGTCATAGTACAGTTTTCTTAGACATTGAGGGTCAGTGTTTTTATTACAGTTACAAACTCTGATATGAAGCAGAAGATTAAATGTTAAAATGGAAATTTTCCACTTTTAATTGACAAGGTTTTTTTTTGACATTTTCACTGTTTTTTTTTTTAAAGGTAATACTACTGTTCGAAAACATATATTAATATATAGTGATATATTTTTTTCTCATCGCCCACCCCTAGTCGTAGTTTGATGATATTTACATGTGGATTTAAACACTGCTCTACCAACAAACTAGCACATATGCTCCATATTCCTTTGTTGTTTGGTGGACGTTTTCAGCGAACAGGTTGCAAGCGTCTTAAAGGAAGGAAATGACCTCGAGGGTGACCATCTGCCTACCCTCTGGCCATCAGGGGAGAAGCTGCATTGGGGTGGAACCGGAACTGGACTGTTGGAGCATTCCACAGCTGTGAAAATAGCATATTCCATTGTTTGACCTCGATTTCTATTGTTTGAATGTATTCCTTAGTTGCCATAAATTGTAATAAGAAATACATCTTACTGATCATTACATTCCATCCTAGGTGCTACTGGAGTGGGTGGACGGATTGGATGGGTGGGTGGGTATGGGTGAAATGGTAGCAGGTGGGCTTTATACAAGCCGGTCAATACCCGGAAATCCCCTCCACCACCTTGTACACTTTGGATGGACCATCTGTCCGACCCTCAGTGTCAGGGGCAATTATCTTAGTAATCAATTCAAAAAGGAGGAGGAAGGGGACACGCATCTGCCATATGACCAAGACTTATAAAGACTACAAGAAGGGGTTAAAACTCTGAAACCTAGAAGATTTATGAATTTCGAGATCAATTTTATTCTTGGCGCAGTGGGTTACATAGTCACCTCAGAGCTCCAGGGTCCCCAGGTCAATCCTGAGCCTGGGTTACTCTGTGTGTGCTCCGTGTCTCCGTGTCCACTTGGATTTCCTCTGGGTTCCATGGTTTCACACGCCAGTAGGTGGACTGGCAATAATAAATTCTGTCTAGGTGTGAATGAGAGTGTACATGGTGCCCTGCGATGGGTTTGGCATCCCATTCAGGGTCTATTCCCGCCTCACGCCCAATGCTCCTAGAATAGTCTCAGGGTTCCACCATGACCCAGACCAGGAAAAATCACTTACTGAGGATGAACTAAGGAATTTTTGTGCTGCCATGCTAGAAATACATAAAGCTTGACCAGGTATCCAACACATTCCCCGGAAAAATATTTTATTCGAATTTCATATTGCTTTAAATGATTTAGCATTTTTAGGTAAAATGTTTGCAAGTCACTTGTGTCTCCCATAAGGCAGCAAGGCAGTATTTTCCAACAATGCTGTAACTTCCATCTGTTAAAGAATACATCAGCATGAGAAGAACATCAATCCCCGAACATGCAATATGTATACAATCTGTAGATCGGCCAAAGATTCTCAACCACGTTCAAGCCTGTCCCTATAACTGAACTAGTTTTCTAAATACTCTAGTTAAAGATCGGCTGCTCTTAAATCCTAATAGGAGTCTAAATTAGTGCTTTACTTTTAAGACTCAGTGTTAATGTCAGCTGTAGGACAATTTAAAAATGGACCAATTACCCAAAATGTCACCAAGATTGCTAAAACTTCTCTACCATGCTCAGGCTACTGAAAACATTTGAGTGGCAGTGTGTGTGAATACACTAAACTCCTAAACTCCCATCAAAGTTCATCAATTCCATAATGATGTTTTAATGTTGATGGTTGTACAAGACCATACTGAACCCAAAATGATCAGTCCTATAGTCTGTAGTAGTCAATATTAGCATTGTTATATATTGTGGCATTTCATTGGAAAAGCACCAAATCATTTTAAAAGACTGTATAATGTGTTAAAACGATAATGTTTTTTGGAGAAAAAAAGGAATTTACAAGAAGAACAGATCTATTAATATTTTACAGCTTGTGCAGGAGTCCACAGCAGTAGTTCTCTGTGTTTGCCACCGTGATTATGGTTTAGGGATTTCGAACCTCATAACACTCCCCTCCCTCCCTGTCAGACTAATAATCTCAGAGTGGACAGAATGTGCTTAGGGCTCCTATTATTGCCCTTAGGAAAAAAATAACTACTGACAATTTTCTCATGCAATGCTGAGAATTTATCTACTAAGAACGGCTTGTCTCTCTCATCCTTCCATCTCTTTCTGTAATTGTGTGTCTTGGGGGAGGGTAATTAGTCTCTACTGGGAGATGGGGGGAAATGGGACTAAATTGGGCAGGGGGTGGATTTCTATTCTAGCCAGCCACAACATCTGTTCTCCCATGAGGGTTAAAGAATGTGCAAAATGCACTTTATTCTTCTTATCTGCTTATCCATCCATCCTTCAGTCCTTGTTATCTGTGCCTCTATCTGACCAGCCCTAGATCCATCCCTTCACCTCATCTCTCTCTCTCTCTCTCTCTCTCTCTCTCTCTCTGGATGTTTATACTCTAGTCACACTTCCAGTAATATAGCCGTCTTATATCTGTCCATCGACTTATCTGTTCATCCACCCCGTTTAAAATTTAATTCAATTAAATCCAACTGTATTTGTATAGGGCTAACAGTAACACTAGATGTTATCACAGAATAGCTTTACAGAAATCCAGGTGCAGATTTAGATCCCTAATGAGCAAACCAGAGGTAACACTGGCAAGGAAAAACTCCCAGAGACGACATGAGGAAAAAACCTTGAGGTGTAGAACAGTAAAGACAAACAGTACAATACAATCTTTATGATTATAGCTGCAGTTCTGAGGTAAAAAATCTTCAGTAACCAGGTGAAATTATCCACTGGAGCAAGGGTGAGACTTGGGCTTTAGCTGTTTTGAAAGTGAAAATCTTTGGGGTTTCCATGTGGGAGGTGAGAAGCAGAAGTGAACTGATTTATCCATGAATAATAGCAGGTAAACTGTAATGGTAGCGTATAAAAGCGGAGGCATTGCCTTTAGGTGGTCTCAATACTTACAACATGACTGCATTTACTGAGAACAGTGTGTATCACATAGCTGAATGGATCTGGCCCTCTGTGTAAAATTGTAAAATAAAATTTGTTGCCATATGCAGCTCTGTTTATTACTAGCGCACATTTACATACATTATATTTAAATATGTTTGAATTTGTGTCTCCTGAGACACAAGTGAAAGACACAAGACACAAGTGAAAGACTTTGCTGCCTTGTCAGTTTCGGTGAAAGAGGTGTGGCCTATGTGCCTGTTTGACCTACAGATGGAGTCGCCTCTGTACTTGTCAATCCCAGTAAAAGAAGTGTGATCTATGTGCCTATAAAACAAAGAAAGGGAGGTGTGGCCTGTGTGCCTGTCGGTCCCAGTAAAGGAGGTGCGGCCTGTGTGCCTGTTGGTCCCAGTAAAGGAGGTGAGGCCTATGTGCCTGTCGGTCTCAGTAAAGGAGGTGTGGCTTGTGTGCCTGTCGGTCCCAGTAAAGGGGGTGTGGCCTGTGTGCCTGTCAGTCCCAGTAAAGGGGGTGTGGCCTGTGTGCCTGTCAGTCCCAGTAAAGGAGGTGTGGCTTGTGTGCCTGTCAGTCCCAGTAAAGGAGGTGTGGCCTATGTGCCTGTCAGTCCCAGTAAAGGAGGTGCAGCCTGTGTGCCTGTCGGTCCCAGTAAAGGAGGTGCGGCCTGTGTGCCTGTCAGTCCCAGTAAAGGAGGTGCGGCCTGTGTGCCTGTCAGTCCCAGTAAAGGGGTGTGTCTTATATGCCTGTTAATCCCAGTAAAGGAGGTGTGGCCTGTCAGACCTGGTGAAGAAGGCGTGGCCTCTCAATCCTCAAAGGGAGCATTTTTTCCCAATTAAAATCAAACTGCACAGGACTGAATCATCTTCATGTAGTAAGACTGTGATAACCTCAGACAGAAAGAAACACCCTGTAACTGCCATATAACAGAGCTGTTAAATCCTCAGCTGTTGTGCAGATGAGCAGTGGTTTTACAAACTTACCAGGAAGTCCTCCTCACAGTAGACTTTTCCATTCACATTGTAGAATGCTTTTCCTCTCAGTCTCCTCCCTGAAGAAACAGAACCCAGCATAAGATTAGCCACAGCCACAAAGAAACTTCACCTCACCAACCACAGCCATAATAACCCACCCACAAATGTCTCACTTCTTCTGCTCCAACGCAGGAATAAGAGACATTACAGGTCTAATTAAAATTTTGCTGAAGGACATGTTATGTCTTGATCTGATGCATGAGGCATGTTAGTCTTCAAAGGAGACCACAAGTTTGACCCTTATGGAAAAAAGTGGAGAATTACAGACAGGAGATGAGTTCCTACAACAGCTCAGATTCTGCAGAGACCTTTTCCCCCAAGCACAGTATGTATGAATATGCAAAAGAAAACAAAATAGGCCGATGATGTACTACTGGGCTGAATTTCTAAGTATGGAACCAGGTCTAAATTTGTGTCGTGGTGCATCCCGCAATGCTAGGCAAACACTTTATTTCCAAAATAATAAGAAAACTGTGGTGGAAAAGGTAACATGTACAGACCATAACTACTACGTGGTATGTTTTCATCTTAAAGTTGCAACTAACATAAAAATAAAATTGTAAACAAACTAACACTAACCAACAATTACTAGCAACAAGAGCAGTGTTTCAATGGTTGTACAAATGTGATAAATGTTAAATATTGTCCTTAAAATCTATGAGATGGCTTAATATTTTATACAGAAAAATATTTATTCTGGTTAACTTGCTATGCTCAGAGGTGGACAAATCATGAGGCTGGGCGCCCCGGACAAGCAACTTGCAAATTCGGGCGATCAGTTTTTCATTCACGGTTGCACGACAGTCAAGCAGGTTCAGTAGGCTGTTGATATAACGCTCATAATGCATACTTTTGAGTTAAATTACCCTAGTTGACACTTTTGTTAGCTTAGTAATTGGGCCTCCTTACAAGCAGAACAATGGGACATTGAGGCATAGCACATTGGATGTTTCACTTGCCTACTGGCTAGCTAGTGAATTTATGATCTGTCCACCCCCGTATGCACGTAGTAACATGGTTCTTAAATGCCTTGAAGATTTTCTCCGCCATCTTATTGCATAATCACACATTTGTGTCACAGTAACTGTTTAAAAAAAAAATCAAAAGTGTAACATAATTCTGGTGAGGAAACTGTGTTCATAAGACATTTTGACTGACACCCAGTCACATGACTGTGTAGTACAGGATACTCAATGATACTCCTCATGTTCTGCACCCTACTGAGAAACAATATTTAGTATACAGTGCATACTGCTGGGGTATACAGTATACACATATGCCATCTCAAACAAAACCCATGTACTGGATCCACTTTCAAGATTTCTTGGCATGCAAGCACCTGATTCAGCTTGTGAAGGGCTTGGTAATTATCTGGCAAGTTCAATCAGGTGTGTAAGGCAAGAAAAAAAGCTCCATTGGAGTGTGTACCTGCCTCTAGGTCTTGGAGTTGAATGCGGTTCAACAGTGATGTGAGTGACAGAAATTTTGTTTCCATGCCAATAACACGTGCCGGTGCTATTTTAACTCTGTAGAGCGAAACATTGTGATCAGCCGTGAAGAGAGAGTGCAGTCTGTAGGCAACTAATCCCTGCTCTATGAGAGAAACTGTTTGTTGTGATCATGTCAACTGTGCATTTAAAAGCATCAAATTCATTGTGTTATGTTAAGGGACATCAGACAATTAACTCACAGTGCACGAGTCAGACAATTAAACCACACTGGCACTAATGCATGAATCAGCAGAGGTGGCTATGTATTCAGAAGTGGAAGAACAATGAGAAACCCCACCAAACCACACACATCATCGGTAGCAAACGTAAGAACCATGAACATACCGATGATCTCTATCGCATTCAAATCTTGCTATGGCACAGATACCAACAATTGTTTATGAACATAATATTGTATT
>JAKKZN010000006.1:3820706-3835519 GCA_033441825.1 Pangasius elongatus | reverse complement strand
TCAAGTGTTCAGACTAAGTAGTGGTTAAAGTAACATTGTATTCTGGAAACATGGTACATTGTGTGGAATAGGTAGGGAAACGTGACATTTGTTCATTTGTTTGTTTTTCTCCTGTTTTAGGGCTAGGGAGCTAGGGTAGATATAGTTTTTTCTGTTTCTTTAGTTTTAGGTTAGTTAGTCAGCCAACATCTCCATTATTTTTGTTTGCTTTTTTGCTGTGTGCTGGTCCCTGAAGTGAATATCCAACACAAACTGACGTGAGAATACAACTGCATCAATTAAAACTTCACAGATATTTTAATAAGCGTTCCGTGTTTTGGGCTTTAGGCGAAAGGAGAGTCCACTCTCTCTCGTTCTGTCTCTCAGAATTAAAGATTCAGATTCTGAATCACATTGGCCTAAATCATACAGCATAAACGACTCAGCTTATGGACGTTTTCACCCACACATAAACTTAAACAGGTACACAAACACACCCAGACAAAGACAGCTAGTTTATGAAAAAAACAACAACAGACTGACCCAATTTCCTTCCAAACAGCCACTCATTAATAAGGCGAGATATTTTCTACCATCCCATCATACCCCAGTGGTCATCATTTCAAGTGGCTGACCAAGCACACCAAACAAAAACTTTTAAGCAGGGCAACAGTACTTTGAGGAGAATTTTGGAAAACCTCCAGCAAATTCCTTTCAATTTCAATAACAGTCACGAGTCCAGACCATCCCACTCCAGCAGTAAGCTGACCCAGGTCTGTCTGAGCGGCTAGACAACTTCCCGCCACACATCAACTCCTTCCAGCTTTGTTTTCACCCTGATCAGCGCAGCCTCACCTGGTACACACTGGTACACGCTTCCTCTTTAAGACTTTGGCGTTTCTGATGAGGAACAGCTGGAGAACTGCCACGGTGTGCATTGTTCTCTGCATGAGCAAAACCTGTGCCGCTTCCTGCTGCACCACTATTCATTCCAGTGTCTTACTGAGAAACAGGATCCTGCTGCGCTAATAATATATTAGCCTGGGGGAGCGGGTTATTGTAAATGAAACGAAAAAAACAATCGGAATGATCAAAGTTACATTACTAAAATGTTTTCTGAATTAGTGCGGGGCGATTTGGACTGAATCACATCACGATACTTTTCTACGATATACGTTATGTATCACGGTGTACAGGTTTGCTAACAAACTACCAAATAAACAGTAATATCGCACTACATTTTTACACAACCTGTAAAAAAAATGTGAGTTAACTGATACTTTATTTAATGTCTACATCAGATGAGTCTGTCGAAAATGTATCGTATCGAGAGACCACTGCATCGTATGAAATTTGAATTTTGTGTCTTGCTCTCTTCTTTTCTCCTGGCTCACAGGTCAAAGTTCACCTAGATAAAGTCAACTCAATGCAAAAGCAAAAGTGTGGCTTTTATATTCTTCATCGTTCGAATTTTCTTTTCTTGCAAGAAATCGTGTTTGGTCTGACAACTGCTTCAGCTGAGAAAGCAGAAAATCATGGTGTTCAGGTGTTTCCCCGTATCGCCATAGCAAAGGCTCAAAAATCGTAAAAGCTACAGCTAAAATGTAGATGTTAGCATCTCTGCTTCTCCAAGTTGCTCTGGATAAGAACTTCTGCCAATGATGTATTGATGCCACTGATGTATTTTTTATCGTATTTTTTTATAACCATAAACCATTTTTTAAACCATAAAAAATACATCAGTGAATTGGCCTGGACAATACATCAAATCTCATATCAATCCAGCCTCTCTGGCCAAAACCATGACATCAATGTCCCACAATGCATTGCAGGAGCTGGACAACAGTGCCCTCGTCCCAAATTCGCAATTCCAGCAAGAAAATAAAGCCAGATTCTGGATCCCCATAATATCTGTACTGAAACAGAGTGCTGTATTTATACAGAGCCCACATGAAGAAACATCAAGGCAGATGAGTGTAGTTCCCATGGCGATAAGCGCGCACATCCTGCAACTGTCTTTTCAAACGAGCTTGGAAACAAATAAGCAAGCTTTTTGTTACTCTATCCTTCAGGCAAGAAAGTACCACCTGGCTTTATTTACCCACAAGAGAGCGCCTGGGGCTACGTGTGGGTGTAGCGGTGCTGACACAGCCCGACGCAGACACAGCAATGTCCCTGTGTGTGTGTGTGTGTGTGTGTGTGTGTGTGTGTGTTCATTATCATTCTGAGCAGACAATCAGACTTTACCCCCAGTGGTTGTGTCTGGAGGCCGAGCTGGAGTCACGTGCCAAGAGTCTAGCGTCGCCCCCTGACCAGGTAACGAGAGAGAAAATGCAGGAAAAGAGAGAAAGTAGAGAAAATAGAGTATTAGCCACTGAGAGAAAGAGAAAGTGAAAAGATAGACAGATATAGAAGCAGGCAGAGGAACAAGGGATAGGGAAAGCACCAGGGGAGAGAAGGTAAGAGAAAGAAAAGGAGTGACATAGTAAGAACATTGGTACAGTGGTAAGTGGAAAGGGAGAGATTAGAAAGCATCAGAAATAGAGAGATATGTAGAAAGAATGAGAGAGAGAGAGAGAGAGAGAGAGAGAGAGGAGGGAAGCAAATACAGAAAAAGCATTACAGAGCGATGGAGGGTGGAGGGGGATTATGCTACCGTGAGCCATGGAGCCAAACACCCTGCATGACTATCAATTTTTTGGGACAAGGTTGTCACGGAAACCAAGAAGTTTCCCTTTTACAAAAGGAAGAGAGTTTGTGTGCATGGTCACTTGGCTAACTCACGAACACACTACCAGAGAACACGACCACAAACACACACACACACACACACACACACACACACACACACACACACACACACACACACACACACACACCTTTCCTCTCCTCAACTCACCACTAAGCCCAGAGAAGAGCACTCAAGCAAACAAGGAGAAAAGTCAAGGTTTTATAACACTGCTGAGTAAAAACACAAAAAGGGTTAAAGAACATCAATGAGCAAGTACATGAGAAAGTTGGCAGTCTGTTTTCAATCTTCTGTTCCACTGTGTTTTGTAGTGTGCACAATAACCACAGGCAAAAAACACAGGAAATACATCAAGTCAAAACTCACTTATAATGGAAATCTAAGGGCACTTGTTGTGGCACTTGCACTCCAGGGCTTGGTTTACGCTTGACGTGTGTGTGTGTGGACGGAGCGCAAGCACGAGCACCACTGTTCATATACTCACCTGCATACCTTTTGTACTTCTGGAGAACTAAAATTGACATCCACTAGAGAAACACCTGTCTCTGTTAGGTTTCCACATCAACAGGTAAAATCTATTCTGGGACATGCTGTTTTTATTAATTTGTGATGAGCAGACGAGCTCTGTCAGTTTCTCTTTAAATCTTTCAGGCATCAGTGTGATTGGTGCGTCTTAAATCGAAGCGTCTCAAATTGAAAACCTTACATTTGAAACTATTTGCTAATCTAATCTAGCATGTAAAACATTTTTCAGTATATCTGAAAGCTACATGAGTTTATTTATTTATTTATTTAAAATTCAAGAGCATACTCTTCTGTCCTCTATCAATCACAGTGACACTAGCCAATCGTGGGCATCTGCGAGCTCAGGTATGTGGAAGAGGACAGACAGCACTTTCCTCTGAGCGTGTTGTACTGACTTGTGGCGCAGCTTCACGTGTCTCAGAGGAAGCACGTGTTAGCCATCACCCCCCCTGGTTGGTAGCTGTATGATCGGCGTGAGCTGGCTGGTGGGTGGGAATTAGCCAAGACCAACGACGAAGCTGCCAATCTGTCTGCAGTTTTATACATAACAACAGAGCTAGGATCCTTCCTCCTGAAAAAGTAGTCCCTGAATTATTCAAGTGGAGTTTAATTTACTATTTTTTGACCAAAAAAACTCAACATAACCCTCTACAAAAAGGGTTTTGTATAAATGTTTAACAACTTTCAAGTTTCAAGTAAAGAAACTGTCTGTTTTTTTTTGTTGGTACAGGGAAAAGAGCCGAAATTCCTGTGGTAATGATGAGATTGAAAAACACTGGAGCATCCCT
Organism: Pangasius elongatus; assembly: GCA_033441825.1. Lineage (NCBI taxonomy): Eukaryota > Metazoa > Chordata > Actinopteri > Siluriformes > Pangasiidae > Pangasius > Pangasius elongatus. The sequence continues at coordinate 3,831,478 of JAKKZN010000006.1, read as the reverse complement.
TTAAGAGAACAAAGCAACTGTATAAAGGGTTTAGTCATATATAACGTACTGAGAACGAACAGCTCTTACATAACCGCTCCGTGTGAACTCGTGAGCGAAGCATCGCTAGATCAGCCGGGAACAGCGAGCCTTTATTTAGCCTTTTACTGCAGCAAGGGTGTGTAAGTAAGTACATAATTATGTGAATGACAGAGAAAATGTGTCTGTGTGTCAGACAGAATTAGGATTTCCCTCAGAAAGAAAATACCCATTTGTACGGTTCCAATAAGAGATTTTTTGGGAACACACATATGCTCGGCTGATGCTGGAACACAAACATTAACACACACGCTCAGCTGATGCTGGAACACACACAAGAACACACGCACGCTCGGCTGACGCTGGAACACACACAGGAACACACGCACGCTCGGCTGACACTGGTACACCTACGTAATTGTATATGCAGATCACAGCAGATAAATGTAGCAGCTATGACAGACCAATTGTAAGACTGTCCTGAAATTGTCTGACCAGTACACAGACTGAGATCCTGTCCATCTCTGCTGTGATTGGTCAGTGGCCAGGCTGCTGTGAGCTGCCTGGAGCAAGCATAACCTATCAGCAGTCAGCTGGACACACGTGCAAAAGAGTGTTTAGTGAATGCTTGAGTTTGTCGCTGCTAGTGGTCATGAACACACACACACACACACACACACACACACACACACACACACACACACACACACACACACACCGTCAAATATGCTGAAGATGAGAAACAGAGCCAAGGCATGCTGTTACCGGGCAAACAGTGATGCAAGGAGCAAAACAGACACACACACATACACATATATACAGTGTATATTTTATACACACACACACACACACACACACACACACACACACACACACAATCAGGACACCCAGAAAGGCTCCAGTTTACTGGATGCTAAAAGTTCAAACAGGTTAAAGGCACAGCTGTAGCTCACTGGTTAAGGTTCTGCGTTTATGACTTTAACAAAAAGTGATAGTTCTGCCAAAAAAAAAAAAAAAAAAACATTTTACCTCAAATGTAATCGATTTACTGTCTTGATCATGTTTGGTGTCTGAAGTTTGCTTTCCTTTCGCACGTGAGCTATGATGCTAATGTAGCTAACTGGTAGAGCATGTTTAGCGCACTGTATGCCGATATAATCACACAAATTGTGATTGAGTTGTTCTGCATCTCAGACTGACTTGCTTATGTGGTTTCTGGCACTGTATAACTCTCTGCTCAGACAAACAAGATACAAAGTGAAGGATGACCATTCAATTTCTGCATACTTAAAGTGACAAGAGAACTGGCTCGAATGATTCCTCGGCCCAGTGGGCTCGTGCGGTGCGACGTTTCCTCAGTTCCCCACTCACAGCTTTAGTTCCTACCTATAATTAGTTGCCATGTACTGTTTGACTCTCAGAAATAGAAGAAAGGCTTATAATCATGGTTTCATCTTATTCTGTCATATACAACCTTTCACTAAACGTCTATAGAGACATTATGAAGAAAAGCCAGGAAGGAAGTAACAGAGATTGTCAGTGCCTCTGATGAGTGTACATAGCTAGTACTAGCAAGAGTTAGTTTGCTTTGCTAACATGCAGAGGAAGCAAGCACAAAGACAAGCACGCTGTCATTAGTGCATTATTTACTTTGTGTTTAACTGGTTAGCTTTATAAGTTCATGTATCTCATCAGAACTAAAAAAAAACCCACAAGAAACAAACTACAAGCGACATGAACAACTTGCTAGCATGAACCAAGGCTAACTGTAGAGCTAAAAGAAAGCTAAAAACATTTGGAGCCATCATGAAGGCAGATTATGTTTCTTCCTCAGGACATATTTTGGTATCAGTCCACAAGAAACATAAGATTCAAAGGAGATCCAAAACACTGAGATGGAGCCGTAGGTAAAATCAGAATATAAATATGGATTTTCATGGAAATGTTTATGTATAAATGGTATTATTGAGCCTAATGTTTTTTTTTGAGGTGAGTGTGTGGCGGTTTAGATATGCTGGTTGTGCTAAACTGGTAGCTGTAAGCTACCAACAGTGTTAACAAGAAAATGTTAGCAGGCAGAGAGAAGAGAAGTGAATTTTACCACAAAAAACCCTGTCAATGTCCATGGATCAGACAGATGTGTGCCACGCAATAGTATAAAAAGAGTGATGCAATAGTCTGGTGTGATGCTACTTTACTATTTAATAATAAGTACTTAATAGAATTTTAATAATAAGCTGCTGCCATGTTTCCATTTCATCCAACAGAAGACATCATGGTCCCACCCACATATTTCTCAAAACGCAGAAGCTCGTGAATCCATATGACAAAGTTCACCTAGATAAAGTCGCCGCCATGCGAATGTTACAGCTACCAGATGCAAATGTGCGCCTTTCACGTCCTGCGTCCTTTCCCCTTCAGTGAATCAGCTTTTCTGAGAAGGGACTTTTATTCACATTTGACATGAGACTTATGTTTCACCTGAGAAAACAGAAAAGTTTCAATTTCAGGTGTTTCCTGTATCGCTGTAGAAACGGGTCAAAAATCATAAAGCGTAAAAGTAAATGAGCAAACTAAACACACCAAACATGTCCATGTCTAAAGATGAGGTAAGTAGGGGAATTGAACACGTCTTTTTGGGGGGTTTTATAATACACTTTCTTTAAATTCCATTCAGTTTTTTTCTCTGGAAAAAAAAACTATGAAACAATGAATCACACCCAGTCTCAGCAGTGAGAAAAGTAAGTCATGGTGGACTGATGTCTGGAGAAAATCCCATGATTCACACGCCAGCCCAGACGCTACTGTTCACTGTTGAAATGATAAAATAATAGACGTTACCTGTGCACCGTGTTCGGCTTGGTTTCTCAGGCTCAGATTAAGCCCGGCCTTTTACAATGCGGAGTCACCGCACACAATGCACCTCAGTCACAAACCCTGGACTGCATGTGGGAAACAACCCCACCTGCTTTTAAGACACTTCTACACACCACACATGACTCACACACACCCTTTAAGATGCACAACACAGGGCTTTGTTTCAGCACCCAGACTATAAACAGTAATGCTGCTCCCGAGCAACTCGCTTAGAAATACAACATACAAACCTAATAATCAAGACAAATCCACCAAAACAGCTCGGCTTGTGTACCGTACAACAATCTCGCAATTCCCAAATTAACAAGTGCCATTCAGGTCTCAATGTGAAACTGATTCAAATCATTAAACTCTCAGGAAAAAGGGTACTAAACTGTACCATTCCTTCTTGCAGGGTGGTACTCTCGCACGTACACCTTTTGTACTGTTTGTGTGTATCTTTTACCTGGGAAGGTGCATATAGTGTCCCTTAACTCTTTTTAAAGCTACACTGCATCAGCATTTCAAGGTGAAGGAAGCATTTAAAAGGTACAAAAGATAAGGGTACCTTTACCCCCAAGGAATGGTACAGTTTAGTACCCTTGTTTCTAAGAATGTACTTTGTTCAGTATAACAATCAGACCAAAAACATCTTTAAAAACATCATCATCAAAGGTACTTTAACTTTAACTTAAGTATTAAGATCCCAACTAGGATCTGACCTCCAAAGAAGCAGGTACTATATCAACAAGTTGAGGTGACGCCTTCTTTGTTTAAGTACTTAAAGTGCATTTTAGTTCACAGATTCTAAAAATGCTCCACATGCATGAGTTAAACTTGTAATAGTAAATGTTGCAAAGTGCATTTTAGTTATGTTGATAACAGCTCTGTATTTTGCTTGTATTTTGGTCCTACTTTACCGAAATATTCCTTCTTCATGTGCATTTCCAGCTCCCTCTCCAGCTCGAGCGTGAGGGCCTCGAGCCGCCTCTCTGCCTGGCTCGCGCCGCTGTCTCGCGAGGGGGTCACCTGGTAGGGCAGCTTCAGTCTCGGACCCGGGGCGCGAGCTCTCGCCGAGGCACCGTGGTGTATCTCTTCCGGCACAGTGAACGGATGAAGGTGCGCGCGGTGAAGCACGCTGGCTTCACCGGTGTCCTGCAGCAGCGCGTCTTCCAGTAGGGACGTGCGAGGCGAGGAGGCAACCAGCAGCTCCGGGCACGCGCCCATGGAGCCACGCGAGCTCCGCGAGCTCCTAGAGCTGTGGCTCGAGATGCTGGACCTGGGGCTGAGGGTTAGTCCTGCACTGTTCGGACCACAGATGCTGGAGCGAGGGCTCGCGTGCCGCTGGTCGTAGCCCATGCTGACGCCGCTCGTGCGGTTGCTGCTCGGTCTGCTCGCGCACTCATAGACGTAGCCGGGGCTCGAGGGCTTGCTGGCGTCGCTGGACGTGCTCGCGTAGCTCGAGCGCGGGCTGAGAGCGCCGCTGCCGTCGCAATGCGCGAGACTCGACCGAGGGCTTCCGCACTTCTCCTGCTGCCCGGGCGCCGCGAGGCTCGAGCGAGGGCTCGCGTGAACGCATGATCTCCGGTGCCGGTCGCCGCCGCCGTAGCACGGCAAAGCAACTTCGGATCTCGCGCTACAGTACGCGTCGTCCACGTAAAAGGCGTCTCTGTGCGCGCGCTTACTCTTGTGCTCAGGTAGCCCGAAGTCCACGTCTGGCTCGAGCTCAGCTCTCATGTCCCGGTAAGGCTCGCACAGCGACAGGTTCTCCATCAGCTCGCTCGCTCTGCGTGCCGGATCCTCTTCGTAGTAGCGATCCATCGGTGTTGCTGGTGCACATACAAAAAAAAAAGCTCGTGCATTTCACTCTGTAACGGCACCGAAACCCTTGCTTTGTCGGTTCATCATCTTCCTCAGGTTTCTGTCGTGATTTCCTCCCGGTGCATAATTCCGCAAAATCAACAACGAGGCTTCCTTTAAGGGTGAAAAAAAACAACAACTGTCGTTTAAACAAAGTTTCCGCACGAGGTGCTTGGTGAAGTTGAAGGGTCCTTCTGCAGTCAATGGCGGAGGAATTTCCTCCTTCTCTCTCTCTCTCTCTCTCTCTCTCTCACTCACTCTCTTTCTCTCTCTCTCTCTCGGCTTTCCAAAACAAAACGTCGTCTTTTTCGAAACAAATTCGAGCCGCGTTTAATTTCTCGCGCGAAAAGTTTGGGGGCAAATCGAGAAAGAACAAAAAAAAAAGGGAAGAAGGAAGAAAAAAGAGAAAACCGACGTGACAAAAATGGGGAATTTAAAAAAGAAAGAAGCGGGGGGGAAATAAGAGAAAAGAAACAGAGCAGCGCGCGGGACTCGTTTGTGTGCGGCAGGAATGCGGGGAGGGAGGGCGGGAGGCGCGCGAGGCCGGGCAGGGGTGCGCTCCGCCGCTCTGGAATGCGCTTTAATGCGCGCGCGGAACAATGACGGCGAGCGAGCTCAGCAAAGGGCGCGCGGGGAGGAGGAGGAGGAGGAGGAGGAGGGGGGAGTTAACGGGGGCGGGGGATCCTGTCCTGCCAAAGATTAAAGCAGTGATTTAGAGGGAAAAGAAGAAGTCAGATTCATGCATTTATCACAAAAGCAGGTTACTTCTTTAATTTTGTTGTTGTCAGGTGGTTGTGCTTAAGGTTAACTGAGCTAAACTAATAGTATAATTATAGGGTACTAATTTGCATCATGCAAAATCCACCACAGAATCATATGAGAACTTTTCGGACTGTTCTCTCTACTGAACAGACTCCCATTCCTGACCCTGTAGAACCCCCTGTTCCTGCACATGTCAGGGTCTCCCCTGCTTTAACACCCCAACGTCAGCTCAGGACGGGTCACTAAAGCGCCCGTGTTTCAGAACCGTAAAAAAAAAACCACAAAAAATATTGTTCTGGTTTTAATTTTATAGGTCAGGTCATCACTTACAGGATTACATTTTGTGACGACGCTTCCTATACTAGTTTTTGTTTCCATCAAAATAAATGCTGTCTAGGTTGTGTATGTCCCACGCCCGGGGCAGTCCTGCTCTACAGTAGCAGCTCGTTAGCAGAGAACATGGCCAGGTTTGTTGGTGTCTCTGTAGCTGCCTGGACACTATTCCCTTTTCCACCCATCCCTCGTTTCAGAAAAAATGGTTGGAGTTTATTTATTTGGATGAGGGTTGGCGGTTATTTGAGGGGAACTTTTTGGAAGAGTGTTTTACACCTCAGGGCTGCTTCAATGCCGGAACGTCACAAAGTCAGACAAGTCCATAATTCTGTCTGTAAACACTGTTCGAGCTTTTCCATCAGTAAGAGTAATCAATGCCTCCCAGTGATGAACCTGCTTAACTGTTGACTAAACAAATAACAGACGATTCTGGCCACCAATCTGCATCATTCAAAATCCACTCCAGAATAATCACATGCTTATGAGAACTTTTCAAACTGCACTCTCTACAGTGATGCCAGAGTATATAAATCAAGGGCTTTTGGAAAGCAACAAAACATAACATAAGGCTGAGTTAGAGACAGAGGTAGGAAGCGTGGTGCAGGGGTTAAGGCACAGGTTCCCCCTGTCCTGAACATTTGAGTGTTTTCCTGCTCTAACACACCCACTCCAACTAATCAGCTAATTAAAAGCTCTTCCTAAGATCTATCTGTAAGGAATATTTTATACTTTTAAAAATGACCTTTATAAAATTAACGTGTTAACGTTGCATTTTCCCCTCAAATTCTTAAGACATGTCACATCTGAGTCTTTTCCTCTCTCACATCTTCCCATTGTAACTACACCCAGTATCAGCTCCATCTGCTGCCCCTGCTGGAATGAATGCTTTGTGGGTCACCATGAAGAACTGAAGAAGAGAGTCAGAGACTTCCTTTTCAAAGCAAAAATCCTACTCTTTGGTTATTATATCAGAATGCAGTGAACAGGTAAAAAATAAATAAATAAATAAATAAATAAATAAATAAAGATCTATATCCAGGAATCTGTGCAGGAATACATGTACAGGACTTGCAGTGCTATAATCAGTTTAGTAACAGTAACATTTTAGGAATATAGCATTGCTAATTTAGTAAAGTTGTGTGTAAATGTATGCGTAAGCTAAACTGAACTAAAATCTTCTGCTGATATTCTTCACACTCGCGTGCATGTGCGATGTTGATCGCCCAGCTCACAGACACCGCTCATTTGCATGTGGTGACGCCCACAAAACTCCATAAAAGGTAAAGTGCACAAACAGCTGGGAGCACGAAATGAATGCTCAGAGTAAAGTCTGAAAGGCAGAAGTGGAAGATAGTTTGACTCACTTTTATGCCAGTAATATAAAATATTAATAATAAAAAGCGAATGCCAAATTATTCTGTCAGCCGAGGTGTTGATTTATGGCTTGCAGCTCTGTGCAGGCAGAGCAGCTCATCCTCAAATCTCTTGTGTTTAAACGCTCATACAAATGATTTACAGATAAATCCATTTGTATCCTGTTTGATAAATGTGTGTTAATTGTCCTCAGTTTCTGACCACGCCACCGTCAGCCAGTTGTTTTTTTTAGCGTCACTGCTGTAACTCGGAATCAGGGCCATATAAGCAGCTGCTTAGGGACCCTGGGCCCTGTAAAAATTCACGATTTCTTTGGGTGGTGTTGCACAGCTTAGAGCTTGCGAAGTCTCAGGAACTGCCCTGCTGAGAATATTCAACCACCCAGTACAATCCGGTCATTTTTCACATACATGGATCTTTCTGCTCTGATGTGCCATATAGTACATATCGCTTTTACTTCGCCGAATGTACAAAAGGTACGCAGGTGAGTACCGGAACAATGCTGTTCACATTGCTGCAGTGTCTGTAAATCAAACAAGACTTTCAGAAAAAAACGGCAGAGCTGAGAGAGCCTGAGCCAGCTAGCGCCTGAGCCAAACGGCTTTATTAGAAAAACTGTAAACAGGAGCCTGAAACAAAAAAGTAGCCAAAGTTGAAAGTAGTGAATCATGGCTTTTCTAAGACAAGTCTGAAAGCACGAGAATCTTACGAGACTTGAAAAAATATTACAAAGGGAGCTAAAGAGCACACTTCATTTTATTCGTTTATGTAAAAAAACAACACCCTCTTTGGGTAATCTTTAGAATGAATACGTTCATAGCTTTTGAAGTCAGTGTAAACACGAGACAAAGCACACCATGAGGCAGGAATTTGGAAGAAAAATGGATTTCTAAGTGGGTCTTTTGTGTACTTCTGTAGAATACACACACCTGTCACTGAACACACCCACACACTTACGTCGCATGTCAGCCACCTGTTACACAAACGCCTCTTCATCAACAATTTCTCTGTCAGAGTAGAGCTGCTTAATGATGGAGAAAATAATGATGACAGTTTTGCTCAGTATTGCAATTATAATTATTTATCTGGCAATTTAGGAACAAAACCTTTCACTGCACATATTATAAATCAAAACTTCTTAAAATTATTTTAATCCAAATATTTAAATATTTATTCCAGTCATAGGACCAGTTCAAAACTGTTCAGACAGCTCGAACATATGAATGAGGTGTTATATTAATTAATACACCAAAAAAAAAAAAAAAAAATGCACATTTATTATTCCTGAAACAATAAAAACAGTCCAACACGAGTCAATCAGCTCAGTTCAGCCAAGTTAACCAAATACCGCAGTATGATGTTAACTCACTGACAAAGCTAAAACTTGTGAATACAAGTAAAACACAATGAACAACAGGTTGAACGACAATCACACAGCCACGAAACATGCACATCCTGCCATTTACACTTTCCAAAACAGTGTCTCACCCTGGATACTGCAGATTTGTACTGCAGATGCTTCATTCTGATCGGTCAAGTTCTTGTCACGTGACTTCTTTCATAAGCATCTTTAGTTTGTACAGGTTGAAGGAGATTTAAGGTAGCGCATGTCTACATGGTGCTGTGTATTCAGTCATCAGAGGGTAGCTAAAGAAAACATTAAGCCATGCAGCGTTCTGATTGGTCAACAGAAATTCATAAGTGTATCTCAGCTAACCACTATTGGTCCCCAGAACGTTCTAGGAATGTTTGTTTTTGGTTCTCGAAATGTTCCATGAACAGAATTTTTATAATATAACATTTGCATTTCATTTTTTTTTATACAAATCTATAGAAAAACTTAACTGGACATCCTGGAAGCTTTCCTGTGTCACTCTACTGACCCACGACTGGCAGGAAAGAGAGAACCAACGCCACAATGATAAGAAACAACACAACATCGAGGATCAGTTTTTTAATGGGTGAAGTGACTTGCTTTTTCCCATGCCCTCTGCTCCTGAACCACTCCACCACTTCTCCCAGGTCATACTCCTTGGGGTTGTAACCGAGCTCGGCTCTGGCTTTCTCCATACTGAAATAGTGTGTGACTCCAGTCTTATAAACTTCAGCACGTGTAAGAAGAGGTTGGAAGTTGTAGACGCGGCCGATGGCGCCATGAACAATCTCTGTGAGGAACGCAAAGAAGTAAACGAGAGAAACCGGAAGTCGGAGCTTGGGGAAAGAGTAACCCAGACCTTCTACTAATGGCCTAAAGAACTCAAAATTGTTGATCGGCCGGTTGTCAGAGATGAAGTAAGCCTGTCCAGCAGCACGGTGCTGACGTTTATCCGTTAGAGCTTCTGCAGCTAACTCATGTGCAGAGACTAGGTTATCAACATGGACAAACTCCACCAGACTCTCAGGATCCCCATACACAAACCTAAAGAGGCCGCTCTCGATGTATCCTACAATCCTGGGAAGATGTCTCTCCTCTCCCGGGCCGTAAATCCCAGCTGGACGGAGGGCGCAAGTGCGCAGGACCCCACCTTCACCCGCTAGGGGCGATCCATTAGCCTTTAGTACCCGTGTTTCTGCCACCGACTTGGTCCTGGAGTAGTGGTCTGGATGGAGGTGTAAAGGCAGGTAAGGAAGTGTTTCGTCGCCCTTCTTTATGACCTGGCCACCAAAGACCACATTGAAGGTGCTGGTGTAGACCAGGCGAGGAACACAGAGATCCAAACACGCCTGAATAACGTTTTCCGTCCCCTGAACGTTTACCTCCTCAATCAGCTTCCTGTTGAGTTGCTCTCTCCCGGACATCCCGTACGATGCGATGTGGAAAACGCAGTCTGCGCCGCGCAATGCATTTTCCACCTGTGTGAAATCCCGAATGTCACCCTCGATGAACTCCACGCCCTCGGGCAGTGCTTCACCAGGCGGCCTCACATCAAACAGGACGACTCTGAAGGACTTCTTGCTGAGGGCGCAAGCAAGACTGCGTAGAAATAAATGAATTCAATTAACAATTAAATGCATAATTATTTAATATGTCTGTAACAAGTTTTTCACATTATTATTATTAATAAATCAGCACTGTTGGTTTGCAATAACTAACAACTAATATTAATGACTAATCAGGTTTATCTTGAGGGGAAAAAAATCACGGGTGTAAATATGTTGAACAATTTTCATATTAATCTTTATAATAAACAGATTTTTTAAAAATCTGATTTCACTTTGGTCAACATTACCCACAATGCTGTTCGACTACCAGATGATGACATGCCCTTTGCTTCATCTCTACCTAAAGAGAGCAATGCAGCATACAAGCATCCCTTGTATTTGAATTTTTTTGCTCTTATTAAACACCATGCTAACTACGCTAGACATAACGATGTCCCCCTGTGATGTCAGCGCAGCACACAACCACTAACTTTTCACAGGAATAACAAAAATACAGCACCAACCCACAAATTAGCACCAAAATAACTAAACAACTGACAAATTTTTCAATACAAACCTAAACATATTTAATGTGTTTCATGGTGACGTTTTCCTTTAAAGGTGCAATAGGCAATATTTTTAATTTC
>JAKKZN010000006.1:3792964-3804555 GCA_033441825.1 Pangasius elongatus | reverse complement strand
TATGAATATTATAAAACATCACCTAGATCAGGGGTTTACATACAATTCCTTGCTTGTAAAGGTCAGGATAAGCAAATGACATGTCTGAATGGTTACATTTTAATGTTTTAACAAATAAACGATTTGTTTATAGCCATGAATAAGATAATTTGAAATAGTAATTCGTTGTTTCATAGTGCTACTTCACATTACCACTTTTCACTACAGCCATGAACAGATGAGACCCAGCTATTTCCAATTTGATGCAGGAATAATAAACATTTTTATATTTCACCGCCCAGTCATCTTTAAATGTATATTTGTCATCAGCATTTTTTTTTTTAAACGAGCCATGTAGTCAGCCACTCGTCCCCTTTCAGAGTTAATGTGTCCAGCCCTGTAGCTAGCTTCTGGTCGGACGAGCTGCCATCAGCTAAATAATTTAAATAAATCTATTATTGGCCACAACAGAGGATCTGGTACAGAAGCTGCACAGGAAGCAGTAGGTAAACATTTTGGTATCTTTCAGTCTTAAGTTTAATGGATGCAGAAGAGCATCAGCTCATCTGGAAATGCAATATGCACATTACCTGAACTCAAGCTGAAAAATGCACTCGCAAGACCATTCCAGCCAACCGTTTATTACCGAGCTGAACTTATACCAAGACAGCTTGATATAAGATGGTAATGATATAACCCTGTGATATTCTCCCAACTGGAGACGGAATAAAAGGAAAGAGAGTGCAATCCCACATTTGTTTCATTACAAGCATTTAACTGATCAAAGAACAGCTGACTTTGCAGTTTCCTTGCATCTGTAATAAGCTGTGCGTGGAGAGGAGCTGCAGTTGCAGATGGCCGACTGGGACCATCCTTACAGCACAGAGAAGGAGACATTAGCTAAGATCCTACTACTGTCATGCAACACTGTTTATTCACTCTTAAAAAAAGAGTTAAGTATAAGGCAATGTCTGATTAACATAGGAATCTCATGATCAGACCTTAATTAAGGACTAATAAACTGAGCGATGGGTCAAGGCTTGAGCAGTACTTACGTTTTTCTTACCTCATTACCCTTCCTTAGATCTTTAACAACTTCCCTCCGAATATTCCCTAGTAGAGAGGACCTTAACACTGCCATCAAGTCTGTTAACCAAGATTAGAAACCCAAGAATAACATACAACTCAAGAGCAGAAACAATAAAAAATAGAATTAGTCAGGGATTTGAAAATTACTGCCATCAAGAAATCGGTTCAGCAAAGCACCACTTTTTTTTTTGTCTGAATTATAAAAAGATTTAGAAATGCAATGCCTTACAAAGCATTTTGATTCCACTAAGACAGCGGTAGGTGTGGACAAATGATAAGCGCATTAGTGAGCCACCAGGCATGTAAAAGCTCCAGTCTTGTATTCCTGGGTCTATTCACACCCAGGATCCCAGGATCCACCCTGCTAAAGCAAACAAACAAGTATATGACTTCTTAGGAAGGGAACAACTACAGACATAGGCGTTTTCCTCTCCTGAGAGTTTTTCATTTGGAACATGACCTCATTTCATTTGACCTCGACAAAAAGTCAGTGGTGAATATTGTGTCAATGTGATGTGGTGGTCTGTCCTTACACCTAAAAGATAATATTCAAGACTGGTTAGCGTGTTAGCTAACCGTGAGGTGACTATGTATAGTAAGCAGGAGAGTTATATGGTGGCTTTGGGCTATACTTATTTTTCTTGGCTTTGTCAGAATTTCCATATAACTGTTCCTGATTCAGAAAAAGAATATAGCAGCTAGGTAGAGGTGGGATTTGAAACAAGTAGTTTGCATAAAGCGTTTTACATTTAAACATAGCTACATACCAAATGAAAACTTTTATTTTGTGAAGGTTGATAAAGAGTAGGGTTTGTAGTAGTATACACAATTCTATTTGCATTTAATCATTTATTCGTGACAAATACTTTCATTCAAAGTGACTTACAGTTGAGACACTGAGACAATCTTAGCAGTTTAGAGCTAAAGGTTTAACAGTAGCAGCTTGGAGGATCTGGGATTTGTATCAATAGCCAAGAGCCATAACTTTTGAGTTCCTACTGATAAATTATAGGGCTTCTTTTACTGTTTTTTTTTTTTTTTTTTTTTTTTTTTTTACAGTGTACTATGTTTTCCAGCCTCTAGGACACAAGACTCAAGACATCATCAAACTTAGTGAGTTGAGCCAGGTGTGTAAGAAGATGGAAACACAAACATATGAAGAAATACTGTGTAAGAATTACAGTAACAATTCGGCAAGAATGCTTCTCGCAAGCCAAATATAGCGTGTGATAACTCTTTACGTGGCCTGTCAGATGCCACTCTGAAGGTTTAATATAGCACACGCTACACCAAACACAATTCCTTGTGATTGTGATATTCCCTGTTATTCCCCAACCCTTGTCGTGACTCTGCTGAGAGTCACGGTACCATTACTGCTCCAGTCTGGTTCGGAAACTCCACCGGGAGGCGTGAAGTCAGTGCGGTTTGGCCCAGACTGGAGCTCTAAACCTCAGCTATTCCATCTCATCCCATATGATCTCCTGCCAATGCTGCAGATTTTATCCATACCGAGCAGAGAGGTGAACAGGAGCCACTGCAACATCAGGAGGTCGATGCTCGAGAAACGTGAGAAGGAATGCATTTGGCAAATGAGAAAAGGAATACATGCTGCGTCCGTCGCTGAAGAAAAAACGGATAAACATTAAATGCAACATTAACCAAAAATGTCAGAAGTCTGTCCATCCAAACACAATATCTGATTTCAGAATCCCAAAAAGTTAAACATGTCAGATTTGCTAGAATCACAATAAAAACGACACATGTGCTGCTGCATTATCCTCCTATCCTGCTGTACTTGAAAGAGTCATGTCATGACACGACAGCCACCATCGAATCCCAAAAAAAACCCAGTGTGTGTGTGTGTGTGTGTGTGTGTGTGTGTGTGTGTGTGTGTGTAGAGCATATGGCTTCCACATGAGGAGGTAGAAATCAACTACAGTTCTCTTAATGAAGAAGAGGACAGCACCCATTTTTAATGCTGTTTGCACTCGGGTAACATCTGTTGCTAGCATCAATGTTTTCGCATGTAGGCATTTACATGATGATTCAAACATGTTTTATGAGTCATTTAGGGTTCATTTCATTGGTACTGAATAAGCAGCATTACTGTAAACTGGGAAGAAACTCTCATAGATATATTACTCACAGATTGCAATATAAAATTTAATGTACATATATATATATATATCATCCCAGACACATAACATAACAAAATCAAACTATTCAAATATTGGACACTATAAGTGTGCAAAATAATATTTTGGCTATTTATTGGAGCCATAGATAATTTATAGATTCATAGATAATCAAGCTGATGTTATTTAAAGGCAGACTTTTTTAAGTTTAGATTAAACACATATAATTCAAGTGAGCAAGCAACAACAAGATATGAAGCTTGCAATAAAAACTAAGGTCATGTTCATTAACATGCGATGCACGGTAGTTTAAATTAGTCCACTAGTTTGTTATTTTCAGAAACAGAACCAACTAAATTCCTTAGAAAATGTTATAAACAGGTACAAACAAAAATAATAACTAATTACAGAAGCAGTCCAGTACATATCACTAGCTGAGACCAATTATGAACTGGAGTGATGTAGCTGAGGTTGAGGAACTGTCAGAGCCAGAATTCACACATGATGCTGACACTGCTGACATTTCTACCACCGGATTACTTCTCCAGTGCTTTCTAATGTTTCATGCTGACTTCAGATTTACTGTAAATCCGAATACGGATATAGATATTTGGACATGTACAGATAGTGTCACTGTGTTACACACTTCAGGAGGCCGCAATAATAAATAGAATAACTTTGAAAATGATGCGTTGCGACTTCCACCGCTGTAACAAGTTATACAAATCACAGCCCATGGCTTTGCTGTACAGGCCCCAGGGGGTCCCTGGATGCTACGTTTGAGAATCTCTATACTATAGCTACATAGAGCTTTACAAGGCAACAGCAGGGGCTCTGCTCTTTCCTCACAGTAGCCCTGTTCACACCAACTAAAAACCTTCTCTTACATTACTCAGAGTAACTTAAGAAATAGAACACAGTGGGGTTTTAACCAAAACAGAAGGCCGAGCATGTCACTGCCAGTAGAAACATAAGGCACTACTGGAAAGCAGTAAATCAGCACTTGGCTGCGAATGCATGACATTTCACACAGAGTTGATGCTAACGTCCCGTATCGATACTGATTAATTAGACTTCTGGGGAATAATGTGAGCAGAGAGGAAGTCTCCTCTTTCCAGCGGAAGAGGCTTATGTTAGCACGATGGTCAATGGTCATATAGAATATACATCACACATAACACACACACACACACACACACACACACACACACAGATGGACTGAGGGGAACCTGAGCTCTGTAACAATCCCTTGTAAGCACGTTCTGAGGCACAAGGCCAAGGTTAGCATCACAGCATAAACACACAGCGCTAGTAAAGTTGGCTAAAATAGCCAGAACAGTGTTGATCCAACTGGTGTTATGGGCGTTGGGTTTCCCAAAAGCTCGGACACAAACCACACTGCAAATTGGTGTAAGGTCAAAGGTCATCTCTATGCAGCAAGTTTCTCAGAATGTATGAGCTGCTCTGTAAAGTTTGTTCCTCCTCTCCTATGCTAATGATGTATTACAGGATGGATTTGATACAACATCACACTGATATATATATATACTGTATATATCTTTATATATATTATCATGAGGCTAAGTTTAAAAAAAAGAAAGAAAAGCATGAGATGGCATTTTGGTGGCCCCCTCAGCTTGGTGTACATCAGCCAGTGTGTGGGCTGTCATGACATCTTAACAACGTGGAGGGTCGAACCATTTCTGAAGGCAGCTAACGGGACGCTGCATGCTGACTGACACCACAAACCAGAAAAAAGACAGGGCAAGGTCAGGAGAAGGATGCAGCTGAAAGAGCATTGTGCAATAAGCCACATCTTTGAGATTCAGACAGAAAAACCTTTCACAAACTTTGCACACAGAATTTGATCAAAATAATCCATCTCATAACTGAGTACGAGTGAAGGTGATGATTGATAGACTTAACAGAGGTGATGATTACTGTATAAACCTTCTCATTAATGACTTAACCATGACCTAGATTAAACAATATTCTAAAAGTTATTCTTATGTAGAAGCTGTAAGTCAGTCTGAGTTCTTACTTTTTTTTTTTTTTTTTTATCTCCCATGGAGATGCTGTGTTCAACTACAGTTTGTAACTGAAAAATTTCAACTAGGAAAAAATGAACAAGCCAGGAAAACTTCTTAAGACAACATGAGGAAGAAACCATGAGAGAAACCAGACAACCCTGAATTCAACACATGACGTCATATCAAGATGGCTGCACACCATCAGCGGTAAATGAATACCACTTCTATACTTTTAAAGGAGATTATAGTTGTATTTCCTTTAGATTAATCATACAGACACATTATGTACTTAAATCAATAACACTTACCATAGACTTCACTGCTTAGAAAGTAAATACATCATGAATGGTAAAATGACTCGTATCACTAGTATCTGCTGGCTAGCTTGTTGCTAATTAATAGCCTTTTGGAGCTTGGGCATACAGGAAACGAAAAACAAGCCTCCCTGGAGGAGTCTATGTTTCTCCCACTTTGTAATGTAATTCCGAACTCCGACTTCCCAATTACGAGTTCTGTCAAACGCAGCAGAAGCTTAACAGTGACTGACTATGACACTACAGTGTGGCTTATAGCTAGCTCGTGAAGTTGCTAGAAAAGTAGAATGTGATGAACAACAAAACTTAAATGGTTTCACACTAGTGAATAAAAATCTATATGGATGTGAAGATGGTGAGGAGAAAACTCCAACACTTAGGCTGCATTTTTTATTTTTTTTTTTTAATTTTGTTATATTAACTTTGAGAGAATGTAAAAGGAATCGCTAGTGAGTGAATGTCTGTTTATTGCTGCTGTAACAATGATAACAGGCGCTAACATACTTTGCGGGTGTTCCACAACACTGCAACTATAAATGGATAAAAAGTAAGAATGTGCTGTTCTTAATTTATATATATATATAAAAAAAACTTTGGTGAATATCGGTGGTATAAGAAGAATAAAACACTCCTGCTCCAAGAAAATCACACCACTCTGTTGTTGATTATTTTCCTATAACAGCACTCCCCCCATGGTATAAACCATGACGTGGATTTTTTTTTACAGAAATTATTATAGAAATATACGATTAACATATTCTTTCCAAGGACAAAAATTAAAAGTGATTGTTTTATAATCAGGTTTTTATTCCTACATATGGATTCACAGGTCTGAAATGCAAAACGTTTTCCAGACATTTCTATACTCACTAGACAGAAGGTACTCAATTAACGAAACATCTCCATGGTGTGTATCTGTGATAAGCACTGTTAATGAACGTACCTGAGCCGGCCAGGGCAGCACGTGTGTGTGAAGGCAGAGCAGCAGCAGGAGAGCTAAAGCCGAGAGCATAGTGGCTCTTTCAGCACAAGTGCTATCCACAGAAATATGCGACTCTCCTGCGTCTTCATCCACTGCACTTTCTCCGAGTGCCGATCATCACTCGCTCACACACTGACATAAGATCCAAGACCTCGTGTGTGTATGAGTGGCAAAAACGCTGCAGCACGTCAAAAACAATCCTGCACAGCACGGGGAAAAGTATGAACTGCTGAAACTGGGAGAGGAGGTGCTGCTGGAGGACCAAGGGGGGGATTGGAAGAGAGAGAGAGAGAGAGAGAGAGGGGCAGTATATGAAATCAAGAGGAAATGAGAGATAAAGTAATATGTGCGTAAGACAGAGACATACTGGAGAAAAAGAGAGAAGAAAGAGCTAGGAATGAAATCCTGATTAAAAGATATACAGGAAAGCAGTTAGGAGGTGTGTGCTGTGCGTCCTTCAGGAAAAAAAGGATGGAGGGACTGAGGAACAGGAGAGACATGGTTGTAAAAGCTCACAGAGGGAGGAGGGAGGTGGAGAAATATGCTCCACTCCAAAAGCACCACTCAGGAACCTTTTAGCAGCGGGACTCAGGGCGCGCTCAGCACGTCATAAATTAAGACAATTACTGTTCAATGTGTTAAACACAAAAAGCTTTAAAACAGAGAGGTGGCAAACGATGATGGGAATAAAAGACTAAAAAGAGTTTCAGACAGCATGTGGCCTCTCAAATTGTCAACTGCAATTAGTGTAAATCTCATCCTGATGAAGCGTGTGTTTTTTTCCCCGTCAATAACAGTAAGATAAAACGTCTGCACTGCTGCGACAAAATGCTAATGCTTTTACCTTTTTTAAAGCAACACAATTAGGATGTTATCAATGCACTAAAAACATAAAGATATTCAGCTGATTCAAATAAGCTATTCGCAGAAATGGCATTGCTTTAAAATGAAATTTTTAAAAAGTGGTACAAATATTGACACTGGGGTGGTCAGGTTTGTGAATGTAGGAATGTGAATGTAGTGTATAATTATAAGTAGACAAATATAAGGTACATAATTGACCTTAAAGACTCTTATCTATATATCATTGAAGAAACATTTGCATTATTTTCTCTTGAGCAGTGTTTCTCCCTAAATCAGAGCCAGGAGGTCTGTAATTTTGTTATAGTGGTGGAAATTTTGTTAAAGTGGTGGAAATCCACCATGCCTGCCACCATGATCATGGCTGGATTATGTTCATAAAATAAAATAAATCTATATTATAGGAGTCTGTGAAAAGTATTTTGCAGTAAAAATGGTCCCTAGCTCCATAAAATTAGAGAACCTCTGCCTTAGTGCAGAAAAAGGTAACTCAAGAGTGACACTGTAGTCCTTCTGACAGTGTAAGAGATTTTAACTGGCTGATTCCTCAGCTCACACAGTGATAAGTGTGTGTGTGTGTGTGTGTGTGTGTGTGTGTGTGTGTGTGTGTGTGTGTGTGTGTGTGTGTGTGTGTGTGTGTAAGGTGCCCTGCGATTGACTGGCATCCCACCCAGGGTATATATCCTGCCTGCTAGGCTCTGGCTCCACCGTGACAATCACACCATGTGTGCAGATGTTGTTCAGTTACTGGATAGTTATACTGTCATTTTTAAAAGCATTTATTTATTTATGTTTTTACATTTTCCCTATTCTGAATGAGTAGGTAGTGAAGGTTTGCTGAACAACGAAAGGGCACATTATTTTACATTATAGTTTACATTATTTGATAGATGTGGTGTTTGAAATTACAGGTTGTTCCACTGCAGCTTGATAAACGTGCAAATTTTCATCGAACAAAATATCCGTGTTTTTGCTGTCAAAACCACATGCTATTTTAAATTTACAAGACTATGATACAACTAAACACATTTTAAGGAATTTTTAAGGAATTTTTTTTATGAAAAGACTAAAACTGAAAATTTACTCTAACAGGACTTAAATGTAGTTTATTTATAGTCCCATTCCGGGTGTATTCCCACTTTGTGTCCGGTTTTCCTGAGATTTCCTGCACAACCCTGACCAGGATAAAGCAGTTACTGAAAAACCAATGAATGATGAATGAATGCAATTAATTACTAAATGAAACTAAAACATATTGCAAGCAGACTTAACTGAAATGGACACGAGATGTGAATAATAATCAGTAAGGCCACCTGATATGCAGTTCTGTTGTTGTGATGTGTGCGGTGTGTTTAATGTACTTTGATACACATAAACTACAGCTACATGTAAATCAAACACAATAGTATGTTGAGATAGTAACAGTATTTTAATAAACTGTAGTACTATATGGTTATGTACAGTATATTACTGTGGATGTAGACATAACTCTATTATAACTTTAATATACAGTAACTACCGTGACTCATCAACTCTCAGCGGCCTGCTATAAAAGAGCTCAGGAATTAAGGAGGCTGGAAGGTTGTGAGTTCAAATCCCAGGACTGCCAGAGAGCCACTTGTTGGACCCTTGAGGAAGACCCTGTCCTCAGACTGATGTCTGGATTAAATTTCTGCCTTCCCCGTATTTTGCCTTGGATGAAAGCATCTGGTGAATGAATCGATGTAAATATAAACCCACTCCGTCTGACAGAGAGTCAGTGAGGGAGCAGGAGCGGTCTGTCTGAGTGTCATCCACTCACCGATGCGTTTTATCATAACTGGATCTCGGGATTATTTCCACATTAAAGATGAACGCGTACACTACATTCGTCTGTGTGGGTCAAATAGTCTGTTATTTCATATGCCGGTACAATTTCAGTAGTCTTACAGCAACATCACTCTTATCAGAGACACCTCACGTCAGAATGGACTGAAAAGTTTTTATACTGAACACAAAAGAAATAAACACCACACACACACACACACACACACTCAGACATATAGAAGACAGGTACAAGTAACATGTGTTGTTCCTATTGTTTTTTTAGGTCAAATCTGTAATCATGTCATGTCTCTTTTGAATAGCAAGCATGATTAAAAAAAAAAAATCTGTACTTGCAGTTAGCCAGCTCTTTCATTCAAACCAAGGAACATACAGTAAAACGTCTACTTCTATTATCTCCTCCACAGTAATTTTGAAAAGTGAATTATTCACTAATGTCTTTCTCTGTGCACCTTCTCAGTCACTGCTGACGTTATGGATGTGTCAGTGAACTGAGATTAATAATATTGGCCCACATGGAGATCAAATCTAGGTGGCATTTCACTCTATGCTGTCACTTCTAGGCTGCAGGAATCTACAGTCTGGGCTAAAAAGAATTCAGCCCCAGGTGCGACTTCATATGTGTATCTTTTCGTGATATTTTCGTATAAGAGAACAGTCCAAAATACGTTATTCTGCTTATACCACAGCAACCTGCACACAATTACGATGTTATTAATGTATTAAAGAATGACTAATTGTGCTTTTTAATGGTTTATAGTTAGATTTAATGTTGTGGAACATTCACGAGAGACGTAAGTTCCTGTTATCCCTTATGTTGTAACAACAAACAGTCATTCTCTCACCAGCTCAAAAAACGCACGTTGTCATTTTACTGAAAAGCGTAAACTCCTCTGTCTTGAAGAAACTTTACAAAGCACTAGGACTGTTACACTCATAAACACGTCCTAACAAAAAACACTTTTATTATGCTTAGATTAGTGCAACATCCACCATACAAGTTCCTGTGAAGGCTCAATAATATAAACCTATCATCTGTGTTACAGTCTGAACTATTATATAAAATTATATATAAAATTAATCCACACCTTCTGACCAATTAGGTTTGAGAATTCAGCCATGCTGTGGTATAACAGCAAATAAGACAATGTGGATGGAAAACAATCTAACCTTATATTTATTAGCCCAGTATTTACACCAGCAGGCCCTGGATACACACATCTATGTATTGCATGAACCGGGGGTAAATGGTGGCTCAGCTAGCTCTTAGCATGTGTGTGTGCATGCATGTGTGTGTGTGTGTGTGTGTGTGTGTGTGTGTCATTGTCAGCAGCAGGCAGTAATTGGCACGCCCTCTCACCCCGAGGCAACAGGTGTCTCATCACCATCAAAAACATGGCCCCCTGTTTAACAGCCATTCAGTACTCATAACACACACTCATGCCGATCCATTACTGGGGCGGTGACAGCTTACCGCTTACACACACATAGACACACACACACGCAGACACACACAGACACACACAGACACACATGCAGACACACACCAACATACAAAGCCCAGGAGCAATAAAAGCAGAGCTGTTTTAGCAACAATATACCATTCCAGAAAATCTCTCTCTCTCTCTCTTTCCACAGTTTCTCCATCTGTAGTTTATAATCAGCACATTCATCTCCATAAAGAGGAAGATAGTTATTAAAGTCATCATCCTTCATCAGCTGCTCAGCTCTCTTAAACGAATGATCCCCACTGAGCTTTCCTGCCTAATGAGGAACTGACAGGCCGAATGTCCTCACACTGCATGTAAAAGCAGCACAAATGCAAACTCATTTGGCACATTTCATCCGAGTTTTGTTGTTTATGACAGCATGAACAGCAGAAATTTACACCAAATGCCAAATCTTCCACTGTTATTCATGCGTGGTAGGGAAATTTGTGTCAATTTCATATGAATATGAGGCAATTTCACCCGTTTGAACAGTCAGATCAAAAGGAATAAAACCTTGACACCAGTCAAGCTCGAGGTTTGTCATAATTTGAGCAGTGAATTGATATTGCTATATACGCTACACTAACTCGGTGCGTAGGTGTGTTTGGTGCTGCATTTTAGCCAAAATAGGAATCCTTAGCCGACATTATGTTTGGGACTACCTTCAGGGTCATCACATGCGATCACTTTTAGTATATTACAAACAACCAGACTACTGTTTGAGGTATAACACCTAGCTGGCTAACGAAAAGTCCCTGCTTGCACTCTGCATGCAAAGTATATTGTGCTTAACCACTAGAGGACAAAGCATATCTAACATTCTCTTCCTCTCTCTCCATCTCTTTCTCTCCCTCACTCTCGGTCGAGCTACACATGCTACTTCTGAG
>JAKKZN010000006.1:3781324-3792864 GCA_033441825.1 Pangasius elongatus | reverse complement strand
TTATTTAATCGCACTATCTGTTGCACCCAGATGAGGATGGGTTCCCTTTTGAGCCTGGTTCCTCTCAAGGTTTCTTCATAGAAGTCTTGTCTGGAGAATCGAGTTCTTGGTTTGCTATACATGCAATGCTTCCCAAAATAAGGCACCTTAGTGGGACGTTTCTTCTCAGGATCCCAAAATGAGCTCGTGTGTGCATGTTACATTCACGCTGCCTCTTTCAGAAACGCTGTCATATAAGCACATATGCTAAGAGTCTGGTGATGGAGTCGTAGAATAAGAGGAAGAAAAACACTCGCATTGCATCTGGGAGATGTATTAGAGCCCAGCAAAGCCAAACAAGTAGCTCTTCACAACGAGGAAACCAGACTGTGCAGGAAGTGCACGGAGTTTGTCTAAATTTTCATTTTTAAGTAACTTAATCAACATGTCAAACAGAGCTGGGAAGCAGTCACAGTGTCCAAAAGACACACATTAACATTTGAATTAAATTTCACGCAGAGTTAATTCATTTCATGGCCCTACAGAGATACAGTGGAAAAGAAACATTATCAATTGCTTTTTAACCCTTAGTATAATTTGCATTATGAAAAATGATTACAGTCAGAGGAGACATCCAGTAAAGAGGCAGCGCAATACCCATAGAGCGGAAAAATCAAAATAAAACACACTAATAGCAGTTTTATTACTTACTTTCATCAGTTTAGATAATTATTGTTTAAAGAAACAGACCTGTGCCAAGCTCTCCACTTTTTTCACTTAAGTCAGGAGGTACGTTAGGTAACGTTTCTCTACACAGTGTCCCATACGTCCAACATCACAGGGTTACTGTAGAGTTTGTACAGAGCATGATGTATCTGAGCAAGCAAGATTGAAATCCGAGTGATTCTACTCATCGGAATTTGTGTGTTGAGAAAAATGGTGGACATGTCAAGCTCAAGTTCTGTAAATAAAAGCTTTCGTGTTGCTGTTTTTTTATTTTTCTCCAGTGATGCTGGATTTATGGAATACCCTACAGTCATAATTCACATGAGTCTTTGCTGATCAATAATAATCTAGCCAATCGAGTCAAATTGAGTCAAGTGCAAGGGACATAGAGTCACTGCCTCCTGATCAAGTTTCAGGCATCTACGTGTGTCAAAGTAAATTAAACATTTGATTTTTTTTTTACTTGATTTAATATCCAATGAAAACTGAGAGCAGGAAAAGCAGGAAGTAAATTTAACTTTCGCAGCTGCTCTGGATGTTCTCCATAGAGGACTTGAAGTAATTGAACTGTAAAATCCTGATGCTTTACTTCTGCCTGGAGCTTTATGCTATGGATGGTCCCACACGGATGAAAGATTTACACCCCACTAAAACAGTTCAAGCCCAAGTCTCACCATTTCTCAGTGGATAATTTCACCTGGAACACGCTGTAGATTTTTTTAATTATAAAAAAAAAAGACAGTACTCTACATGTTCTGTAGCCATTGCAGGAATCTTATTCAGAATTTTCTCATACTGAACATCTTTTAAACACACTATTTGTCTTCTAGACCTGTACAATGATTTATAATCGCACTATCCGACGTCGCCCAGAAGAGGATGGGTTCGCTTTTGTGTCTGGTTCCTCTCAAGACCCCTTCTTCATGTCGTTTCAGGGCGTCACCGTCACCTCTGGCTTGTTCTTTAAGGGAATCTAAATCTACAGCCAGATTTCAGTAAAGCTGCTATGTGACATATTGTAAAAAATGTTATAAATATATATTTGAATTGAACTGATCACAGGATTTCAGTGCATCTGTGAGGAAAAGAGATAAAGAAGCAGAGGTCTGGACATTTGAACTATTTCAAATTCTCTGAAAGACTTTCATTTCTTTTCTTTTCTACCCTCATCCTGCCATTTTCTCTTCATCTTTCTTGCTTACATGTACAGGCCAGGTTGTGCTCTGGGTTCAGAGTCACAGCTCTGAGACTAAAACTGAGCAGATAGCCTGAACGCCCACGGAGACACGTCAGGCAAACTGGAGGCGGTTTCAACACGCCGTTCATTTTCTCCCCCCTCACAAGTTAATGAGGATTTAAAATCTTGCAAAATCTCATCTGATCCTCAAGTCTTGTTTGTTTTTGTTTCCAGAGGTGTGAAATTATTTTTTGGCACATTGTAAAGTGACCCCTTGGTTTGGGAGTGTGTGAAATGTGAAATGCTTTCTCCACAACAGCCAAAAGTAAATTTAAAATGACATCCACTAAACTCTTGGGTACAATTTATGGCTTGGTGAAAAGCCCTGGGTGTCTCACACAACTGCATTTTGTAACTGTGTGGATTTTTATGGCAAGTGAAAAACTGAAGAACAGCAGGACACAGTAATTACTATAGATCACACTTTGTGTGAAAATTTGGATATGTATTTAGATCTATAATGAACGACCCAGAGGCGATAGTGATGAGAAAAATTGCCCTAAGATGACAGGAAGAAGAAGCCTTGAGACCTAGGTACAAATCTACAGCATCCCGGTGAGATTATCCACTGAAGAAATAGTGAGATGTATAGCATCGGGGTAAATCAGGGAGATCCGTAGTGCGAGAGGAGAAGTAGTAGTAGCAGTAGAAGCAGGAGACGTGCATCAACCACAGAGAAGCAACAGCAGCAGACGTATTTTAGTGCTGGGATTTTTTTGTTATGATGCCCATGAGCCTCTCTCTCTCTCCATCACAGATGACCTACACTCCCTCCATCCCTTCCCCGGTTCAGAGCTCAGAGGAGCAACATGGCTGCCGGTGTGCACTTGTGTGAGACAGAGAGATGAGAGATAGTATGTTCAGATGTGACAGCTCCATAGTGGCTGGATTTCAGATCCCCTGTCTCTCAGTTTAACAAGAGCACCACAGACACCCGGGACACAATGCATAAACCAGATGGACATATGGGACAGGGAAGAGAGAGAGAGAGAGAGAGAGAGAGAGAGAGAGAGAGAGAGAGAAAGAGAGAGAAAGAGCACTGGGGACAACTCAAGAACCACATGTTATCTATTTTTTTTTTTCCACAAAACTGAATCGAACTGGATTTCTCATACACCCTCACACCCACATGCGCCCTTCTCGACTACACATCCAAACACTTTCTTCCCTCACAAAAAGAGCTTTTTCTGCTCCAGCATATGAAACGTCTGGAGGCCGTTTTCCCTCTCAGAGGGAGCCTGGAACACAGGATCGATTCAGGTAGCAGCAGGAAGTTTTTCCGTGGTTACGGGGCAGGCGGGGGGGGGGGGGGACTTAAAGACACTTTGCAAGTCTCCAGGCGTCTCTCAAACGCTACTCTCAATTTGCAATCCTGGCGTTAATCATAAGTGGATTGAAATAGAGCTCTTATAAATCAGATGATGAGTGCACAGGTTGGACAGAGCTGCCAGTCAAAACTGAACTACAAAAACAGGTGATATATAAGGTAGATCTGACATGTTAAAATCACAGTGATATATTTATTTCACTGTGATTTTAACATATCAGATCTACCTTTATCTCCATCAGCTTTTCCACAAAGGAGCTGCCTGGGAACGGCGTACAGTAACTCCCAGGCTCCTGGGAAAACTGCAGGAATGAAGCTGTAAACTAAGCTCTTCACTGCCTAATAGTCAAACCTGACTAAAGGAACAGCTCCAAAAACAACGCTGTTATTCCGGTGCATAGGGAAGTCAAGTGACGGAAGTGTGTTAAACACTGTGTACGCCACAGTGTGCTGTTATTTTCTATAACGGCAGCTCTGACAGTCATAGGCTTATATCCATGCACTCGTTTTTAAGATGTTATCTTTTCCATAGTAACAAATCAATCACAGGGACTTGTATGATAGACACTGCGCACAAAAACCTCTAAACCTCATAATAAACAGACTAAAAATGAGTTGTTACTGAACAATGAAAAATCATTTTCTATGAGGAGATGTTTATTTAACTTTTAAGAAAGGAGTCTCCAGTGTCAGTGCTTTGTAACACAGGAAAGTCTTCCGGTTTTTTGATTTACTATACTTCAAGAGAGAGACAAAAAACGAGAAGCTGGTGAGGGAAAGACTGATTATAGCTGCTCTAATGTACTGTAAGTGAGAACAGGAGTTTGTTTTGTGGACATTCCACAATAAAATGTCATTTTAATAATAATAATAATAATAAAAAAAAAGTCATCAGTGGCATAAGAGGAATAAAACACTTCAGGATGTGCTGCTTTTGGAAAATAATAGCTTCAGGGTGCTAAAATTAACACTGCCTCATATTAGGTCACATAGTTGGCCGTCATCTTTAACACTAAACTCAGAAATGAATGAGTATTTAAATAAAATGTACCACGAAGGGCCACGATCCTGTTTGTACACAATGGTTGCCTCACTGTACATGGCTCCTCATAATGAAGATTCCTTATAATCTGGCAAAAACACCCACAAAGCCGCAGGATTTGTCTGACTGTTATACTCCCTGAGGCGTGTGTAATCCAGGCCACTGTGGGGAAGACCAAAACGAGCCACATAGGGAGAAGAAAGAGAGACTTCGCTTCTTCAAGTACTGGCACTTTATTCATTAAGAGCCGTATTCAGTGTCTGTGAAGTTCAAAAGGCGCATCAATATTTACACAGCGAAAAGTTCAGACTAGATTTGCNACAGTTAAACATGAGCAAGGCTTTTAAGGGACAGTCCAGTGTTGTTCAACTTAATCTCTATCTATCGCATTCGAATACCAAAAGCAAGAGTTTCTACACTTTTTTCCTTTAGGGAGAAAACAATTACTCAAAACTTGCTATAAGGGAAGTCCAAGAACATTTATCGAATCCAGTCAGCAAACCTTCACACTGACAAACACATTTTTTTTTTTTTTTAGAGAAAAAAAACTAAGCTTTCGGAGGGATTATGCATTTTTTTGTGGTCGTCCCTTTCAGGCAATCCTTAAAGGTTCCGCATAAGTAAAACCCAAACCTCAAAGTGTTTCTCTATACTTCGAAGTAGAATCCCTATAGGAAGCTAAGCACCTTTTATTATCCAAGTAACCCTTGAAGAACCCTTTTCTAAGAGTATAGTTGTGTGGATCTGATCCTACACGGGTGTCCGAAACTCTCGATGCATCGATGCCATTTTTTTAAAACCAAGTACTCATTGATACAGGTACTGATAGGAAAATGAGTAAGCTAGCATTAATCAATCCAGGATGTGACAGAACACTTTATATAGCTCTGTATATGTTTCACTGGTTTAAATAGTGAAAAGTGCACACATCCATGTTCATGCACTTAGGCTACTTTCTTATAATAGTAACTAACGGATTTTAAATAAAGTGCATTAGCTAGCTGCATTAGTTAACTTGAATCGAGTAGAGTTGCAGTGGAGAAGAGGGGGTTGTGTTGCAGAAAAGCACTTTGTTGCAGCTCTAAGTAAAGTACGTTTCATTGTTCTCATTGTGTCTGAACTCCTAGTGCTGATGGTGAATGATCGTCACGATCCACATACTGAGTAAGCACTTTTATTTTCATTCTCCTGCCATTGCCTGTAGACATTTTTCTAGCTAGCATTTGCTGTAGAGTTGGTTGCTGCTGTGTACTGCTAGAATTGACAATTCCCGTACTGAATTTTTATGTTTAAGTTGTTTTATGTGGTTACTTCTATTGTAGGAAGATGCTGAAGTTTCTCCTCTTGATATTTTCACAGAGCACAGTTTGCAGATTGTCCAGAAATACGCCTACAGCTATCGACTAGCCGTCATAACATACACTTGGTTTACGTCACATATTACAACCTGGAGTCTGATTTTGGTATGGGAGAACTTTTTACACGTACAAGTAAATGAAAATGGTATCACATTGATATCCAATACTCCTATAGGTAGTTTTAATGTATTGCTCGAGTGTTGGAAAGCTGGATAAAACTCTGTAAGGACAGTAAGTGATGTATGGCATTCTTTAATGTGAGTCTCATCTTTACTCACACAGATACTACAGCTAGAGATTAGGTTGGAGGGAAAAACTGGAATCGTCCTCCAAAAGCTGCCAAAAGTGTGATCAAGTGTTCTCTTCTAAAGCTGGTGTACATGCTTTAGGCTGTCTCATCTTTAATCACTCAGAGCTTACTGGAGTCAAAGAAACATTTACGGATTTTCATCTGAGCCAGAAAACGTCAAATGGCTTGATATCCCGCTCCTTTGCTGCAAGAGTGACTGCTACTTTTAAACAACAAGCTAAAAATCACAGTGGAAAAAAAGACGGAGAGTGCCAAAAGGCACAGTTAGAGCCGTGCTTAGCTTAGCATGCCAGGCTGCATTTGTCATCTTGGACAGTTTTTGCTCAGAAATGCCCGCACGGAAAACAGAGTTGCACAGCTAAGCCGTGCTGAAGAGTCAATAAGAACAGGGTTTTGCTTCCTTCATCTTTACAGGATGTTAGAGAACTCCAGCTTGCCTGGAGCCAAGAAGAGATTCAAGAGATTCATGTTTGATCTCCAGCCTGAAGGCCAGTTCCAAAAGCTCTTGTAGTTTTCTCTGCCTGAGAAAGATGAGGAAGCCAGTCTTGTGGGAAAGTCAGATGTGCCCACTCTCTGACTGAGTGTCTACATCCCTCCAAAAACAAGCTCTACACTCAGTTTCATTATGTACGGGACCGCATATGACATTTGTGGTCAATTTTATTTGCAGTTTCATTCTGACACTGTTGTGATGTTGGAGAACGATGCAGAGCAACGGGGCTGTAGCATAAAAACAACCACAAGTGCTCTCTCTTGCTTTCTCTCTCTCTCTCATACACACACACACACACACACAAAAGAAACATGGTTGAAAGGAAATGGTTTTGGTATGTAAGGCTAACATCTATATTCTGAAATGAATGTGGTTTACACTCTGTAGATTTGTTCCAACATCAGTGTTCTGAAATATGAGATTCATGGCATGAGCACTTGTTCCGTCCAAATGTGTGCTAAAGAAAACTCCACAATTTTAAGTAAAACTAATTTCTCACCCAAATCACTCACAACGTACAATTCCACCTTTCGACCTGCAACCTGAGTCTAAGGTCTCTTCGAATGATTTTCTTTTTACTTTTGAATGTTTTTTTTTTTACTTTTATAGCAATCTTTGTAAATCTGTTTAGAACACATCTGTTCTTTCTGAAAAATATAATCATGTTCGGTTACATCCCTGCTACATAGCAATAGAAATTGCAAAGGAAAAGTTGTGTCATTTCTCAGTCTTGATGCTGCTTCAAGGTCAGAACAAATTCAGCATGTCGGTGTGGAACCTTTGTCACAGATCCACCCTGCGCAATGGCCATAAATAACTTATGACACATAAAACACCACCAGCACTCCAACAGAGCACACATGACATCATTCATTCAGCTCCACTCAGCCAATCATATTTGCCGCAGCGACGTTGGCTGCACGCGTTGGTCTGTGCGGTGGCGTAATTTACGATGATGACCTCTAACGATCTCCAACGCCGTGCATTCCCCGGCAGCAAAGACAAATCCGAGCAGCCCCCGCTCACATTCCTGCATGCAACAGCAAGACTACAAACAAAGCTTCGGGACATGGGCATGGTATCCATTCCATCCTGAAGGATATTAGGTCTTTAGTCAGTATCTGCATTTCACACAGCACCAGAGGTATTAAAACTGACCAGTGGCTCAGAGAGTCAAGCAGACTCAGAGCTTCCACAGGGTCACAGTAGAATCATACACAGTCCCAAAGCCATCAAATCCTCAGTGGCCTTTGGAGACATACACAGCCCAAAAAAGTATTAAAACACTCTGGTGGTACACACAGTCACAGAGTTAAGGCATTAACAGGGCAGTTGTGGCCTAATGGTCTGAGAGTTGGACTTGTAACCTGAAAGTGAACCCGAAGGTCGTGGGTTTGAGTCTCGGGTCCGGCAGGGATTGTAGGTGGGGGAGTGAATGACCAGTGCTCTCTGCCACCCTCAATACNCTTGGATGGGTTAAATGCAGAGCACAAATTCCGAGTATGGGTCACCGTACTTGGCCACAAGTCACTTCACTTCACTTAAAGCCCACTGGTAGCCCACAGAATCACACTCACACCCAGCTCCTAAGGGAAAGAAGCCTACTGCTGACCCATAGTGTCACACACAGCCATAAAGCAGATAAACCTACCAGTGACCCACAAAGGAACCCGCAAGGAAACCTACTGGTGATCCACAGCCACACACAGCCCTAAAGGCAATAAAACCGTATTGAGGACCACAATCACTCATTTTCACACATTTTCTCACACACAGGAGCACCTAGAGGGCACTTCATCTCATTTTCTCTCATGTACAGGGAGCCTACAGGGCACTGTATCACATATTCCCCACTGGAAGCGCAACCACTTCATCATGTTTTCTTCTACGAAGGGGCACCCTAAAGGGCACTTCATCAAGTCCCCTTGCATGTAGCAGCACCCTAGATGGCATTTAATTTATTTATTTTTTTTTTCAATTTGATAGCCATTAGGGCACTTCAGTATGTTTTCTCCAGTGTAACGGCACCCTAGAAAGATTTGTCAGTACTAAAGTTGTGCGAACTTTTGCACTAAACTATATCTCATATAAGAGAATGTATGTGTTCACATTTTGTTTGCATCAAAAGTAGAAACTACTGAGCCAGCAGTGTGAGTTTCATCAGCCCTCGTAGCGATTTAATAAAAGTGAATATTCAGGACAAAATCAGTCAAAGTAAATGCAAAAAGCTCAAAAAAAGAGCCAGCAAAGCAGAAGTGGACGAGGACAGAAGCCAAACACGATAACGAAGGCCAAACCTAACAGATGACACCTGTGTGTGGGTGAGTGAGTGAGTGCGTGCGTGTGTGTGTTGGTATCTTGGGCCAGAAACAATTCAACCTCTTTTTGGAAAAATGTAATGCAGTTTGTGAATGTAGATATTCAAAGCAAAGCCTCAGAACTCACACTGGGGCTTTTTTAAACCGTGCTCGGTTGTACTTTACTGCCTTCTGCTGGCCACAGCGCTCCAGACACAACTTTATGTATCTACCTACATTATACACTGCTCTTACATAAGCTCATGATAAGCTACTCAAATCAGAGCTTCTCTTTTATTAACCATGTAATCATTCGTTATTGGAATCAGACAGAAACTGTACATCTCTTAAGGTGGATGAAAAACAGGCAGAGAGAGAGGACGCACAGCAGTGCCACTTTTCACAGCACTCATTCTAGAGATTTCTAACTTTTTCCCAACTTCTTGAACCACCCTCAATGATATGTATAATATTATAAAATGTTTAAAATTGGACAAAAATCAGCCAAGCTGAAAACATCTTATAACCCGCTGTGGTAAGCAGTGACTCCAAATTTGGTGACTTTTTTTAGATTAGAATTTCGAAATGTTTTGCAACAACAAGAAGCTATTTTAATTAACTAATTTTAAATATATGTAGTCCAAAAATGCTACACTACCCTATATATATCAAGCAGGTTAAAATTGTATGCAATACATATTCCACAATTTTTTCCCCCTGCTGATTAATGCAATTTTGTACTCCACTAAGCACTCCTGAACAGTGAGTCTATGTTCCTAGGTCATGCTCCATGTAGGCCATACACATAGTGAAAACATTAAAGTGCATTTCAGAGCTCAAGGCCACTTTATGAGGTGTGTATAGATTTATTTGCATTGCTGAGGAATTAGTGACGTGTCATTCGCAAACGTTAAGACTCAACTCACATATGTGAGCTGCTTTTTATTTCTTTTTTGGAGCTGTAGACCATCGTATGCCAATAACTCGTTCTTTCATTCATTTGTCATTAATAACTGCTTCAATGCTCCATATCTGAGATATTATTTTGTGTGAAAACTGAGCCATGCGTTTTACTTTCAGCTGCGTATATGATATAATTGTATTATGCGATCAGTTATCAGAATAAATGGTCATAAATCTTCCTAACAAAGCACAGACACAGCAGGACACAGCAACAATTTTTTATAAAATGTAATGCAAAATAATGTTATTTTAGTAATTAGAAGGTAGAGTAACATTTAATGAAACAATGTCAGGCAAAGAAGAGCAATCACTGGGCACAATATCACAAACTTTGTCCAGTAATGAGTTGTTTGGGAGCCAAAAACTTGACTTGTCTCTCCTACCTGACACGTCCCAGCCACGCAGATAGCCGACACGTTCTGTCCACACGGCGTCCCGTCAATGACTCGATCCGACTGGCGGACATAGAAACGGTATCCGATCGCACGGCAGTTGAGCTCACAGAGCTGATCTCCAGGAACTGCGAAGAATTACAGAAAAACATAATCACTGGCCAAATAACAACAAATCATACGCTCACAGCACAATCAATGTATAAAGCACTGGTTTAGGGAATCTTCCCGTTTTCTAGACACACAGGACACAGGAGAATATCTTGTGCATTCATGAATTCCCACAATGCCACTTATGATGGGTTAGTGTCCAAATAATGTACCCTCAAGAGTACAGAATACCCACAATGCACTTTGGTGTTTCTGGGAATAAGGAGTATTTCAGCCCCAGAGACTGATTTCGAATGAAAACACACTTTCAGATGTGTCACAGCTCTGACCCTGATCCCTTCTGTTAAAGCTGTTAAATTTAACAGGACTCTTGGTGGTGTTTCCTTAGCCAGTTATTGAAGAATTGAATATTGAGCAAGTGGTTAAAAAACACTTTACTCCCAATATTAAAGAGCACATGATTAAATAACACACAATATTAAAGAGCACAACTTCCTTTAACAGCGTATTATTTTAGCATAATAGCATTTTATGACCTGGGAAGTACCCAGTCATTATATTAGGACATATAGTGAAAGGACATTAATGTGATGAGTAAAATATCTGAAGAAAATACCTGCCAGATTCCTCTCAGAAAGACAGCATGGTAATCACACATTAACCAGGGAC
Source organism: Pangasius elongatus (assembly GCA_033441825.1). Lineage (NCBI taxonomy): Eukaryota > Metazoa > Chordata > Actinopteri > Siluriformes > Pangasiidae > Pangasius > Pangasius elongatus. The sequence continues at coordinate 3,781,960 of JAKKZN010000006.1, read as the reverse complement.
CACTTACAGCTCAATCAGTGCCAAGTATAGATGATAACAACATGATAAAAGGTGCAATCATTTAAAATCCATTAAAGACTTTTATGCCATACTGTGTCAAATTCTTGAATCTGATTGGTCAGGAGTGTATGCTATAACAGCAGCTTAGAAGCAATAACAGGAAATAGCTATATATATGGCAAACTACTATAGTACAGTTTTCAGATTTAAATGTATTTCTCTATTAAGCTGTAAGAATTACATCATCATTATATTATGACCTCACCTTTTTAATATTAGAGATATGAAACCAAGTGGCCAGACCAAATTTCAGCAAAATTTGTCATAAAAGGAAAAAAAACAAACTAAGTTTTGCTTTTTCTGGTTTCATTTCCACCTGCTTTAGGGACATCGGAAATATGCACCAACATGACAGAACATTTTAGTACTGGAAAAACAGCAGGATTAAAAGGTAACAGCACATGTAATAAACCTAATTTGCTTACATTCCAGCTGCATCATTCACGATCGTTTCCTTCATTAAACAAGCTGACAGTTTGACATGTATCTTAAGTGCTCGTCTTATTACTGTCCTGTAACAGCTCTGTGTGATTCCTGTTGCTTGGTGACGCTAACACATAATTTGTAGAGCTCGAG
>JAKKZN010000006.1:3756250-3771458 GCA_033441825.1 Pangasius elongatus | reverse complement strand
CTGTAATATACAATATTTGCTTAGAGAAAGCAAATCTCTTCTTCTGTAAACTGGAGAAAAAGCAAAAGATGTGGACCAGCAAAATCCAACCAATCAGGACAAGGAGGTGTATCTACCGTCCTGCTGATTCAGAAACCCCATTCTTTCACTGTAATTAGGAGTTCCAGCCCTGACAGGGAGCATCCATGTGCTTTGGGGGTGTGGCTTTGGAAGGAACACTGAAACACTGAGTTTAATAGAATTTAATAAGACCAATAAAGCTACCTTAAACTGAACTGAGAAAGATGGGATGCTACAGCTGAACTGGATGGGAGGCTACAGCTGAACAGCTGCATCTAAAAAAAATCTTTTATACATTTTCATCACATAAATAAAGCAACAAGAGATTGTAATCAATATAAACATTTACAGTATCTCGGACTGGATGGATTATGATCATTTAGTCACTGCGAAGCAAAAGCAGCTGCTCTCTTTCTGATGCTGTCATCGTGTAGCTTGCTTACAGATCTTTGCATCAGGACACTGAGCTGCTTTGATGCGTTATAGATGAATAAACAGCTGGATCTAAACAAATTTTTAAGCTTAATAGCATCTGAAATGTTCTAAATCTCATGGAGACTCCGAGACCTACTGCACTCTCGAGATTCACTGAGACTTCGAAGTAAAAAAAAAAAATAAAAAAATAATTTTCTTGATGAATTGTGCTGTTTTAGGAAAATAATCTACTACTCTTATCCATTTATAGTTACATTTGTGGAATGTCTGCGAAATATATGTTATAGCAGCTACAAACAGTTGGTCCCTCACCAGTCTCTCTCTTTTTTTTCCTCTCTCTTGAAGCTAATGAGTAAAAACTTATCTTCTCATGTTACTAAGGAACTGCAAAGCGCAAAGTCCTGAAGACTTTCCAGTGGTGGAAACCTTAAAGTACAGCTTTACCTCTGACTTTTACAGAGCGCTGATACTGGAGACTCCTTCCATAAATGCTAAATAAACATCTCCTTAGAGAAGAAACATGTTGCTTCCATTCCGTTTAAGCCCACATTTAATCTTGGACTTTGAAATAGAAATGAAAAGAATATAACCCGAGTCTTCTGAATCACTGCTTGATTTCTGCTGGTTGTTGAAACTCTTCCCTCTGTGCACCACATCAACCTTTAGTCAACACACACACACACACACACACACACATTTGTGAGATGAGTTAGTTTGCCTTGGGGTTTTTCCAGCGCTGCTATCGAGGGATTAGATCTACCAGCTTTGACAGCAGTGTTTAACGTTGCGTAACATTTCTGTGGACAAGTCATATTAATTAAACAGAACAACAAACAGGACTGCAGATTTTAATCCAGCCACATCCAGTGAACACATCGCTCACTAATCCTGATCCTGGAGTGGTGCTTCAGACTTAATCGGACAGTTTCATCCAGGGAATTAAGCTCACAACTCCAGGGTTTGATCCTGAGCTCTGTGGAGTTTCACCTGTTCTCTCTGGTGGTCTTGTGTGTATGTGATGGGGTTTACTCCGGCTTCTCCACTTTCCCCAGACCTGCCAAAAAAACGGCAAAAAAACATGTGTAGGTGGACTAACAACTTTCAATTACCTCTTGGTGTGAATGAGTGTGTGTGTGTGTGTGTGTGTGTGTGTGTGTGTGTGTGTGTGAGAGATACCCTGGGGTATCACACACATCCTACCACCTATCATCCTATCCAGGTTCCCGGGATGAGCTCCGAATCCACCGCAATCCTAACCATGATAAAGTGGCATCACACACACACACACACACACACACACACACACACACACACACACACACACACACACGGGAAGTGTCTGCAGATATATTGGAAGAAATAAATGTGCTAAAATTTGGAAATATTGAATACTATCAAGTTTTTAAAGTTCTACAGGACAAAAGTGAGTGAATGAGTAGGTGATTATTTTCCCCAGCGATGTTACCGTGAACAGAGATCAGAGGAGTAAAGAGACGACGGTGAGGCTTGTGTTTAAACACGTTTTTACCGCAGGTGATGAGACAGAGACTGATGTCGATGATGCTGATAATCAAAGGGAGAACTCATTTCCTGTTTTGCATGTATAATTCTTCACAATTTGGGAGGAGTGCAGTTTTTCCTTCAGTAGATGAGACTGTAAATGTAGCGGTCACGTATCTACATAGAAAGTGTTAAGCTTTCACCTCGTGAAGGGTTTCCCAGGCCAACACACATTTCTCTACGGTGCCTTCAGGACATATGGGTTCGTATATAAAAGAAAATCATTTACATAATGTCTGATTCTAGCCCGGGGGAAGCGCGGGGGGGGGGATGACTTTATCTGTTGAATGCAGAAAGGATGTTAATCATGAGCACATGTGGTCTGGAGTCATGTGACTATAAATCCCTCTATTTCTAACTATTATGAACTATTTCCCTCTTGCTTTTTTTTTCTGTACCCACCATTTAAACAGTAATCATATGTATGAAAGCGATCTATCTACAGATGAACGTGGCATACAAACAGCAATTAAAGGATATAGGTAAAGATAGCGAGTCTATTTTGAAACAAAAACACTCCTGTTAAACAGATGAGAAGCTAACTACTGCACATTCCTCACCCTGGTAATTACACACCTAAGACTTTCCTGTGGACTTGCACAGATAAAGAAAAACATTTTTCACGCCCTGCCAAGCAACCTGAAAACACACAGGCGGGCCGAGTGCCACCGTGACAGATTCGGCCCACTCCTGGTGCGCCGGCTCCGGCGGTGGCTGTTGATTTTGGAAAAGGCACCGTGCTTTCCTTTCATTACTCAGACCCCGAGCAGTCAAGAGTTCATCATTCTCTTTTAATATCCTGTAAAATACAGAACAAAAGCGCACAAAACCCTCTGTGCAAGAAGAGTTCAAGTCATTTGGATCATATCCAGCAGCATAAAAAGAGAGCAAGATGCTAAAACATAAGACTGTCTTATCTCTTCTAGTGTTTCGCGGTTAGACAGCGGACAGAAAAAGAACCAGACTGGATTTTTCTCTTTGTGTCTATGTTAGCAGCACCATTAGGAAGACCAACGTTAGCAAAACGCATTAGTGTATTACTTTTACTACTCTTCTGGGACACTTGTGTAGGTGAACAAGCAATAAAACATCACAGGCATCATGTTTTTTCGAAGATCATTCCCTCTTTCTCATCGGTTAGAGTTTAAGTGTGTCACAATGAGTCTCACAGAAGAGTCAGTCTGTCGTTCCGAGTCATACACAAGTTCAAATCTCCACATTGGACTAATCTCCATAGGAGACTGTGTTTGGAAATGGGAAAAAAATGGCAGGAATGTTGTTTTTTTCCCTGGGTGGAGTAAACATCCTTTCATTTCTCTGCACACACTTTCCATTTCATCGCTCTCCTCCCTCTCATTTGGCGCCGGAGAGCGTGTCGAGGCAGGTGCGCGCGTACGCCGCTGTGCCCCTTGTCTCCAGCACGCAGTCCCTCACCATCTCTACAAACATGGTGGGCCAGAGCTTGTGCAGCGCTTCTCCCTTCACGCTGGTGCTGGAGGCCGTGTGCACGAGTCCTCGCAGGTACTGATCCACCACGGAGCTGCGCTCCGACACCTCGCTGCCGCTCTCCTGAGGACATTCAGAGCCGATGTTAGATTTTACAAGCTGGGCACAGAATGATGAAGGTTAAATGTACAGACAGAGACCTGAATGAAATGCAGTTTCGCTGCTATTTACATTAATATTAATTCACACTGGCAAGTCACAACTTACTTTCTACCACAAGCACAACACAAATATTTCTGGAGACTAATGATATGTGAGTAGAATTTCTCAGCTTCATACCTGTGTCTTGATCCCATTTAGTATTAGGGCAAACAATGGAAGGAAAAACTAATAACAATAGTTTATAATAATAATTTGCTAAGTTGCTATAGCTAGATTGCTAGCTTTAAATCTTCCAACACAGTCAAATCTTCAGAAAAGAGGACTATGCAAGTTCTCTGTAATATGACAACATGCATCATTGCATGAGATAACCTGTTCTTCAGAAGTTCCATCCTTTTTTAATAAAAAAAAACACAATCGTTGAAAAATCAGTGTGGTGTAAGAGGGATAGAACAATCTGGGACATGCTGTTTTAGGAAAATAATCAACTTCAGGGTGGAAACACCTCTGTCCAACTTTTCACACTGGGCTCCATAACACCACCAGGTCACGTTTTATTCCTTATTAACAACGCATTTTAAACAAAAGTACCATGAAGAGAGGTAAAAGCTACACAGCATCATATTATATCGTCATCCATTTTATATAAGACCATAACCCGTTCATGCACAAATTATTTATACGTATATCCAGATTCTTATATTTTCTTTTCTTTTCTTTTCTTTTCTTTTTTTTTTTACTTAAAATTCCATGATATATGAACTGTTTAAATTATTATTATTATATATTATATTAATAATATAATAAATTATATATATTATATCACAGCTCATAAAATGTCTAAAACGGTATGCCTGGAATAATTGAAAAATAAATTTTCCAATGTCCAAAATGTTTAATATAATATAATATAATATTTTTAATAAAGTATGTCATGTTGAAGACAAAATTATAGAAAATATCATTTCTGAATATACAAATTTTACAGTTTAGGACTGCTGCATGATGCAAGGAGCTAGAAAAATCATCTTTCCAAAAACAACACTAGTTTAAAATACATAAATAAATCAAACTTAATTTTTTTTTGTTATTTATTTATTTTATGTAGAACGTTGGTAAAGATTGAGAACAACAAATAGTCTAGAGAGCTATAGAAGTTTCTGTTAATTTATAGTAATGCTCTCAAATATAAAAAACAGCCTTAAATTGAGTATCTAAGTGTGGACACTATGCATGAAAGGATAAAAAAGCCGGACTGGCCACGCCCCTAAAAGCTACACGCCCAGAGGAAATAAACCTAGAGCAACATCAGGAGCTTAGTGTGAAGCAGAGTTAGTCTTGTGTGTATATGACAGTATTCTTAAGGCCATGTGACGCATAATAAACTGTGTGTTTCTACAATGTGCATTATATGACACTATAATGTGTGTCTGTTAATACTGAGAGACAGAATAACTGAATAAATACAGTAACTGTGTGTGTGTGTGTGTGTGTGTGTGTGTGTGTGTGTGTGTGTGTGTGTGTGTGCGCGTGTCACCTCTGGACTGTCAGAGCTGGAGTCCTTGCTGGGGTAGTTAAAGAGTGCTCGGCTCATGCTCTCCCCCAACAGCTTCCCGTTTTCCCTCAGCTCTTCAGGGCTCAAGCCGAACCTGCGAATTCTGCCCTCCAGCAAGAACTGCAGCTGCCTCTTCCTACGGAGAAACACAGGGAATCTTCGAAGTCAGCGCTTTGTAACTGTCAGGATATTTTCCGACACGGGAAAGTCTTTCGGATTTTGTGCTTTCTGATTTCTCTGTAACACGACAAGCTGCGTTTTTCTGTTCTTTATTGACTTATTAGAGGCAGAGAGAGAAAACAAAGAGAGACTGGATGTTTAAAGCTGCTACAGAATAAGGGACTGTAACTTGTTTCATGGACGATCCACAACATCAAATATAACTACAAACATAAAAAGTACAAAGTGTCGTTCTGTAATTAACAGAAAAGTATAATATAATAATAATTGCTGGCAAATTGTTGTAGTGTATAAAGATATGCTGTTATAGGAAAATAATTAACTTCAGGGAAGTAATTGTTTCACTGATTATTTTCCTATAACAGCATTCCTGAGTTGTGTGTTATTCCTTACAAGGCATCCAACATGTGTGTGTGTGTGTGTGTGTGTGTGTGTGTGTGTGTGTGGGAAAGATAACACAATTACCCGGCTGTAATATAATGTACACATGTATAGGAGTGGGAAAGAACAGGAGTAATGGATGTTCTATGGCAAGGCGGATGAAATGCAGCACAGAACCAGCCGGCTCCTGTTCCCTCTGCCAGCGATTCAACACGCTGCCTACCTGCAGGCTACGGCACGAAAAAAAATATAACAGCTACAGCTGCATGTGTGAGCGGGTGTGTGTGTGTGTGTGTGTGTGTGTGTGTGTGTGCGAGACAGTGTGTGTGGCTCAGGGTTTTAATCACAGATAGGAGTTGAAAGACATGTCTGTTGTGTGTGTGTGTGTGTGTGTGTGTGTGTGTGTGTGTATGTGTGTGTATGTGTGTGTATGTGTGTGTGCGTGTGTGCGTGTGTGTGTGTGTGTGTGTGTGTGCCCGGCTGATTGAACATAAAGGTTCTACTCTAAAGCTCCTGAATGACGAGATGCTAGAATGTGAAAATGATATCTAGAACATTACAGTAAAAAGTGAAACATGAGCTCATGTGTAGGTGATCTAGCTGGAATACCTGCAAGTAGCTCAGGGAGAAAGTATGTTTTATAAGTTCTCACCTGAAGCCTGAGATCTTTAGCTCTCTCTCTCTCTCTCTCTCTCTCTCTCTCTCTCTCTCGCATGGGCTAAAAATGGCAGCTGCTGTGAACAAGCACTGGCCTGCCATCATCATTTTGCCATATGTCTGCACACACTCTCATATATAGCTATAAAATATTCACACACCTACACACACACACCCACACCTACACACACACACCCACACACACACACACACACACACACACACACATATACCCACCTACCATCTTTTGGCACCTTTGGCTCACAGGAAGGAAATCTGAAATCTGTGAGAAGCTGATCGCAAGGCTTCCGTTATACCCTTATACCACAACGCTGCTGACGTTTCAAATCTGATTGGTCAGAAGTTGTTGGAGTTTTCCATGAGCTGAGGAATGAGTCTCCAGTTTCAGCTTCTGATACGAGAAAATCTCCAGGACAGAAGACTTTGGTTTTTGTGGTTTCTTAATAACATGCTAAGATGCATGTTTTTGTCTTATTAACTCCAAGAGAGAGAGAGAGAGAAAAAAAGGCGAGGCTGGTGAGGGAAAGACTTTGATTACGAACTAACTTGTTTCACGGCAGCATTAAATGTAACTATAAACAGATAAAAAGTATGATGTGTCATTCTTCAGTCAATATTATACTGTATTGTATATAAGGTTAGCAGGTTGCTGTGATATAAGAGGAATAAAACACTTAGGGATGTGTTGTTACAGGAAAATAATCAACTCCAGGGCGGTAATGGTGTCAGGCTGCATCACGCCACCTGGTCATTGATTTATTTCCTATAACGGCACGCCGCATGTGTTTTATTCCTTACAGGTGAAAGATACATACCCCATACCTAAGGATATACCCTTAAGGGATACATTTACTAATTCATCACCTTTTTTAAAGATCTATCAGCATCACTGTGACTAAGAATTTCAGACATCTGGGTCTAATGGGTTTCAGAAACTGGGTCTGATAGGTTTATGAGATGTTCTTGTGAGGCGCCGGCTTAAACGTGACAGCACTGTGAAGCTACAGAGGAACTAATAGCTAATTTTGTGCTGCAGTGCTGTCTGGTGCCATAAGCAGCTTTATTGAACAGAGCTGACAGATGGAGTCAGAGGTGGTTTTGGCCGGGATGAGAAACGCCTGCTGATGCCAAGCAGGTACCATCCTGCCCCAAAGTAAATACAGATCAATATATAGGCACACACACACACACACACACACACACACACACACACACATGCTGTAGACACGCACATACTGTTGACACACACACTGAAATTGTCACAAATGACAAATGTATTTATGCTCGAAGCATTCTTGTTAACTCCAATGCACACAGTCCCTCAGGCAGGCAGACACACATCCTATAGCTCAAACACTGCATTGCATTTTGGGTAATAAACTGTTACTCAGATGTCACTGTGAGATGAAAAGCAAACGCAGACTCGCGAGAATGCCACACACATGTACTGGATGCGTACCACACACGAACACGCACCTAGACTCCTCCAGCAGTAGAAGCAGGCGACAGTGCGGTGTTTCCGTCGAAGCCACGTGACCCAGAGTCCCAAAAAGGCGCTCGGCTGCCATGACATCGTTCATTGTCACCTGGAGACAAAAGGATAAGGTATGAAATAAAAGATCTACGCAGCAATCATATTTTATGTATTTACTGGAACCACAAAATGTCCTGTCAATATGCAGCAGAGTACATACACTCTCACCACCCAGTCATTAGCCTGTAATGAGTACCTCATTAGCTGCGAATGCTAAATTAGCGTGGGTGTGGGTGTGTGTAATGAATAAATCTGTCTGCTGTCTGTTTTTAGTGTTTATAATGACACACTGCTGACCATGATGCAACTACCGATTGTATCTAGTGTAGTTTGTCCTTGGATGCTGGTGTGTGCAGGTGTGTGCAGGTGTGTGTACCTCCGTGCCATTGATTCTCTGCAGGTTCAGGTGGTTGAGTCTGTAGATGAGGAAGGATCGCCACAGAGTCAGGCTCACCACGGGGTTTCCCTCCGGATCAATGGTCACCTGCTCCAGCCTCTTTATCTGCGCCAGAGCTGCTAACTGCAGCAGCCGGGTTATATTAGTCTCCATAAAGATCAGGTGCTGAGGAGAAGAGAAGAGAAGAGAAGAGAAGAGAAGAGAAGAGAAGAGAAGAGAAGAGAAGAGAAGGACCGGAGACAAGCACAGGCGAGATCAACCAAAGACAGAGAAAGGAGAGAAAGAAAAAAGAATAGGAAGAGGAGAGGAGAGAGGAGCAGTGAAAAAAGAAAAGGAGAAGAAAAGACGGAAAGAGAAGAGAGATTGCAGGAGAGATTGAAGACCGAAGGGAAAAGGACAGTAAGAGAAAAGGAGCAGGAAAAGAAGAAGAGAAGAGAAGAGAAGAGAAGANGGAAGGAAAAAAGAGAGGAAGAAAAGAATAGAAAGAGGAGAGGAGAAAAGAGGAGCAAAAAAGAAAAAGTGACAGATAGAAGGTGAGATGGAAGACAGAGGAGGAGACAAAGACAGGACATAATGAGGACCAATGACAGAAGAGAAGAGAAGAGAAGAGAAGAGAAGAGAAGAGAAGAGAAGAGTAGTTACTGTGACAGCACAGACACCTGGAAAGCATTCCTGGAAGATCTAAGAGTTAATAACTTTCCACAGAATTCCCATAGCAGTTCCTGGTTTTCAGAACTGTCCTTATTTCATGCACAGAATATTAGCCTGAACACATCCACCTGCACTGAGCTACAGTGAACATTCGGGATGGTGAAGTCCTGTTCTAGAGCCGTGGGGTGGAGAACTCGTGAGGCTCACCGTGAGGTTGGGGAATTTGAGGCGAATGCGTGGCAGATGGGGCACGATGCTGTCGAACTGGATATAGCGGAAGGTGAAGGTAGTGACGGTGCTGGCTGTCTGCACGCCCCAGCCTCTCTCTAGAGTCTCCAGAGCGCCCGGACCGAACAGACGCACCGTCTCGCCGTCCAGCTCGGCCACGTGGCTCTCCGACAGAGACAGACTCTGCACGCTGGCGCCCCCTGCCTCCTGGGGTCTGGAAACGACAAGACAGAGAGCAATAGCGGGTCAGGGCCTTATCTTAGCTATTTAAGACTTAAAAGAGAGAGTGATACATTATCATCTTTTACTGATCTTTCTGCTAAAGAGCTTTTGGGATGCTTGCCCAAAAACAATGGCTTGTAAAGTCAGCTTTAATTTAATCTCTGAAACCGTATCAGTAACACGTGTGCACTTCAAGCATGGCTCCCGCATCAAAGACAAGTCATATCTGTGCTAAAATGAGCTTTGCTTTTTAATAACTGCTCCAACTTAACACTTGCCAGGACTTGTGCCCAACACATGTCTGAGGGTTCAGGCAGCTGTCCCTGTTTTCTGGAAGCACAAAGCTAAAATTACAAAAACAAGCTTATTTATGTAATTTTATCCCACAGCGCTTTTGAATTCTCAAATCTGATTGGTTAGAAAGTGTTGATTCATTTTCTGTAACAGCACACCTCAGACAGGAGTAACAGTATTGCAAAAATCACTGGATTAAAAAATGTGCTGTTTTTATCATCTTTGCTAAAGAGATGTTGATACAATATTTACAAAAGGACTGAAAATTTACAAAACTTGCACAATGCTAAACGTTAGCTATACGCATTCTTTAATTGTACCACAAACATATCTTGGCTTATCAGCTACATTTGAGGGAATTGGGAAAAGTCTATACTATTACATGTTTCGTTTTTGGTTAAATCATTTACTGAATTGAACGCTTGAGCTGAATGGAGCAGAACTCATTCTGGGATTCCTACAGCAGCCCTGACACAGGATGTCCTCACACAGAGGCCACTGGGTACAGATGTAAACACAGTAGACAGAGTAACGGCGCTGAGTGCCTAAATGGTGCACTGCCAATTCCTATCTGCCTGATCCATTAGCACTGATGCTAATCGGCGAGCCTCTTACAAAGCACTGCATTTGTTTACGTGTGTGTCAATAGGACAGAGGAACTAAGTGTGTTAGTTAAAACCGAGACCCGATCAGTCTGTAGGAGAGAACAGACATCCGTCTGGCCCAATTGGCTCGCCTCCTGGGCGCTGCGCTGGAGAAGGTATAGTTAATAATGAAGCCGTGAGAGTGGAGGATCATGGTGAGTCTCAGGAAGACTCGATATCCGGGTGGAGCTCTGTGGCCCGGCACTGCCGTGGCCTCGTGACACCCACATGCCAGCGGATCGGCTACACGAAGACCGGTCTTTAGCAATAAAACACCCAAATAAGTCCGATCGCCTTATTCAAGTTTCACACACTGGCGACTCAGACTGGGGCGAGACACGGTGTAACACTAGAGCCACACAGGGAATCCCGAAGAGAACAGGAAAGAATTTGTCCGATTTGTTTCAGGAAGGAGCTGAATGAGGACGGGTGTGGTAAGAGTGGTGTAAAAGGTGGTCATTGTGTTCGAGAAAAAAAAAAACTCTATCCAGGTGACTGCACATTTAGAGATGGAGAGGGCCGAAAGTACAAAAATGATAACCGACTAGGCCAAGATCAAAGCAAGACATGAGGTTGACCACCTTACATAATTATTGTTGTGGTTTTTAAGCACAGAAACCTAAAAATTACATATAATTGGTGACATAGTAAAAAAAATTGAAACCTGAGAACCACAAACAGACTTTGATTAAGTAATGATGTGATCCTACAAAGCGCTGAACTCGGCTGAACTCAAAAGCCACTTCAGTGCTCATCATACCCTTTATTTAATCTTTATTATCCCCATCCAAGCCAAACAAATCCAAGATAAAAACCTGGCTGTTCCAGGAAGCCCTGCAAAGTCGAGAGATATACTGAGCTGAAATAAAGAAGGAAGGGAGGGAGCACATTTTGTGATTTTCTGGAAGGGCACATTAGCTTCAAAATCCGCCCGATTATCCTGTAGCGTAGAGCAGACATTATTTACGTGCAGAAGAACCTTCGATGTTCAAAGATACCACAGAGCACTGTGTATTCCACACAAGTATTAATCCATTTGGTGAGTCTGAATCAATGCAAAATGAATACTTTTGGTTTGTTTGCTGCTTGGTTTGGTTTCACACTGCAAATAATTAAACAAATAAATAAATAAAAGTTGTGTTAGGGGCGTGGAGGGTCTGAAAATGTCCCCGCAAATCTCTTTTATTCATTGGTCAGAAATGTAGTGATTGAAAAACCTAAACAAACTTGACCCAAGTGGCCTAGAAATCAGAAAAATCGCCCAAGCATGGAGAACACAGAGCCAGCATTTAGTAAATGACTACATAATTATATAAAAGAGTTTTTGTATCCCATCAAATGTTTATTTCCAAAGCCCCAAAACACATGGCATTTCTCCAATGGCGTTTGGCTCAATTTGTCCCTCGTCCACCTCAGCTCAAAAAAACAAACAACAAAGATCAAGTTTGGTTCCAATTGCTAGATTTTGACTGTAACCAGGTCAAAAAGTGTAAAAAAAAAAAAGCACAGGTACTTGACCAGAATATGGATAGTTCTGAATTTGAACATCCTGTGCCATATTGCAGTGTCTGGTACACAAGCGCTTTAACTGACCCCATGAGCGGACCTGCAGGCACCAGGAACTGACAGGAAGCCGTGATCCCTCACCTTAATCAGTCAATCACAGAGCACACACATACGTGCATATGGAGCTGCTGACAACTAGCACACAGATAAAACCGTGTCAGCGCTGCAGGGCGTCACGCTGCTGTCTGCAATCAGACATAATGGATGAGCAGCGTCCTGGAGACCTGGTGCCTGAAACAAACATGCCCAAATAGAACGTGATGGAAGGAAAAAAAGGTTTTGGAGAAACAAAGCCATGTCCTCATGTTGCCTGTAAGAAACGGAATAAGCTCCAGCTGAAACACGTCCAACAGTAATAGATATTTTTAAAGAAGCTGAGGTAAGGGTGTGATGTATTTTCGAACGCTCTGGCTGGCACACAGAGCTGTGTTTGACGTATTTAATAGGTCAAAGCAGAACACTCTCAGAGCAACTCATCTATCAGGACTTTTATCCTGGCTGATTGTGTTATCTCACGAGTCACGGGCTGGCCTGAGGTGTGGGAAGGTAATGGATGGGATGAGAAACACACTCCCTCTTCTGCTTGTATCCTCTCTCTGGCTCTCTTGCATGACTTTTTCATTCACGGTATCAGAATTTGTAAATATGTATATTCCCATCAGTCGTTTTTATGAAGCTCTTTCCTGTTCTAACGTTCCATACTACACAAACAATATGAACAGCATGAAGTCAGGTTGTTTGACGTTGTGTGTTTTTTTTATTTTGTATCACTGCTTCAGAAGATATACTGGCGTGATATGTATGGAGGAACATCCTGATTTTGAGTCACAAGCTTCCCTTGGTTAACAAGCTTAAATTTGATCCAGCATGATCACCAGCGAGTCTTTGCAATTATGTGCCTCAGTGTAGTGCTTAACCAAAAATAGCGGTTTCGCTTACACAATATAACACAATTACACAAAACACAACTAATCCGCTTAGCTAATGTTAAAGCTACCTCTCCAGCTCCAGTGTTACACGCTTAAGAGTGCTGAATGGGTCAATAGCTCTAGATTTTAAAAAGATATTTTACTTTATAAAAGTGAACCTGTTGGTGTAGGAGTGTAAGAAGCTAACCAAGTTCCTACTCTCACATAGAAACAATCGATAGAGAGTTTCTCTTACAGAAAAAGGTTCCAAGTAGAGTCCCTTTACAAAGCTAGAACTGTTAACCATGCAGGTAAGCTACTGCGATGTCATAAGACCAACTCTGAGATCAGTTGGACCACATTTAGAGACAGCACAGTGATGGAGCAGGTAGTGTTAGCGACTCAGGGTCGGAACTCGCGAGCTCTTGTGTGGGGTTTCTCCGATGTCTTCACGCTTCCTAAAAACATGCAGGGAGGTGGACTGGCTTTATTAAAATGGCCTTAGTTGTGAAGGGTTTTCTGAGTCCAGGATGTATTCCTGTGATCCCGTGATGGGTTCCACAGAAACCAAAAAGCACTTGCTTAACGTAAGCTCTGGACGTGCATGGATGGAAGTGCATGGAAGCTCCTAGAAAGAACTCGGCTCAGTGTGTTAAGACTAATGTGTTCTGGGAGGAAAACTCCTAATTCATTCTTTTAACCTGAACTGTGTGCTACAGGGCTACTCCAGACCCACACACACACACACACACACACACACACACACACACACACACACACACACACACAAACCAGCATAAAACCCCCTTGAATGGACAAACATGCTTTCTTAAACAACTATTTACATTCCTTCGGTTGATCTTATGAAAGAAATTGATCATCGTATTAATAATATGTGACATGAAGTGACATGTTTTAAACAGCCAGTGTTTTTTTTTGTGTGTGTGTTTGCAACAAATATTTATTGAAGTTAATCAGACGCAGGCTGCATTTATTCCTAAAGATGACTTTGAGTAAACTATGGGGTCAGTATATTAAGCACGTATATGTGTGTGTGTGTGTGTCTTCAGAATACAGTCTGAACATCGCATTATCTGTATAATGGGATAAACACACACAACACACACAAACACACACAGAAGCAAGTGGACCGTGTGTGTGCGAGGAGAGAGCGAAAGCAGGTCAAACACTAGAGGAATGTGATGTCACTGTGATGGGAATGCAAGTGGAGGAAATGCAGAAAGGTCTAGAAGTGATCTACTTAACAGGCATTAGATTCATACTGCATTTAGCAGACTCTACATACATTCTACAGAAGAAGGATAGACTACAGGATGTTTGTGTATGTGTGTGTGCGTGTGTGTGTGTGTGTATGTACCTGGGGTCTCGGGGGCTGTTGGGGCGGCTGCTTGAGCGCAATTTACTGTCACTGCCCCCTGCTGGACGCTCAGGAACAGTGAGAGGACTCCCTCTATCTCGTCTGGAGGGGAAGAGAGAGAAATACATGTGAGAAAGACAGACAGAGAGAAAGAAATAATCTGTTTTTCCACCTCCATTGGAAGGAGTGGAAGTGTCTTAAGTGTAAAAATTAACAAAAAAAATATTTTAAAAGCTGTACTTCTGGCTTTGAGGACATATTTTACCAAACGATGTTGAATTCTTGATTCTGATTGGTCAGGGAATGTTGATTAATTTTCTCAAACATCAGCTCTGACAGTGTTTCTAGCCGCAAGGCAAATCACATGTTTATATTAATGCGCTTGTTTTAATAATTAATAACTAATAAAAGCTGTTCATTCAACATTTATGGAAGGAGTCTCCAGTGTCAGTGGTAAAGCTGTAACTTTAAGTTGTCCACCACACAGGAAAGTTTTCAGGACATAGAACATGACAAGCAGCATTTTTAAATGAACTTATTAACTTCAAGATAAAGTAAAGAGACCACGATGGAGCAACTTCATAGCTGCTATAATTTAAATGAAAACAGGAACTTGTTTTGTGGAAATATGAAACAAATATGATGCATCGACCTTTAATAAAAAAAATTGCTGTGGTATACGAGGAATAAAACAATTCAGAACTTGCGGTTATAGTAAATGAATCATCTTCAGGGTGATAAGAGTAACTCTGCTTCATGTCAGGCCAAATCACACCACCTTGTCGTTGATTATTTACCTACAGTAGCATGCCCTGTCCTGTTTTATTCCCTAATTAGCTTATTTAGTCTGAGTGTGTAGCTGCTTAAAGAAAGTTATCTCCTGCATAACTAACTTAATAACCTGCTCAAGTCACTGATGTTGCTGTTAT
>JAKKZN010000006.1:3690782-3703767 GCA_033441825.1 Pangasius elongatus | reverse complement strand
GACTTGTGCCTTTGAAAATATTTTGATCTGTAAATTGTTCACGTAATAGTATGATGTAGGACAATTACGGGAGGCCACAGAGACCATGCTTTACTTCATAAACAGCCGCTTGATTGTTATTAAACACAATTTACTGTCGCAGTGAAAACGACACATGATAAAGAGCAATGCCATTCTCATTCTTCAACAACAAGCGTCTCTTGTTGGAGTTGCATTGTGCCAGAACCACCTCTGATCATTTCTTACCCAAGATGAAGTTGTACTGGGCCAGTTGAGCATTGCGGATTTTCTTGTTCAGAAGGCAGCCAGAGTCGAGGTCTGCGTCCGCCATGAAACCCGCCTCCACAAACTGCTTACACACCTACGGTGGAACAGAGTCTTCTGCGGTGACTCATGCGACGCTCACAAAAGAATCTGCACCCACCTTTATCGAGCGTCTTACGTGTAGAATCACTGACCTAGCATCAGCAGATCTCTGAAAATGTAACTGTATTTATCATGTTATACGCCAGCGTTGCTGCATGAGAGAAATCTGACTGGTCAGAAAGTGTCGATTCGTTTTTGTGTGTTCGTTCTGAATAATAATTGTTATCACTTCTATAATAATAACAGCTGATTCACAGGGAAGGAAGCACCACACAATCTAAAACTAAAACAAAGAAAAAACGCCTAACTGTCGCTATGCTGAGGTTTTCTGTCTGGAGACGTTTGTTTAACATTTATGGAAGGAGTCTCCAGTGTCAGGGCTTTGTAAAGGTTAGTAAGTATTCCCAACAATTGTGTTTTTAGTAACTACAGGAGAGAGGAAAGTGAGGTTGGTGAGGGAATGACTGTTTTGTGACTATTCCTCAACATTAAATGTAACCGCAAGTGGATGAAAAGAATGATGTGGCATCCTGTAATTTGTAATAAATGACAATCTGTAAGAAAAAAATGTAATCAGTCTGCATCACACCATCTCCTCGTTGATTATTTTCCTATTCCAGCACACCTCTGAATGTATTCCTGATAGAAAACTCAATTTCCATTAAACCAGATGAGCACAGAATATTGCAGCTCAACACATTACAGTTATCCTGGATGCAGATTAAACCTCAAATAAAACGATTTTCTGAACTTCAGTCGAAGATTAGATTTAATCAAAGATTTAAGTTGCATATTTTAAAACAAACAAAAACAACAAAAGACAGAGTAGCCTACCTTGCTGGCGTATTCTTCAAGGGATGGATTAACAGGCACTACCATGATCTGGCGAGGAGATACCCAGAGTGGCCTGAGGAAACATTAGGACCATGAGAGAAGCTCAGTGATGTTTAGACATGCTGCACGTTCCTAATAGTTACTTACACACTTACACACACAGCCTTAGCCTTTATGTTGTATATTTTAGAGCAGGTGCTTCCAATCTTATCCGGAAAGGGCCGGCGTGGCTGCAGGTTTTCATTCCGACCAAGCAGAAGGCACACCCGAGTCTACTGAAAGCCGAGGTCAACCGATTAAACAGGTGGAATCAGGTGCGACTCCGAATCTAGCCCTGGGGGTCACAGTCCAGTGACTTCTGTGCCGGTCCCAAGCCCGGGTAAATAGAGAGGGCTGCGTCAGGAAGGGCATCCGGCGTAAAACGTTGCCGAATTTAATCATGCGAATTGTCAGTACTCCGAATTTCATACCGGATCGGTCGAGGCCCGGGTTAACAACGACCGCCATNGGAGGATATGAAGCTAGTGGGTGCAAGTGTTGAGGATGCAGAAGATAGGGATAGGTGGAGAGTGATGATTCGCTGTGTGAAGGGAAAAGCCGAAAGAAGAAGAAGAAGAAGAAGAAGAAGAAGAATCAGGTGCGACTCCTGCTTGATTGGAATGAAAACCCGCCCTGGCCCCTTGTGGATAAGATCGGACACCCCTGTTTTACAGTCTTCGTCTTTCCAAAACCGACCCCCCAACCTATTTGTTGTGCTTCAAAAGTTGTCCTTTAGGGAAAAGGGGCGGGGCTTAGCAGCATCGTTTCGGCTGATGCGGCCATTTTCAAGGCCGTAAAACTGCAAACAGGCGCCTAAAACTAGCTAGACTCACTTAACTGCATGTATAAAGTTCTCTCTAAAACTAAAATATTTTAATAAAATGTTATATATTTCAATAATGAAATATTTATAATAACGAAGAAAAACAAAAAGATTTTTATCAGTGGTTTACAGTGTGAGATGAAAGAAAGAAAAATAAAAGAGCAAATAATGAGAATGCCACAAATACAAGCGGAAAATAATATAAAAATGTTTAATAAAATGTGCAAAAAATAAAAAAACTGAAGTATAATAAAAGAATATAAACGTTATAACATGAAAGTAATAAAAGTAAAAAGAAAATGATGTCTGTAGCAGTAAAATTAGTAACAGATGGAGCCTGACGAATGTTGAATATGTTTCAGATACTTCATTCGTAAAAACAAATCAAATCGCTGCACCATTCGTTATTAAACTCAGCACGTTTGTTTTTATAGAAATAAAGTTATTACCATTTTCCAGCGTAGTTTTCAGTGAGAATGGCGATCATTCTCTCTACCGAGCCCAGGATAGCGCGGTGGATGATCACAGGCCTGGCTTTGTCGTCTCCGTCCTTCCTATAAGGGCGTTTGATCACAGAGTTCATCAGTGAGAACGCAACTCCATAACACACTGTAAATGTACATGAGGGTTAATCAGTGTGAGAACTGGGTCATACTATTCACCCTATGTAAGATAAGTTGAAGCGAATAGGCAGCTGGAAGTCCAGCTGGATGGTGGCACACTGGTGATAACGCCCGATGGCATCTTTGATCTTGATATCAATCTGTAGCGGCAAACAAGACATTTTATAAATGATATAAGAGTGTTTCTGTCATCGTGTGATTCGTGATGTCGGCGCTGTCAGGGTCTCACCTTTGGCCCATAAAAAGCTCCATCGCCTGGGTTTAGCTTCCACGGTTCTCCGAACTCATTCAGACTGTTCTCCAGTTGCTGCACGATACAGAGGTAAAGTCATCAGTGAACTTACTTTGAAGTGCTCTGGAGGAGAATTATCACTTGACTTTTTATAAAATTCAATTCAATTTTATTTGTACAGTGCTTTTAATGATTGACATCGTCACAAAGCAGCTTTACAGAAATAAATACATAAATAAATTCACTGAATATATTTCTACAACAAAAATCTTCAGGCTTTACAGAAGTAAAGCTATCAGCAATTTGCTTTGAGGTTTTCTAGAGCACAATTATTGATTTTGAATTGTTGTAAAATTCATTGAAAATAATTGTAAAATCTAGCACCTTCTCAGCCTGGTCCCACACACCAATGTCGCCGAGGAACTTCTCCGGCCGGGTGGACAGATGCAGCTGGAAGGAGAAGCCGAAGACGTCGTAGACGCAGCGCAGGAAGTCCAGGCAGCCCTTCATCTCCGACCCGATCTGGAAAGAGAACAGCGTATCTACAAATTAAAATGCGTAGTTTGTTTGTGTGAATGTCCGGAAACGTATACACAGAAAACCATTTTTCTTTTCCATCTCTGACCCAGAACTCCAGAAAGGAATCCAGATGAAGGGAGTCTCTATGGTGCGGCTCCAGGGCCGAGTACCGTACCTGCTCCATGGTGCAGAAGATGTGCGCGTCGTCCTGCTGGAAACGGCGGACACGGGTGAGTCCCGTCAGTGTCCCTGAGAGTTCGTTACGATGCAGCACGCCAAAATCCGCCAGCCTCAGGGGAAGCTCCCTCCACGACCGGGGCCGGTGACAAAACATCAGACTGAGAGAGACAGAGAGAGAGAGAGAGAGAGAGAGATAGCAGAAGTAGAGGGACAGAAACAGACAGAGAGGTAGAGAGATAGACTCACAGGGAAAGACCAAAAGAGAATGAGAGAAAGAGGAAAGTGGGGAAGAAAGAGAGAGAAAGACAGCAAGAAGTAGAGGGAGAGAAGGATAGACAGACAGAGGTTGAGAAAAAGAGACAAATAGAGGTAGCGAGATGCACAGAGACAGAGAGACAGACAGACAGAGAGGTAGAGAAAGAGACAGCGTGAAAGAGAGAGAGTGTGAGAGACAGACAGACAGAAAGAGAAACTGCTATTATTATTTTAAAAAAGTAATTTCAGTGCTTTTCAAAACAGTGACTAGTGTAATCATCATGCCAGAATTGAACTGAATTGAATGTGAGAGAGAGAGAGAGAGAGTGAGAGAGAGAGAGAGAGAGAGAGAGAGAGAGAGTTACAAGGTTAAAGACATGAGAGAACCCACTAGTGAATTATAGAAACCTTTATGATTATGACAGTGTAATGTATAAATAGGAGTTAAAGTCAGTTTTAAGCCTGTTTTGGTGCGCTTCTGGAGCTGACACTCAGCTGCTGTGCTGAGATATTCACATGTGGTCAGCTTATAAACATCTGCAACCTCAAAGTGTTTTCCGAAAAACCACGAACGTTCCCGGCTTTCGGAAAGTTTGTTTTGGCCGGTTCTTAGCAGCACTAAGAATTCACTTCAGAAGAATTCATAAAAATCATCCATTGTCATCATCAGCTGAAAAACTGTATTAGCAAAAAGAAAGAAAAAGAAGAGAAATCTCAAATTCCACATCTGGAACATGGGCTACAGCCATGAAGATCACCCCCTGCTCTGAGAGCTGCACTTTTGTTAGGTTCATCCTACAGAAAAAATCACAACCTGGAAATGATATGTGGAATAAAACGGACTGACCGAGGAAAAAAACGCAAAGTGTGGATGCTGTGCTAGTGAATGAATACCACAGCTATTTACTCCTCACCGCTGGTGTGTGTACGGCTTTACCAGTGTCCAGGGCAGTTCATGGGCTTGAGGGCAAAGATGTCCTGCTCCACGGGGAAGGAGAACATGTTCTCACTGTAGTGCTGCCAGTGGCCGGACGTCTCCCACAGCTTGCTGTTGTAGATGTTTGGAGATGCCACTTCCTGAAAACCTCTTCTCCAATACTCCTCCTGTACGTACAGAGATCATATACAGGATAAATCCTCCACAGGTTAAAGCGCTGACTGACAAAACACGGCTTCAAATATCAACCAAAAATTAAATGTAATCAATTTCCATATACACCAAAATAGCAGATTAGCCGATGTATTACTCGTTAGCTAAACGTAATTAATTAATAAATAAATAAATAAATAAAAAAGAAAGACAATCATATCTTGATCGACTGTTTTTTTTACTTTTTAAAATTTTTACTTTTTAATTTTTTTAAATTTTTTTTTTTAACACTACAAGTGAAAAAACATAGGAGTATGTATCAAATATTTATAATTAAATATAAATTATTATAACTAAAAAAATTATTAATCCTATTTTTTTTTACTCATTTTAACTTAGAAATTGCTTAATTTTGCTTATTAATAGCACCTTTATTAATCTTAATATCCTTCTGCAAAATTATCAGAAAATTCAAAGACAGTTTCAAGCTTGAAATGAGTAAAAATGCTTAAAAAAATACCCAGAATGCTGCCTATACTTAACATGTTCTCGCTTTCTCAGATCAGTACGTTTACAGCACCACACATTTGTACATGGTGATGAGGTTTCGTAACAGTACTGCACTGCTGCATATAAAATGGCCTGCAAGCTACAGAATAAACCGTTCCCAATAAACAGCTTAAGAGCCCACAAAGAAAAGCACATAAAGAGCTACATACGGTGTAGATGAGAATCTGCCAATCATACACAGGAACGGTGTTATGTAATGCATACAGATGGTAATGTCTGAGTGTGTGGAGCAGATTTACCCTGATGAACTCGGTGAGAGTGTTGTAGATGTAGGCTCCACGAGGGAGGAAAAAACAGCTGCCTGGACTCAGATCGTGAAAGAAGAACAACTCCTGATCCTGAATCACATCATCAGAGAGAGAGAGAGAGAGAGAGAGAGAGAGAGAGAGAGAGAGAGAGAGATGGTAAAATACAACTGAGATTTTTTAAATATGTTTATATTGAATCATTTCGAACATATTTAGTCGTTCTGGTGCAAAACAAAAGCGCAAAAGAGCGAGAACTTCTTTTCTCATTCATTTTTAATTTCGTACAATGTTCATCACATTAATGAGCGTAGAAGTAGCGAAGACGTTGGAGTTACGGCGGAGACTCGGCTTGGCTAGCTGGCGAACGCGATGGTGTTGGTGGTACTAGCGTGAAAACTGAGGTGTACAGATGAGGAGGCGAGAAAGCAGGACGGACGAAAGGACTAAAGCGCCGCTGCATTGCTCTCTTTGGATACATAGAGATTAAGTGAGGGCTAATGCTGCATTCCACTAGAGGATAATACTCGTAATTTCTTCATCATCACAGTGAGCTGGCTAGCTTTTTGCTTGCAAAACACAAACACTGAGGGGTCCATGTTCCCCTCCACTTTGTAGCTTGAAAATTACCCAAGTCTGATCTCATTTAAAGCAGTCAGTCGAACAGCATCATGGGTAACGTAGGATTAACCATTAATCGGAGTGAAAACAGTACAACGTGAAATAAAGTTTAGTTTAAAAAGTCAATTAAGAAAGTAATTCCATAATATCCTTCAATCTAGGATTCGATTGAAGTTCAGATGTTAATTATAAAGATGAATACCAAGATCATTCAGGGTGGACGGGAAGAAAAAGGGTTCAACGGTCACTTATGTTCAGTGGGAGGATACGCGGTGCCAAGGTTTTTCATCTCCACAGGGAACAGAGGTGACACATGGCATCAAATCTGCTCTCGACTCCCAAGACAAACTGTTCTCAGAGCCCTCCAACTTCAGGCCACTAGCGTATGGCAGCAGGGCAGAACACGACACACCACAGAGACGATTAAACTCAACATTAAGCCTGACCCTACTACAGTTTCTCATCACGTATACCTCTGTAAGGACTGAGAGGGAACAGGAAGGCTTCTCCTGAGGAACCAGCTTGTCATCACGGGCTCGGTAGGAAGTGTCAATCACACGCTAATCGAGAATGCGACATAAGCGGAGCATTAGCTTTTCACCGGGGTGGGTAGGGGCGGGTGAAAATTTATTCTGTGCATTTCCAAGATGCCGTTGCTTTGATCAGCTTTCTTCAAAGCGTGCAATCTCGAGACCATTAGATCCTATGCTGCAATTCTCTCCTTCAATCAGCTTTCT
The DNA here is from genome assembly GCA_033441825.1 of Pangasius elongatus. NCBI lineage: Eukaryota > Metazoa > Chordata > Actinopteri > Siluriformes > Pangasiidae > Pangasius > Pangasius elongatus. The sequence goes on along the minus strand of JAKKZN010000006.1, from coordinate 3,696,633 downwards.
CACAGATTAAAGCAAGCACACGCTTATTATTTTGCTTTTAAAAATATGAGCTGTCATTCAGCTCGATTCAGCCCTCGTTCCAGCTCGGAGAAATGAACTTCATTTCCTCTCAGTAAACTTCCCTTTGCTCTGGTGGGCTGGCATTAAAAATAAAACTACACCTAATCATTTCACATGAATCCGTTCAATTTAAAACTCCATGAACCATCATTAAACAAAAAGCGCTGCTCCAGTCCATAGCGTGCTTCCTTTCTCTCTTGGATCACGCGCTGGCCAAGTGGAACGGAACAGGGAAATTTTGGATTGGACTCAAGCCCAAGTTTTAACTCATTTTCTCCAATCATTCCCAGGATACAGTGATGAAAAGCACTATATATACACACAAAGACAATTCCATATGATTTATCGTGACCAATAAGTAAGGAATAAACCACTGCAGCTACAGGAAAATAACCAGCAATGGAGTGATTTGTTGGAGAGTTACTGTTCCATACTGAGATGGATTATTGATATAATCCAATCATGCTTTTTATTGGTTTATAGTTACATTTAATATTCAGGAACATCCTTGTCACGACACCAAGGAGTCATAATGTGCCAATCCTTTGTAATGAAGACTTGGCAGTAATCTTCAAACCTCTTCAAACGCTGACATGGACTGACGCCTCTTTACGTAAATGTTCAAAAACCCCAAAAAAACAAACAAAAAAAAACACACACATCTTACAGAAAGCTGCACGAGATTAATATGTTTTTCTTTTTTTTTAAACAACACCACTTTACAAGTCTCATATTATGCAAACGTCTACTATGCAAGTCCCTGTGAATGAGCTGTTGCTATTTTTGCTTCGCCTACTGTTCGAGCTGCTGTTAGAGGAAAATGATCCAATTATCTGATCACTAATATAATGAGAACGAATTACCTTTATTCAGTACGCAGCTCTTTTAAAATGAACTCTAAAACAGGACCCAGGCGATCTTGACTCTGCCTCACCTTTCCGATTTTTCGGTGGTCTCGGTTCTTGGCCTCTTCCTGAAAGCGCTCCCACTCCTTCAGCATCTTAGCGTCGGGGAAAGATATCCCGTAGATCCTCTGGAGCGTCTCCATGTCCGAGCGGCCTTCCCAGTATGTGGACGAGTTCTAGACAACGGCCGCAGCAAGATTAGCTGATCAGAAAGATTAGCTGTGTCTCTATACAGAATATTACTATGCAATATCACTACACATCACTGAATATTTAACATTACGCTTAGAGTAATTACGCTAAAATGTGTTGTGGCAACGAAGTACAGAAATGTTTTACAATCAGGTTATTCGATGCGTTATTTTGCAGAATCGCCCGACAACTTGACACACACCTTATAGATCTTCAGTGCTTTGATCTTGCCAGTATGCCGCACGTGAGGGCCTCGGCACAGGTCAATGAGAGGGCCACATCTAACAATACAGAACCGTTCACAACCAGTTCAGCCCGGATCCTATTCAAAATGTCAAAAATAGCGCCAAGGGTTTCATTTACCTGTACACAGTGGTGGTAGGGGTGGTCACTTTTTCACTCAGGATACGACATTTGAACTTGTTGTACTGTGAAACAAAAGCAACACAAAGATACATCTTCAAACACAAAGCAATAAAACCACATGCTTAGTCACATTTAATGTTGTGGAACATCCAAGAGATAAGTTCCTGTTATCACTTACGCTATAGCAGCAATAAACTGTCGTTTGCTCACCAGCCTTTCTTTTTTCTTTCTCTTTAAATTATTATTAAATATTACCACTTACTCATGTTACATACATCACTTGTCCTATTTTTACACACATCATTCCTCTTACACTGCGGTAATCTGCCAAGAATTAAAATTTTTTTTTAACATTAAAAAGCACCACATTATTTTCTCTCTTTATAGTTACATTTAAAACTCCTCCGTCCTGCAGACCTTTTGGAAAGACGCACAGCTTTACCTCAGGCTGTTATAAAGCACCGACACTGGAGACTCTTTCCACAAACGCTAAATTAACCCATGATTTGCTTCAAAACTATTGTAAGAGCTGCTGTTTTTAATTAATCAACACCTTCTGACCAATCAGATTTGAGAATTAAAACTGTCTAAAAAAAAAAAGTAGCATCAGTACACACTGAAGAGAGAAAAATGAGTTTACTTAACTGAATTTACTTCATTTAAACGTGTACATCGGTTCCACTTGAATGAAGCGAGTTACATTAACGCAGTTTGTTTTCATACATCCAACATGATTTGATCATATATTAAAAAAAAATAATAATAATAATAATAAACTCTGAACTTCTCGCTGGCATTGTGAAGCAGCAACATTAGCTGCTACACTATTGTTTAAAAATGTAATAATTTAATACTACTTTTCATAATTCAAAATAGCAATTAGAAAATTGTTTAAATGAAATTTAGTATAAGCAATGAAATCACGTTTTTGATGAGAAACTAATGATTTTGATGTAAACTATATATAAGAGAGTGTATTAAGTCGGACAGACCACATGCTCCCTTTGTGTCAGGTACTGGACCTGGGAAGGATTTTCACCTTGAACATCTCCAGCAGTGTTTCCTTGCTGATCTCCAGTCTCTCGAATGGCTGCTTGTCCTTCATGATGCCCTTACAGAGTGCTTCCAGATCTCCAAACTCCGTGCTCGACACTCCTCTAACCGAGACAAAACAATATCCACCATTTACTTTTTTACTGCGTTCAACTGCCACCAAATCAGTGTTATATACAAAACAGGCACAAAGTATCCACCAGCATGAGCTTACTTCTTCTACTACTTTTACTACACATTGCTGGTTATTAGGCACTCCTACAGCACGTAAAGTTGGCACTACATTTAAAAAGAAATTAAATAAATCTAAGTTATTGATTAATCACCAGCTCAGATTTGAGATTTTAACAGTGCTGTGGTATTAAAGATTATAACGGCTGCATTACAAACGAAAAAATATTGAAATCTCCCTGTGAGATCACAGCACAAACTCAAACAAACCAAAATCTAACCAAATTCATGCTAATGTGTGCTGTACAAAATGTCGTGGCTGTTTGATTTTTTTTTTTAAAAACATATTACACATAATATTACTCTGCCATTGTCTGGTAAAATATCTCAAAAGCCAAATCAGCACAAATAATATAGTACTTTTGAAGCAAATTTGAAACAAATGCGATAAACTGTTTGTTCGGAGGTCACATGATCTGCCTGGATTGTAGCCCGTCTGTCTGCCTGCACGATTCTCGTCTTTATCCTTTGACTCCTTCGATCTACATGCCGTTTCATCCAGACAATCTCTACTCCCTGCCAGAGTTTTCCTTTTCACCCTGTTCTTCTCACGCAGTAAACCCTTGAAAGTGCCGTGTGCGTGAAAAGCCCAAGCTGACATTACCGAATAGCATGCCATGATAAAAGCTTCCGAGTTTTAATCATTAAAGTATTTAACTGAACACTAAGTGATGCTCAAAACACTGGTCTACCTCATTTACACCACACAGTCACGTGGCGTTTGAATGCACACGTGGGTTCCAGTCTTTGCTCTTGCTAATTTTTTTTTTTTTAAATTCCATCATAAAAACAAAACAAAACATGAAATATGGTGAACAAAAGAACGTCTAAAGACAACGAATTTAGAAACACATCACATCTACTGTATATAAACTCAACCACATTCAAACTCAAACATTTTTTCCCCAAAACTTTTCTCCCCCTGCGCTGGGAATTCCATGCTTTCCTAGACTTGTATGGGAATCTTGTGTACAATTTGTGTGAAAGTGCGAGGTGTACCTAATAAACTGGCCACAACAATTAGGGTGTGCTGTTATAGGAAAACAATCAACAATGACCTGCTGGCATGAACGTTTTTTTCCTATAACAGCATGTCCTGAAGCGTATTGTTCCTCCTATAACACAGCAATTTACAATATTTTTAAAATCGTAATTTTATTTGTATTTTTATCCAGTTCTCTTAAAGTTACACTTAATGTTGTGGAGCAACATCACAAGTCATCACTAAGATTATAGCAGCTATAAACAGTTGTTTCTTTTTTTCCCTCTCTCCTCACGCTTGTCCTGCTACCAAGAAACCGTAAAGAGCGTACACTTCCCCGCGTCGGAAAACGTAACGTTACAGCTTTACCTCGGACTGTTACAAAACACGAACACTGGAGACTCCTTCCATAAAGGCTAAATAATCCTGTGATTTGCCTTGCAGCTGGAACTGCTGTCACAGCTGCTGTTTTAGGAAATGAATCATCCAATCAGAATCGAGAACTGTGTGGTGGTATAAGCTGTATGCTCACTTCTGACCGTCCAGGAACATGTCGTAGTAGAAGCCGTTCTCGATGGGAGGCCCGTAACACAGGCAGCCTCCATAAAAGCGCTCCATGGCTTCTCCCAGGATGTGGGCGCTGGAGTGCCAGTATACCTGCAGGCACGGAGAGCGAGACGTGACGTAGATCACAGCAAAAAGCCAACCACAAATTTCATTTATGTCCAAAAAAAGCAACGCAGTTAAACCAAGGTCACCTCGTGCTTGTGCTTGTTCTGTTATGAACTAAAAGCCTTTTATTGTACAGATTTGCGTTTTACATTTAAGCAGACACTTTTATCAAGTGTTTCAGAAGTGATGTAGAATCCAGTTAAGCTAATTTTAAGTGTCCAAGAGCAGCTTTCTTGCAAGAAACCTTCCGAGCTACAATTATGATATTTTACTTTTAATTAAAAATAAATAAAAACAAATAAACAAACAAAAAACCCACAACAGCTGTCTATAGATTATCAGCTGATGCAAGAATATCTTTTTTTTTTTTTAAAGTTATATTACTCTATTATTATTATCTGGATCTGAATTTATTAGGCTAGATCTGAGCCAACAATGTAAACTCATCTCAGATTTCGATCCTTATGAGGAAAAAGCCAAAGTTGAGACAACATGAGTAAAAAGAACGAGGAACAAAAAGTCAAAAGATCGGATACTCACAGCCTGGGCGTCTTCGCTGTCGAAGCGCAGCAGTTCCAGAGAGCAGTCTTTCTCCAGCGGCCGATCCAAATCCCACAACTCGTCATCCACCCGGGCGATCACACAGTTATCAGCCAGACCCTGACTGCAGGAGCACAAACACCACCACAACACGCTTAAAGCAGGAAGTGCTCGAACAGCATCACAGCACCACGGTGCTAAACCGCACACATGGCCTAGCCAGCCATTCCTGAAGGAAGCTTCACGTAAAACTATCCAAGTGCTTTCTCTCACATAGCCCTTATTATATATTTACACTACCCTGGGTAAAATACACACAAATACAGGGTGGTAACTACATAAGAATGAAACTGAGCAGCCAAAACACCTCCAGGTGATGAAGTGTGGTTGTTATTTGTGACAGGATCTCAGGCTGCTAGTAAGACACGGGCTCGCATCAGATTATTTCTTAAATCATTATTAAATCATCATCAACCATCCTAGAGTAAAAGCATGTTGTAAGTGTTGTAAGACAGCACCCTCTCTTGGTGACAGTTTTTTTTATTTATTTATTTATTTTTTTTAAATCTCCAGATTCTCACTATTAGTAAACTTTCTCTTTTCAGTAAATCAGATCATTTGACTCACCAATAACAGTTGACGTGTTCAACTCCCAAGTGACCCATGACCATTTTTTCCCCTAGTCCAAACTTGCAATATTTTGAACAGTCATTCTTCTTTTCTGACTAACTGACTACAGCTGAAACCATTTCACAAAGACACTATACGGCCAAAAGTATGTGCACCCCTGACCATCACACTCCTATATGGTTCTTCCCCAAACTGTAGCCACAATGTTAGAAGCACGTAA
>JAKKZN010000006.1:3670843-3680879 GCA_033441825.1 Pangasius elongatus | reverse complement strand
CCCGAGACTCGAACCCACAACCTTCGGGTTCACCTTCGGGTTACAAGTCCCACTCTCAGACCATTAGGCCACGACTGCCCCATGCAATGTTACTCCTGAGACCACTACCAATATTTATTTTTAATATTTTTTTTTTCCCGAAACGAACGTAAAAAATTTCCTTTGGGCTCCCGAGTGGCGGAACAGAAAAGCATTCACCATATCATCAGGAGACTGGAAATTCCAGTCCTGCTGATGGCACAGCCACCTGTGGCTGGGAGTCCAAGAAAACAAAATTGACTGTGCTGTCTGGGTGGGAGGAGCAAACTCACTGTCCCCTGTCAGTCACTGCAACACTAGCCAATCATGAGCAATTGAGAGTGCTTGTATGCGGAAGAGGGTAGAAAGCGATTTCCTCAGAGTGTGTTACGCTGCCCTGTGATGCAGCATGAGCAGCAGTTCGAATAGATAGATTCGGGTAGTTTCACGTTTGGTTTGGTCTTGGAGGAAGCACGTGTTAGCCTTCATCCTCCCTTTTTGGTAGCTGTTGTATGATAGGTGAGAGCTTACTGGTGTGTGGAAATTGTCAGGTGACCAGATTGGGGAGAAAATGGGGGTTAAACCTTGTCTTTTTTATCAGTTTTTGTTTCCATGCCTATAAAATTAGCCATGTTGCTGTTGATTAAGCATAATAAACGGTCATTTGAAATTTCTTACAGGTCAACCAGTATGTTTCTCGAGCTGAAGAACTCAAAGCTCTGGTGGCTTCAGACAACAAAATCAGCTTTGAGAAAGCCCAGTCAGCCCGGGACATATTAAGGGGTAAATTATATTTCATCCACCCAGTAAAACGCACATGCACTGACCTCCCAATAAACTGGAATCAATGAGCAGTTTTTAAACTGAATTGAAGCTGATGTGGAAAATCTGAGAAGCGATTCTCCGCTATTATGGCAGCTCTCTTGGAGTGAACGGGAACTGGCTTTATTCTCCTTTATTCTCTCTGTCAGAAATGTCCCGGGATCAGCCACGCTTACTCGCTGCACTGGAAATAGCTGCCACTGCTGTAGCGAAGGTGACGCTCTGTGTTTGGCCGTTATAAATCGTATCTGTTGTGGTGCATCATGTTTACTGTACGTCTAACCTGCTTTATCGTACAGGAGGCGTGTGGAATAGAGGACTATGAAACGCTGGATATGTATCAGCAGAGTTTAGGAGAGCTGCTGCTGGCTCTGGCCGGTAAGAACCTCACTTTCTGTAACTCACAATGATGTTCTACAGAGAACTGTCTGATCCTAAGCCCCACCCATGCATGGTTACTGTTGCTATTTGCTAAAAACCAGAGACCAGAGACGAGCAGCTACCACAAGATGTTATTCTGGAGATCAGAAAGGTTTCGAGTAGAAGCTGATGGGAGAGATGCTTAAATTACGTTAGGATATGAAGCTAGTGGGTGCAAGTGTTGAGGATGTAGAAGATAGGGATAGGTGGAGAGGGATGATTCGCTGTGGCGACCCCTGAAGGGAAAAGCCAAAAGAAGAAGAAGAATTTAAGTTGTCTACTTGATTATATTGCTACACAGCATTAATAATGCTAGTCAAAGAAGCGTTCAAATCTGATTTAACAAACTAGCATTGTGTCTCAGATCACATAGTTATCTACTACACACAGTTAACGCACACAGTTATCGAGTACCGGTTTTCCTATAATGTTTATGTTTGAATTTGTTTGAATTAAAGAACCAATAAGCTCTGTTTTGCATACTAGTCTTCTGGATATTCTAGATTAGTAAATACTTTTGAATCGAATTTCAGAGTTTTCGATTTGAGACGCAGATCGTGACAAAACTCATGACGACGGCGGAAAGTTTTAAACAGAAACAAAGCTCGTCAGTCTGTTTAACATCACCGTGCATGAAAGCACCAAACATTTTACAGTTTCTGACTTGGAATCCCAACAGACAGGGATGTTTTGGCTCTGACATGCCATCTAATGAATGTCGCTGCTTCTGAACATGCACACAAAGTCACGCAAACTGGACAGAAAAAAATGGCTGGTAAATAGATCTCTCCACTGAAAGGATCTTTATTTCTTAGTAAGTTTCTCACAGATCCTATGGATAATGGTAAGAAATCATTATGACAATAGGTCGTGAGGGGACTTAAACATTAGGTTTAGCCGAATGATCGGCATTAACACCAGACTTATGCTAGCACCTGTAGACAAGAATTTGGATAGTTCAGCAAAGATAAGCTAGCCTAGCTGCTAACTCTAGCCAGGATTGGGTTATTAAGGCTGCTAATACGTTTTTGTATTTTCCTGCCAAAGGACTAAATTTTACACTGTTACCAACTAAACCACAGATGAAATGCATCGCCTCTGAGCTGACAGAGATGACTTGGGTTATATTAAGGTGTCTGTGTTCAGCTGATGATTAGCTCAACCACGCAGATGATCCAAAGCTCATTATTTCTTTGATTTAGTCTTGATGTGTAGAAAACAACACCCTCTACTCTGTCAAGGTGTCAGTTTTGTCAGTCAGGTGTGTCTTTTGTCTATATTTGGAGCTTTTAAAATACCTGGTTGACATATTGATGGGTACCATTGTTTGCTAAGCAGTGGCTGGACACCCCAAAACATAAAGCTGAGCTTGGGATTGGTCATTTACCCCTGAGCAAGCCATGTAACCTCCACTTTAAGCTTTGAATGAGCACATTGTCAGGAAGATTGATTAATTTCCTGTCGTAGTGTGTGCAGCCAGGCTGTTATTATAGTGTCGACTTTGGCTGATGACCTCATGCTGGAGTTGGTCCTGAAAGTAACGACATATGGAGGAGGAGGAAAGACTTCGGAAAGAGAAACATAGAGAGAGTGAGACAAGGAGCACGGTGGAGAGGAAAAGACGAAGAGTGGAGAAAGATGCAGGAACCTGAACTGAGGTTAAATAGAAAGATTCAGAAAGGGAATTTGGAGGAAAAAAAAAAAAAGTTGGAGTGAGAGTTAGAGAGAAAGTTGAAAAGCAGATGTGTGTGAGAGTGGTATGGAGGGAGCGAGGCCGTGCCGGTGCCAGGGCAGCGTGTGTGGTACCGCTGCTCTGCCATCTGGATCCCATTCAGCTCCACTCTCCTCCACTCACACTGTTATTAAATACTGGAAACAAATGAAAACTGTTATCTCTGAGTGTACACTGAGCTTGAGCCAACAACCTAGAACACAAAATGAGCTGCACAGCACACTGAGACCACCCAAACCCACAGAATTACAGCATGAGCGAAGGAATAATTCTAGCAAAAATGTTGGCAGTAACGAGCTGGGATCAGTTAGCACTGTGGCTTTAAAATAAGACCATGATGGATCCCAAACCTTGTTAACACTGTTAACAATCAAGAGAAAAATAAAAGCTTTAAAGGGGCAATAAGTTGCATTTTATTAAGATGCTGCTGACGTAGTTGGAAGACTAATTGGATTAGAATTGTAACACTGTAGTATTTAACACTGTTGAACTTTCAATACTTCATGCAGTGCGAATATGGAATGAATTGTGCTTGAGTGAATCAAATGACTCTTTAAATGATTCAATATGAAGGAAGTGAATTTTCATCACGGAGAGTTTATAACCTTACCTGGACCTCACTAGTTCTGATAATAAATTGGGATGATTCATTATTTTGTTCTCTCTCTTCCCCTGTATGTGCAGCCGAGCCTCAAGGCCGCAGGAGGGAGCTGCTCCATAACGAGGTGAGTCGAGATGCTGTGTACTGTTATAGGAAATAGGAACATCTGTACACATGCTCATTCATGCAGTTATCTAATCAGCCAATCAGGTGGCAGTGGCGTAATGCATAAAATCATGCAGATACATGTCAAGAGCTTCGGTTGATGTTCACATCAAACTTCAGAATGGAGGATAAATGTGATTCCAGTGAGACTGACCGTGGCATGGTTGTTGGTTTGAGTATTTTAGAAAAACGCTGATCTCCTGGGATTCACACATTTACAACCAGTCTCTTGAGTTTACACAGAATGGTGTGAAAAACAAAAAACCTCCAGTGAGCAGCAGGTCTGTGGACTGAAACACCTTGTTGATGAGAGCAGTTAGAGGAGAATGGACAGGAAGCTGACAGGAAGGCTACGGTAACTGAAATAACCACTCTTTGCAACCGTGGTGGACAGAAAAGCATGGAAAGAGTTCAGGTGACATTTTTCGCACACATTCTGTGTAAACTCTAGAGACTGTTGTGTGTGAAAATACCAGCAGATCTATAGTTTCTAAAATCCTCAAACCAGCCCATCTGGCACCAGTGACAATGCCACGATCTCAGTGTCACTGAGATCACATTTTACTCCATTCTGATGTTGATGTGAATATTCACTGAAGCTCTTGGCCTGTATCTGCATGATTTTATGCATTGCGCTCCTCCCACATGATTGGCTAATTGGATTAATACATAAAGGTGTATTAAAATGGCAAGCTAGCGTGTTAGCATACGAAGCCGTGAAGCACCAGGCCACATTAGCGTGAGTCAGAGATGCCATGGAGCTCTGATACAGAACATTAGCGTGTGTTTAGATGTTATAATTCCACCTTTCTTTTGTTGGAACCACACTAGTTATTACCTTCACTTTATTTGTTGTGAGACTGGAGCCAGGAGGCAAGAAAGTTTCATTAGTCTGATTGTGTGTACGTTTAGAGACTGCAAAATACAACACAAACATGTTTCTCTTCAACACAGAAGCTCCGTACGGAGAAAGAATAGGAGGAGGAACGGGAAAGAAAGATGATGAAAGAAAGTGTGGCTTTTAGAGTGTTCCCATCTGAAGTTTTATGAGACCTTAAAAAAATTCAGATGTGGCTATGTTAACCAAAAGCATCTCTCTCTCCCTCTCTCTCTCTCTCTCTCTCTCTCTCTCTGTACACCAGAACGGACTAAATGTCCTCGCAATAATAATGTCAAACATCTCCACAAATCACCAGGTCCTCACACAATAAAAAGTCATGTTTTTCTTTAAAAAATCTGCAGCTTTGAAAAACTAAAAGCGCCATAAAATGAACTTTGTGCCTACTGAGGTTAGAGTTAGGTTTAGGGTTTAGGGCATTCATTATCTTCAACAGTGTTTATGTCCAGGGAAGATCTTCACCAAGAGGATCTTTGAAAGATAGTAGTATGATAAAAGTTCATCTTCAGGATGGTAACAGTATCTGCTTCATGCTAAAGATCTTGTGGGATATTTCAGGGGGCACACGACACCTGAACATAATATCTGATGATATGTTACCAGTATGGCGTAAGGTTATTATTGAAACTGTTTCTGATTTTCTCACTGTACATCATGTATATTTTATCTTACAGATCAAGAATTTGATGAGTAGGGCCGAGTACCTTAAAAAACAGATCAAGGTAAAGTCACGGTTTCCAGGAAGTCTGGTCTGGAAAGCCTGCTTAGTGTGTGATGGTTTCTGAAAGGAAAATCCACATAGAGAATCTAATTTAGTTCATTCATCTGTCTTACTGTTTTATGTTCTTTCTGTAATAAAAGACACAGCTCCTAATTCATGTCTGTTTAACCCCAGATAAAACCCAGGCTGTGTATGTGATCAGTCGTACACTCCTCACTCTCAGAGCTACACCCCATTACTGAATAATGTGCTTAAACTTTACTAACTCAACAATGAGCCAAGAGATTAAGGGGTTAAATCACTGGTATGTGTGTGTGTGTGTGTGTGTGTGTGTGTGTGTGTGTGTGTGTGTGTGTGTGTGTAGATCCGAGAAACCCAGACAGATGTCTCACTGGATAAAGATCCGGTTGCTGAATCTGTGCGAACGTGTAAGTGCACCTCATTTAAAACAGGTTATATAGCATCAGTGTCCTGCTTACATGCCACAAAGAGGTCTAATTAAAGAATTAAATAGTTTAAATAAAAATTAGTTGCTGAAATGGATTTATTTTGTCAGGCGTCAAAGATGCACACATTACCATGTGCAGGGTTTTACAATGATGCCATCTGGGTAGTTGATGATAATCGATTATACAATATATACCAAAATATTCAGGACGCATTATTATTATTATTATTATGGATGCTTTAAAATGTTTTTAAATGATTTTGTGTAGTTCTTTTAGCTTTTGTTCGTGTATGTATAGGTGTAATGGAAAACCCAATAGCCATTTGGCTTCTAATTCATTAAATTCACTTAATGAACATAATGAACTTTAAATGAATTTACTGTCATTTAATAATTTAATTGTAAAGTAAATGTAACAATAAGTTGGTAATTCTACATTGTGATTAAAAGGTAAGTGATTAAGTAATGAATAAATCACTTGGGGGCATGCCATTATAGAGAAATCATCAGTGACGGGTTAGAGCGATATAGAGGAGTAACTGTTACCACGCTAAAGTTGATTACTTTCTTATAACAGCATATCCCACAGTGTTTTATTTCTCATCTACCACAGCAGTTTGCCAATGTCAAGTTTTTTTTTAATTTAAAAAAATGCCATGTCATATATTTTATCTGCTTATACTTACATTTAATGTTGTGGAACATCGATGAAAGAAGTGAGTTCCTGTTTTCGCTTACATTATAGCAGCTTTATTAAGATAGAAAATGCAGCTTGTCGTTTTACTAAGAAACCAAAAACATAAGCTAAATTTATCCTGAAGACTTTCCTGTGTCAGAAAACTGTAATAAACAGCATTACCTCAGACTGTTACAAAGCAGTGACACTGGAGACTCCTTCCAAAAATGGGTTTTGTTTGTGTTATTTTTTTCAACAGTTTATTATTAGTCTGGGATATTATGGAGCATCCATATAACCTCCTATTAATGAACTGTTACTTAGCATTAATACGTTGCATTGAGTGCATTAATATAAACCTGTGATTTGAATTTTAGCTGAAACTACAGTCAGAGCTGCTGTTCTAGAAAATTAATCAACACCTTCTGACCTGATCAGAATTGAGAAATCAGCAACACTGTGGTGTAATAAAGTATAATATGTGCTCATGTCTGATTCCATTAAACCTAAAATATTTGCCATAAAGTCTGTGCAGCAAAACTAGTTATGACTAGAGAAGTTATGGCAAATATAATGGAGTCACTGGAGACCCATAATGCTTTGCTGTTTTGTGTCACACAGCCTGTTGCCTGCAGTAGCCGTGAGAACTTTCAGACTCATCGGTCAGGTCACGTGACCAGATCGGTGCCATGATGGTGCACTTCGGATCCGAGGCAATCTGATTGAATCCCCGTGAGACTGACTGACTCCGCCCTGAACCATGTGAGGGCAAACACAAGCTGCTGCTTGGTTACTGAGAGTAGTCAGTTGGAGTGACGTGTATACGGATTATTTCCACATTACTGTACTGTATGTGATTTTTTTTTCCTCTAGGCTGGAGTATAGGGCATTCTAGAGATCCTGACATCTTAAAACAAAAACAAAAAAAAACACAAATATGCATCTGCTGTACAGAAGTAAATGAATCATTACAGCACTCTTTTCCATTCATGCTGTATCGCTTTTCTTTAACACACACACACACACACACACTCAGTGCAGTGGGGTTCACCGCAGCTCGTCCACATAATGAGTGCGCTGTGTGGTGGCGGTGAACGTGGCTCTGGAACCATGTGGTTTCCTCCCCGTTCGTTCTGCTCTTACATTTACTTTGCGCTGCCACACATCGAGTTCTGTACCGCTTTCTCCGCCCGCCTCATACACCGCCGGTTAGCACTTTAGATTGGCGAGGCAGCAGTAAAAAACTGAGGTGAAACTCTGAAACTGGTAGGCAGATCGTGTAAAGCACTGGAGTGTTGTAAGGAAAATGTTGAAAGTGGTATTTGTTGTGGCCTTTTTATAACTTTTTTTTGCTGTAATAATTTATTGAATGTTTGATTACAGGGGAAATAAATGAATCTTTCTGCAAATGCTGTTGCAGAGTGTGTGTGTGTGTGTGTGTGTGTGTGTGTGTGTGTGTGTGTGTGTGTGTGTGTGTGTGTGTGTGTGTGTGGACTGGCTGAATTGAACCTGACTGTTTAAATTCTTTTTGGTTTCTTATATCCTTCTAACACACATTCATCTACCATCTACCATGCTTCCTCGATCATTAATAAATATAATAAAGTATAAATATAATTAAATCAATCCTAACAAAAATTCTAAATCCACTTCCAGACTTTTCCGTTTATTACAGAATCAGACTGAATCTGTTATTTTTTTCCTCTGATTTTTTTCCATCCATCGCTTTTTGCTGGTATCGACCGATCCGATCCTGAGTATCCGCTCAGTGCCATCTCTACTGATTAAAAACATCAACAACTCCTCTTAAATGTGTTTGTTTATGGTAATTTATTTGAAAGTTAAATTCTGAATGCACAAATGGATTAAAAATACAGTATATCACCTGTGAAAAACACAAGAATACTTTAATTCATTACCAAGAAAACAAATTGTATAAATTATGGTTTTAGCATAGAGTTTTGTGCAATTATTTACCCTCTTGAATTTTCCACATTTTGCAGTGATACAACCTGGAACTGAGTTTATTTTCCTATTTAGTCCACCTAGTGTAATACCACAGACTAATACTACATTCGAAATAAACTCTGACCTCCGATTAGGAAAAAAACAAAGAAAACACCCTCTCAATTCCTACTCGTCATCTCTGGACAGTCTCCTGAACCCTGAGTTCAGCAAGTGACGTCAAATCAAAATGGCTGCTCACAGCATCAATAGCAATTCTTTACTTTTAAATGTTATACTGCATAATCCACATACAGACATCTTCGCTTGTAAAATCTATAACACTGACTGTACGGTTCACCGTTTTGAGGAGGTAAATATACGTCACTCATCACAGTTAGCTGGCTAGCTTGTTGAACACGGAGGCATCCATAGTTTTTTCCCCACTGCGTAGCCCGAACGCACTGAGGTTCTGAGTTCTGACTTCCCACTTCTGAGTTAAAAAGTATAAAGCCTTCTCAATCTTTTAATTCAATTACAGTCCACAAAATTTTACTTTAGAACACAGAGTCTATTTTAATACTATTTTATCCTGTTAAAACTGTTTGGTTGGCTGAATTCTGACCTTTATTGGGCCTGCGTGTTTTATGTTTGACACCCCTGTCCTAGGTGATATAACGTGTATCTCACTATGTGATCAGCACTCTTTATGGATAGAAACCAAGGATCAGGGCTGAGTTTCCCAAAGATAATCGCTAAATGGTGGAGAGAGCATCACACTGAACACACTCTCTCTCTCTCTCTCTCTCTCTCTCTCTCTCTCTCTCCTGCAGTTAAGATGATTTTAACTTTGTGACACTTTTGGGGAATGATGCCCTGTTTCGTTACAATCGCTTCATAAGTAATTAATTCGAGACCGGTTCACCTATTCGAATGCCTTTCAAAAGTTTTTCTTCTTCTCAGATTTATGGTAATTGCATCCAGACCATGTGATTATACTTATATCCGTCTCACGCTGGTTCAGCTTGCAGGGAATGTCAGTGAGACTCTCCTACATGGCCATATTCTCCAGTGACACACTTGCTGTCGTTCTGTCACACACACAAAAGGCAGCACTGTAGTCATGATTGGCTTCACTTAGCGTATGGACTGTAATGTCTTCCAGAAGAGAAAGCTAAAAGGGTTAAAGCTTGGAATGGGGGAAACCTTGTCTCGCTACACACACAGTATCCATCTTCCTCTGACATCGCCGTCATGAATGGAACATTGTTCCCACGACACTAAAATCTGAAACGACTGTTTCTCAGGGTCTCCAGAGCTGTGTGTGTATAGGGAAGGGTGAAATATTGGTCTGTCCCAGCATCTAGACAAATGAGACACCAAGGCCCAGGTCCTGAGTAAGAACAGCGCTCCTGCTTTTATTTGTTTTGATTTTGTTCCCAGAAGCAGGCTGGAGGGGACGAGGGTGGGTGGGGGGCAGAGCGGCTGAGATGTTTCTGCCGGGTTGTTTTCACAGCAAAATTGCCTTGTGTGTATTGCATGCTTCATCACTTAGACTGCTGTAAACATGACAGAGGCATATACATACAGA
>JAKKZN010000006.1:3633099-3648160 GCA_033441825.1 Pangasius elongatus | reverse complement strand
CTTTTGGTTTCTCCATGTTGGCTAAACAGGAAGCAGCACGTTACTGAAATGCATTCTGAAAAGTGACACAACATCGATTCCTTCGTGCATTTGGAGCAAAGAGAGAGAAAAAGACCATCATACTGGAAGGACACACACCTTCCCCCCCCGTGACTGCTGGGGGTGGGGGTGGGGGGGTTCGTCTCCATGGTAACGCACATTAATTACCTGTGAGTGCATTTCCACATCATGAAAGTGCCATAAGGTGGATTACACAACCGTGCACGAGACTGTGCTGCACGAGCCTATGATGAGCTCATCCTCTCTCCCTCACACACACACACACACATTCCTCTCTCTCTCCTGCATCATTCTTCCTCTAATCTTACTCTCTTTTATTCTCTCTTCTCTCTCTTTCTCTATCTCTATCTCTGTTTTTGCCTGAGAGAAAGACAGAGTGCACAATAGGTTAATGCGGCTGTGTCTAAATGGGATGCGAAAACCAGAAAATTTCCTTTCCAGTGACTTCCTGCAAACAATGGAAGGAGAGGTTGAACAAGTGTGTGTGTGTGTGTGTGTGTGTCTGTGTATTTTATATCTTTCTGGTGACCAAATGTCCACACAAGGATAGGAATATCTGACAGATTTGACTTTGCAGGGACATTCAGCTGTATCCCACAAGGACAAACAAAAACTTGCTGAGATTAAAGTTAGAGTTAAAGGTAGATATAAGATATAGCACGCCAGACATTAAAGTGTGTGTGTGTCAGTTAATATCAAATGGATCTACACACAAGGAAATGATATCTGGGAAAAATTAACTTACACATCATTTCCCAATCATCCACACCAAACCCATAAAAGATGCCAATCAGATATGTGCTTAATATAATATAACCTCTGTTATGCATTACTAAATTAATGACATCAAATCAGATCCAAAACGGCTAGCCTACAGCTAACTATACGATCTATACACATCATGTTTCTTTAAAACATGCAATGTGCTTGACTTTGTACTAGCTTCACTGGCCAATTAACAAATTAAGCTAACTGTGCTAGCTACATTCACCCACCAGAGGCACCGACGATCTCTGCTACTTTCCTTTTAAACTTTATTATTCACATTTATATTTCTATTGATACACATTTAAAAGTGATCCTGTATATTAAAGGATAAGATGAAACAACAGTTATACATTTTTCTTCCATTTTTGTGGAACTGAAGAAACGTCAGCAATACGTGCTCCATAGGATTGGCGCACACACATCCACACACACACGTTAGCATATGTTCACGTGTAATAAAAATACCTATAATACCCTAAATGTTATGCAGAAACTGAAAAAAAAACTACATTAAAATGCATTTGTAGAAATTTATAATAGCAACAAAGAGTAATGCTAACGTTTTTTAGGATGATTGCTAATCCTAACGCTACTGCAGTTATCTTTCAGAAACTACACATGGTGGTCTTTGAACCAAATAAACCATCTTTGGTTTCTGCAGTTTGGACCTGCACATGGTGTATATTTTTCTGCTGTGTGTTAGCAAGAGCTAAAAACAGCTACAAGAACATAGCAGCTTTGCGAGCTTTGCTTTGCTTTGCTAGCTAGCTAGCTAGCATGATGACTAATAAAGGGTATTAAAAAGCATGTGAGATCAACAGTTATGGCTGGATAGAAGTGAGTCACACTGCTAATAATATGATTGCTAATGTGTCCGTCTCCTCATTAAACACTGACGTGTGTGTACAGAGGGGCAGGAGATGATTTCCAGGATTAAGAGAAGAGGGGGGTAGAGAGGCTTTCTAACACTTCTAAAAAGAGCACAACACATCAGTGCACTGACCCAAACAGTCTCAGCACTCACACACACACACACACACACACACACACACACACACACACACACACA
The DNA here is from genome assembly GCA_033441825.1 of Pangasius elongatus. Taxonomy (NCBI): domain Eukaryota; kingdom Metazoa; phylum Chordata; class Actinopteri; order Siluriformes; family Pangasiidae; genus Pangasius; species Pangasius elongatus. The sequence continues at coordinate 3,646,263 of JAKKZN010000006.1, read as the reverse complement.
CACACACACACACAAAGTGCCAGACAGCCAGGAATGACTGGGTGCGTTTAAACACGGATTTGTGCACATCATGTCCGTTTGACATTTCCACAGAAAAATGAAATGCGTGTTAGTGAATTTGCGTGAATGCTGCACCAGTCATGCATATATACAGCTCCAGGCAAAAGTTTAGACACCCCTGACTGTATGTAAAGTAATCGGACTTGTATGTAAAGTGTGCTGTGCTGTATGAATGTCAAGGGATTTTAAAAATATTAGAAAAATATTAATTAATAAGGAGTAAAAGTTCCTTATCTCGAAGCGTACAGGATGTATTACAGTCTGAATTTTAGATAAACTGAGACAGAACTGGGAAGCCCTGAGGAAGAAATGTCTAATCTTATCTGCAAAGGATGAAAAATTTCATTCCAACCATGAAAAAACACACCTGATTCCTCTGTTTAATCAATCCGTCTCGATCTTCAAGTGATTAATAAGTCTTATGAATGCGGATGCTGCTTGGCTGGAATAAAACCTGCTGCCGTGTTGGCTCTTCGAGGTAAAATAGTAAATAATACACTAATCAGGTTACATACTGGTTGTCAGCAGATTAGCAAACCAAGTTAACTGTAGTAGATATGTACTCTCAGTAGGGAACTGAAGAAACATCGGACCACACACTCTTTTATAAGACTCGAGCACATTGTTGGATTCGGTGCTTTGCTGCATCATAACTAATTGGCACAGAACTGAGAAAAACTCATTTCAAGCGGCGCTTGTCGCTTGCCACTGTTTCTGAAATCGTTGCTCTGTGTCACACAGGTACACAGCACATAAACGGTTGCCTGTGACTTTGTTACTCGCTAGTGTGAGCACAGGGAAAAACCCGAGCCTGCACATCACGAAGCCTCTTTTTTACGCTTTATCTCATTTTTTCTCAACTCTATAGAAATACATTAAAATCACACAATCAGAGTTTCTACATAGGTTATTTGAAATCATAATCTACAAAGATGGCATGATTATGCAAACTGTAGATGTATAGAAAAATGTTTGGATGCTAGTGTTGCCCATGGATTATCAGAAAAAAGAAGCATACGCTGTTTATTCACTGCCCCGCTGTCTCACGTCGCCTTTTTATCGAGCTGTGTTATAATTAGAGCTGGCACAAAGCTGTCTTCTGTGTTTCATTGAACATTTGGAGGTTAGTTTTCTTGATAAAAATGAAGCTTGTTATTGTGCCAGTAGCGTGTGCGGTGAAGGGAATTGTGGGTAAAGGTGATAATATGAAAACTGTAGGTTTTTTTTTTTAGTAAAACGCTTTCTTGTTTCACGTATCTATGAAACAGATCGCACTAGGTTTCATTCGGCACTTCTTTCTTTCTTCACTCTTTGATTTTCTTTCATATCCTAGCTGTGTAATCATCAATCCTCCTCCACGGAGTGTGAAAGTTCATCAGCTCAGTCTGCAGGCAGGAGGAAAGCAGTCCAGCCAGGAGGACGTACACGCGGATTTATGTGACAGGCTGCCTGAAGGTGTTAGCGTCGAGCATGATGGGTCACGGCCTAGCGCCTCATGCAGACACGTGACCGACGTCATACGCTTGCTCAGTTCCTGTGTTTGTCCTTCACACGACATGCAACAATGTAGACAGTATGAGGAAGCCGTGATGAGATGGAGTGGGCTTCGGATGCAAGCACACACGCAAGATCTGCTTCAAATGACAGTAAGTAAATAGATGACAGTAAGTCACACAGCGTCCTAAACCACATCAGCACATCTGTGAGACGTCACCAAATAACTGGATGTCATTGAATACAACATGAGACGCAAATGCGAACAAACTCGTCTTCTGAAACGTGACATTCATTTAATCCATTGGCATTTGACTAGCTTGTGGAAAGTCAGATTTAGATGCTTATTTTTTCCGCCGTCACTCCGCCACTGGCATGACATCACCTCTGTCTTTAGAGCTACTGCTCTGTTCGTTGAATGAGAGAGATGCATTTTACCCTGTGACACAATCAATCGGTTTGTCAGTGAGGACGATTTATTTTTGTCAACAAATTTCCATCCAAAAAAAAAAAAAAAAAAAGCTCTGTCTTGCTGCCTGGTGTATTATTTGTGCCGTCGTTTGGTATATAGGCTAGTTTTCATCTACTATCTTTGTNTGTGAAGAATGATGATTTAGATACGTTTCTGAGATTTTGGCTCTTTTAATGGCTCTTTTAATGGTAGACAAAAAAAACAGTGAATAATTGCAGAAAACAGTTTGGTGTTTTGGCTGTACGTCAATGAGAGCAGGTGGAGGTGAAACATGACACTTCGTGATTGGTTATTATATACATGCTTGGTCAAAGGTGGGAAAACATTGCTTCATGTTAGTAGAAGATTATAGAGAAAGAACAATTTTGTTTTTAGAAACGATTAATACAAAGGAATCGTGCTCAATCTGACCAATGACATGAGCTAACAATGAAAAAAGTTTGGATTTCAGGTGTTTCTGAAAAGATTTAAGGTGACATAGGCTTTCATTATTGTTAGACACATTAGTCTCAAACCTTCATAGCAAATCTAACAAGCAAACATCAAACAAGAAAGCCATGTAAAATAGATTTTATCCCAAAACATTGCTTTAAGGAAGACGGTTTGCATTACCAATTGGAAAATGAGGAGAAAAGTGCATTACAGAGTTATGCAACTGAGTCATGGGTCCAATTATATTTAGCTTCCTCTGGATAAATTGATCTTCACTTCTCAGGGCTTCAGGAGATTATTTCCTTTGCCTTTGGGCGTTCATGAAAACTGAATTAAGACAGTACATAACCTGCATCATGCTTAGTAAGATACACAAGACACCCAAAGTCATTTAGTGAAAATGATTCGTTTGCATTTCATCTATGTATCCTCTCTATGTTCCAGAAAACAGATGACCGAGTGCTCATAACCTTTAGTACTGTTACTCGTTTATGGCTACATTAATGGGAATAATTCACGTCAAAAACATCAGTAATGATTTTGCGAAGCTAACCCGAAGCCAGCATGGACATGTTGTAATGTGCACATTTTGGTGTAATATTTCCTTGGGTAGTACAGTGGAATTGTGGGTAATGCTATGTTTTATTGATGCCTGTCACTCTATGGTGCGATTGCAACACCACACTGACAGCTGCAGTATCAGAGTTGGATGTAAATGACAGCTTTCAGGCTGGATTGTGTCACTTCCTACTCGTGTGCATCTCCATCCTGTTCCTGCCAAAGAGCTGAAGAAACAGTACTGCAGTTTTTTTTAACAGTCAACAACTTAAGAGATGCAGGGAAAAGGCCATTCATTCACCGGCTGCACATAAGATACAGGCTCATATAAAAAAAAAAAAAAAATCCCAAGAGGAATGGGATATAAGAGAGAGAGGAGGGGAGACAGGATTTAAAATGGACTAGAGAGAGAGAGAGAGATCAGTGTCTGTCTTTTGTCATGGCAGCCAGCAGATTCAATCATCTGGAAAGGTTATCACTGGGAAAAGACCAAAACCTTGTCAAAACAGAGCATAAAACACATCCATACCCCATAACAGGGGATGTGAAATGGTGTACAGTGGGCTGAACCATGGATCGAACAGAGTTCCTGAAAAAATACTGTTGCAGGGCTGATAAACCGGAAAATATCTGGCCATAGCTCAGCGACTCTAGTTTTCTGAACATGATCCATTGTAGCTTTTGTAGCACATCCTTTATTGAACCCAACTGCATGCATTTATGTCAATTATTTAGCTGAAGGAAGCTCATGAAAACCAGAGACTAACTACAGGACTAGAGACATTAGATTGATTATTCATTTCATTTACTCTCTCTGGTCTGATTAGCGAACCCATGAGTCAGTCAAGACAACACTACAAACAAAACATAACCACTTCAAATGGTCTTATATATTGCTAATACTATTGATTCAGCATTAAAAGTTAACTGTTGTCATCATTCAGTCATGTTAGTTGCTTATCTGGGAAAGTTACAGTTAGTATGTCTAACTAGACTTTTATAAATTGTAATTGAATACCCCTGAACACCCCTGTATTAGCATAAACAAACACAAATATTAGTTCAGCTCTTCATTACTGAGCACTTTACTGAAATATGCAATCCTGTAGCTAAACACTGGAGCAAGGACAAAACTCAAAGCGCAACTGATTAGCACAAACAACTGAACTGGTTTCTGACTGTCTAATGAGCTTTTACATATTTCAAAATCAGGTGCACGTAGCATGTACAACCTTCTAAAAAGCTTGTTTTTCTGAGGCTGTGTGCTATCAAACGTCTCTTTTTGTCACAAAATCGTCACAAAGTTTCATTCCAATTACAGTGAAGAGTCTTTACAGCTCTGCTCGCGTTCCTAACGCTGCTATATCACCTCCATTCGGTCCATATGGCTCAACACCGATGGAGTGAGACAGTGAGCGGGCTTATCCAGAAATGTACATTTTTCACAACCTATAAAAGACGACTCATTGAAAAGGACGTTTCAAGATTGTTGTTTTCAAATTAATTGGAGTTTCAAAGTAAAGTGTACTTGTAGTAGCTGACTAGAACAGTCAGAAATGCTGTTTTGTAAGTGCATTATAAATGTAATACTGGGACACAAATGATACCCCAGCCATGAAATCACCCATAACCCCATAACCGCATATTGCTTTAAGCCATAAATTCTGCCCCTGATAAGCTGTAAGCTAAATGTACACAGCTCAGCGAGGGTGCACGGGGTTTATAAGTAAAGAACCAGGACACGCTGCATGACAACACTTCTCCGGTTTATACTGCTCACTGGTTTTGGGGTTAAGCTTGAACTCTGAGAAGAAATAGGACACACCTTAAGCCCTTGCTGACCCTGAAAGAAGTGTACTTTAGGACCACAAGGCTGTGATGGTGAAAATTGGGACGAGGCCACACATTTTTAAAAGTAATGACCCCCAGGGTGCACACAGACACTGACACGGTGCCAAGAGCCAGCAGAGAAAGCGTCATGCCCTGAGCATCTGTGGCTCATACCGCAAGGTCAGTGGAGTCAGCGTCATTGATTTCTTTTATCCCGTGGAAGGAAAGTCTTTCACATCTATTCGTTTTTTAAAGTTTAGTATGTTTACAGACTATGAAAAATTGTATGTTATGTTAAATTGTGCTTACAGAATGAACACGTAAATTTGTGCTTTAAACACGTGAAGGTAAACACGAGGCACTTGCTTAAGTGTTTAAAGGAATAAGAACAGCGTTGCTAGATAACCAGAAAATATGGACACAGAGCATAAGCTGGCTAATAACTATGATTTATCTAGCTAGCTAGCATATAGCTATTATGTCTTTTATACAAACAACATAAAGGCAGAATAACAGTGAAAACTACACAAAGCTGTCAGGACTATCAACATTTCCCTCAGATATGGTGGTAAATTACTGAAAAAACATTACATGTGGCTAAAATCGTAGTGTAATTACACCTAGCATCAACTCCTAGCATCAAGCTAGCATCAATTACACCTAGCATCAACTTATTTACAATCTTGTAACTTACAGACAGTGTGTCTACATACCGGCTTGAATTGGGAAATAATAATAAGAAGCTATTATATAAATTATGGCACACATACCCCACATTATATAATATACGGCAGTGAGATAATTAAATTACAGTACAATGCTTCACAACTTGTGAGCTCTCTGAATATTTCTTCTTCCAAAGGTAAACACCACAGGCCTTTTATATGGAGTTGTCACATAATTATAGTGAATATGACTCCATATACAAAGCTCTGGATGCTCAGACTGGAAATCCAACTGCATTACATAGAGATTTTTGGCATTTCAGAATGTTATTTCGTATTTTCCNACATCGTCACCATACTGACCTTTTTATTTTCCACACTGCTTTTTCAACAAGCACTTAAACTGTGGAGGCAATTTTGCTCACAATGACTAACAACAAAGTCTGACAATGGGCTGATGATGCAGACCTGATTATACTTCGCTTGGGGTTTATTAGCATGTTTAAAAGGCTAAAAATGTCAGGCTGAAACTGAGTGAATGAACTTGTTTTTTTTTAAGCAGGGGTGCATTTATTCCCAGCTCAAAATGAGGATGTTAACATGCATACAATAATCTGATAAGTTCAGAGTTTCACGTGTTCTCCGGTTTCCTCCCACCTCCGGCGTCTGGGTTGCGGTGGATCCGAAGCCTATCCTGGGAACACTGGGCATGAAGCGGGAATACACAGTGAATGGGATGTCTGTACACCATGCACACACACATGTGGCATAGCCAAACATCCTACTGGCATAGTTTTGGGCGGTGGAGGGAAACCAGAGAACCCGGAGGAAACCCACACAGACATTTTGAGGACATGTGAACCTCCACACAGACAGTAACCCAGGACCGAACTGGGGACCCTGGAGCTGTGAGGCAGCAACACTACCCTTTGATGGTTAGCACTTCCATGTAGCTCCTCTCTATGTGGTTATTTTTGCCTACAGGTTCAGATGTAGAAAAATGAAACATTAAGGTAATATATTATGTGCTATATAATCTGATTACTGGGCTCAAGTCTGGGTCTTTGTCAGATATCTTGAAACCCAGTAATGGCTTTAATCTGATATAAGATATTGTAGTATGCTGTTATGACATTATCACTTGACTCACACATAAATGCAGCCAGGGAGAATTTAGGCAATGTGTGCTGTAGCTGTGGATAATTTTTCTGTTCAGTCTGCTATTGCTACTATAAAGCCCCTTTTTAATTTTTTTTTTGCTCCAGTTTTTGACTAATTAGCTCCACTAAAAAGACCAGTGCTGGACTGATGATGGCAGATTTCACTGGATGTTGCTCGAGGTTTCTTAACATGCCTAAATGACTGGCAATAACAAAATTCCAGGCTGAAACTAAGCAAATTAACCCAACAGCTTAAGCATGGCTGTACTGAATCCCAGCTAAAATGAGAAACTGGACACAGCAGGATGCCATTACGGCTCTACTCCAGGTTTTCTATGACAATGCACAGAGAAAATGAGGGCCTTGACAGAAATGTGTGTGTGTGTGCGCATGTGTGTGTAAGGCTAGGTCTCACGTTGGCTTGGAAGCCCCCAGGGCCCCTCAGTTGGCTTAGAGAGAGATCTCTGTTGGCATATTGTGTGACCCCCAAGGCTGGCACTGAGCAGGAGGGAAAAGAGGGGTCAGAGGAGTGAAATGTTACCAGGGGAAATGCAAATTGTCCCTGACAACTGGTGCAGAAAGCATGTTCTCCCTGACTCCAGGACCTCTGATATTTCACAAAGTCAAATGGAACATGGCAACCGCCACCCTAGGGCGAGTTTTGATTAGGTTATTTAAAGAGGTATGGAGTAAACACACCCACAAACACACAGTGTCTTGCTGTTACCGGTTGGACTCACGACATGGATTTGCTTGGAAAGATGTGGCAATGAATTTTTTTTTTTTAGCCTGGCTTGCCTCCCTCCTTCCTGGTTCACACACCTCTGACTGCCTCCTTCTGTGAACAGAGAATTGGCCGTCTGATGTCACACGGCGGAATGGAACCACAAGCTGAGCAACACACATCCAGGCAATCATTTTTAGCCCAACTTATCCTTACAAATTTTTAAAATCAAATGTGAATTTCCATACCGTGAACAGAACCTGTCTATCAGCGCTGATGACTGAGCGACGTGAAATGGCAAATCAGTCTTTCTGATTCTCCTGATATCTCCAAATGTGTATTTTGTGTATTTATGTAATAAAATTAAATGCCTTTGTAGTGTCAGATGGTCAGCAATCAAACTGGATGACTGATACTTCTGGACAGCCAGTAAAGAAAGAAAAGAAATGAACATACAATCACTGTGCGCAACAGTCAACAAAAAATGGAGAAATGCTATTCAGAGAGTTATGTTAACTCTGAGAATGTTATTATGAAACTCTGAGAATATCTAAGATGAAGGACAAGCTTGTGGCGAACTAGTCTCAACCTCAGAGTGTCTGAAATCTTTTGTACACTTTTCTGGCCACAAACTTCAGGATCTTGAAAGCTGCAATCTGATTGGCTCTCCACATTTTTGTGTATACACTCTTCCATGCACCGGTCTCGAACAGAAAAACACTATTTCTATTCAAGCTATCCAAGATACAGTCATAGTCATATAGTCAAGATATAGAATTGAAAAAAAAAATGCTCAAGGCATCGTGCACGTGTACATTTAGTACAAGAATCTCTAGCGAATGTGACCCTGGTTCAATCCTGGTCACATCAGGTATCTGAACTCAGGTATCTGTCTGTGTGGAGTTTCCCTGTGACATGGGTTTCATCAAGGTTCTCTGGTTTCCTCCCACATCAGAAAAACATACCAGTTGGTGGACTGGCTATGCTAAAGATCTTACAGGACCTTACAGGATCTTACAGGATCTTACAGGATCTTACTTAAGATGAACAAATGAATGAATTCATAGACAGTGTTTCTGCTTCTAGCACTTCTTTCCTGAACATATACAACAACTCTGGTAAGATGCAAAGTGTTTAGTTTTAACCTTTGCTCATGTTACATAATAACAGGATTATTCTGACTCCCTCAAGATTTGGGATTTTGAGGATTTTTTTCTCTTCTAAAGTTATGTGTGTAATGTCCAAAATCTTGTCTTTTACTCAGTCATCTAGTGTGCTGTAGAGACAAGAAATTCTACTTGGATAAATGAAAGAAAAGAAACAGTAGTGAAAGTAGTAGTGTGAAAAACGTCCTCTTTAATCAGAGTCTGTGAGCTTTTGTATACTGGTGGGTAGGTAGAATCTCCTCCAAGTGTGTTTAGCCTCCTTATGAGAAGCATGAGAAGCAGTTTGGGAGGTAAAATGTGGTGGATAGCTGCAAGTCTCAGATGTGTCAGGGCTTGTCCTTTCAGATTGATAGCTCTTTGACAACTAGGTAAGGAAAATAAGTTTAAAGTCTATGTGCAGGTGCATCTGGATCTCCTTTCTTGCACTTACAAAGCATATAAATCCATGATGAAGGACGTTGGAACTTTTACTCCAACTTTGTGTGCCATATATATGCACCTGCATTTGACATATGAATAGCAGACAGGCAATGACGTCAATGTTGGGGAATAGCCTGTCAGCTGAAGGACCCCGAGGTGGTATATGTGTACATATATCGCCTGGACGGATGATGAGCTCTTGTCTCCAAGGTCAAGTGGTCCGTAAACACATATGGATGTGAGAGAGTACCTCTACATATCACACCAGGCAGAGGGCAGGATACTGCTCAATACATTACACAAGCACACAACACAGTAGAAGAGTTTTTGAATTAAGGCTTGGAGAGCCCGTTTATGTGCAGATAAGAGGGAAATTAGCGAACCACTTCACGGTGAGCAAGGACAGTCCGTAACAGCATTACGTAAGACAATAACACTCAAGTGAACAAAACATGAGGGGCAAAGCAAAGTGTCTGCTAATATCTAGCCTGATGCAGAGCGGATCTAATGCGATTGCTATTCAGAGAAAGAGTGTGTGCAAGAGAGATGGAAAGAAATGGAAAAAGACAAGAGAGAGAAAGCGAGAGAGAGAGAGAGAGAGAGAGAGAGAGAGAGAAAGCTCAAGGGCATGGTGAAGAGAGAATATACAACCCCAGGCGTAATTACAGCCACATCACCCACTCAACCCTTAATGAGACTCGAGGCCAGCGGGGAAAACTGGCCCAGCACTCAAGCAGAAAATAGACACAAAACTACATGATTAGACCAAATATCTGGCCTCGTCCTGGCCAAAATCACTGGGTGGTTAAACACACAAACACAGCCAAAAAGAGTGTAAAAATAATCACATCCGAATCACACACACCCGCTGAGTCGAACTCCCAGCTGCAGTCCTCATTTTCTTCTTTGGTGGTGCATTGTGTTATGTTGCTTCAGGAAACTGATAATATAATTTAAAAAAAACAGTAAGGACAGTGACTACGTGACCGTTTCCTGCTCTCATTTTCAACACTGCGGTGATGCTCAGGGCTGACGCCCATGGCGGAAATGCAAATTCAGCCGCCTGCGAGCGCACGTGGTAATTGTGAAGGCATCAGCTGAAATGCTGGCTTATTTTTAGGGCCTCTTAGTGAAGTGTGAGCTCTGTGTGTGTGTGTGTGTGTGTGTGTGTGTGTGTGTGTGTGGAGTGGGAGGGAAGACACACGTCTGTCTGACGAGAAGGGGAGAATGGTTGGATATGTGTGTGTGTAAGTGAGCGAGCGAGCGAGACAGACAGAGATGTGAGCGACATGCCGAGTCCACCTGAGGCAGCAACACTTCACAATGACACTGTCAGTTCCTCAGCACTTCCTGGATTTTATGGAATGAACGACAAGATTTAGCTTTGCAAGGTTCATTTTTAGCTTACACGCTTCAATAATGGGTCACTAAAGGGTTCTTTAGGACGCTCAGCTTTCTTCGTGGGTTCTCCTGAATGTACAAAATATCTGCAATTCATGCAATTTTTTGTAATTGACTGTAATTTGTCAAATCTAAAAATGACTTTACTACTTAAGGTGCTACATCGAATCTTTTCTTCAATATTTCTATATAAATGGTTCTTCTATAGTGTTCACTAAGTCTACAGAAGTTAACGTTAAATTAATTCTTCAGTATGAGTAGTTTGTTCTCCTGGAGGTATTCACACTCTAGGGTTTTTTTTTTTCCTTTTATACAACAACAATTTAGGTTACTGATGTTAAAAGATAAATATTTTCTTGTTCTGTACTGAAGATAGGACAGCATCACAACACCTTGTAGACGTAAACAGATAAGTTCATGTTATCACTTACATTATAGCAGCTATAAATAGTCGTTCCACCACTAAATCTTTTTTTCTCTCTAGAAGTTAATAAGATAAAACAGTTTAGCTTGTTGGAAAAACCTGTAACAAAGTGCTGACACTGGAGACTCCTTCTTTCTCCTTAACTGTTATATTAACATCTCCTTACAGAAAACTTGATGCCATCAACATCTTTACATTTCTCTTTGTTAATTAATTTTGTAGAGCATCCGCCGTACAAATCCCAGTGAACGAGTTACCATAGAAACAATAACGCATTGAATTAATATAAACCTGGCTCTGACCAATCAGAATTGAGTATTCAACAGCACTGTTGTATAATTTCAACTAATCTTGCGACACAGCAGGAATTCCTCCGAAGCTCTCAAACCCTGTGTTGTCCAGTTTCATTTTTGGCATCATAATGAAAACAAACATAACAGCGTGCAGAAACCTGATCCTAAAATCAATGCTTTCACTCTTTGACTCATGTTTGATACACACACACACACACACACACACACACACACACACACACACACACACACACACACACACACACACACACACACATGCGGGCACGCTTAGATGTTCAAGCAGCTCAAAGCTGATTAGTAGCTGCTGCTCAAGTTAATGAAGATTTAGGTGGCTGTCAGGATTATACAGTTTCATAAGACAGTTTATAATAAATCTACTTAAAAAAGAAACCTGAACAGTTGTTGTTGTTATCTTTTAAAAATTTTTTTTTTTTTTACCCCCACATGGTGTTAAAATCGATACCAGTCTTTTGACACTCATAATGAGATGATGCTAAAAATAAAACCCCATCAGGCAGGAGAACTGCTGTCTGATTCCAAGCTGTTCATTCCTCTTAAAACCTTCTCGGCAGCTTTCGCAAGCCGGGATTAAGCAACAGGGCGCTTCCATCTCAGCGTCCAGCCAATCAAAGTGCTAGGTCTGCTTTACTTTCTGCCTCAGATTCCCAGCCATGAGCAGCTGTTGCACTTTAATCTTCACAGCTGTGTAAGATTATGTCTTGTGAGAGTGGGTCTGGCTTGGACTCAAACCTTCAGCGACTCTCTCCTGTGATATCTGAGTCACTAAAATAAATATGACGTCCTGAAGAAATCCTGAGGGCTTGCTAAAGAAGTGGAAGGAAGTGGTTGACTGTCCTGGGCTCAGCTGCACTCGCTGATATCTGGAGGTTTTTGAATTATCTAGGTCATGAGTTATATAGTCATAAGTCAAAACTTATGAAACTGCGATTTTTGGTGACTTTGACTAAATTCCTATCACGAGGATATTTTGGCATCCATCCCAAAACAAACTGATCACGTGATTATCCCGGTAAGGTTGACTTCGTAAATGGAGTTTCACGTTTCTAGGTGAAGTTTAAATGTGTGTGTATCTGCCTGTTCACTTTATTCTTATAAATTTGAACAAAAAAAGTATATATTCATAAGCCTAAAACATGATCTGCACAAGCTTATAAATGCAAAACTCCTTTCTCCAAAAGTGATGAACTGAACTATCGCCAAAGAGTTTTATTTTTGTTTCGTCTTTTATTCCAAAAGAGTTCTGATTTGTCCAAATGCTTGTTTGCTTCTTGTAAACCAGAGCAGTTTTGAATAAGGTGTAGGAACGGAGACGATCGTGGTGCGGTTCGTTGCTTATTGTTCTCTGTGTAACTCTGGTTCCTGCTGCTTTCAGGTCTTCCTGCAACTCTTTTCGAGAGACTTCTGGCTTCTTCCTGATCAGTAGTCTGAGAGGGCGGTGTAAAATCTTGCATGGGGCACATGTCTGAGGATGATTAGTTGTTGCTCCATGAATTTCAACCTGCACATTATCGAACCAGTTGTACTGACAGGGATGTTTAAGTCTTCACAGCTTTTTCCATTCAAGTATTGTGTAATAATGCTGTGTCTGAGTACTTTAGGAAGCTCCTTCACCTTCACCATGATTGCGTGAAATCTTCCCAACTAATGTCATCACTGGGGCAATTTTTAACTATGGGAGATTATGTGGAGTGTCCACCAAACCAAGCATCCACTGTGTTACTATAGAAACAAAAATGTACTACAACGAGCTCCTTTATGTAAACCTGTGATTTGCATTATGGCTTGTACTACTGTCAGAGCTGCCTTTTTAGACATTCGTTCTTCTGGTATAATGTCCTACAGTTCTTCTGCTTCATCTGGCAAGACAATTGAACATGGCTTTTCATCATAGCTAGCTTTAATGCCGTCATCAAACTAGCCAGGTTAATTTTAAAAAGTGGGAGTGAACTGGGCGATCACATGGCACTGTAATGGGTAGGATTGGACCTTCAGACAGGGCAGGGATTCCTTCTGTACTACATTT
>JAKKZN010000006.1:3589109-3601302 GCA_033441825.1 Pangasius elongatus | reverse complement strand
TTGAATTGAATTGAATTGAATTGAATTGAGAGAGAGAGAGAGAGAGAGAGAAGCAGACAGAGAGAGGGATACAGAGAAAGTGTGTGTGAGAGAGAGACAGAGAGTGTGTGAGAGAGCTAGAGAGAGACAGAAAAACAGAGAGTGAGAGAGACAGACAGACGAAGAGATAGGGAGACAAAGACAGTATGTGAGAGAGTGAGCAAGAGAGACAGAGGGAAAGCCAGAGAAAGAAAGACAAAGTGTGTGTGTGAGAGAGAGAGAGAGAGAGAGAGGCAGAGAGAGATAGCTAAAGAGAGAGAAAGTGTGTGTGAGAGAGAGAGCCAGAGAGAGACAGAAAGTGTGTGTGAGAGAGAGAGAGACAAAGAGATAGGGGGGGCCAGGAGGAGAGAAAGACAGAGAAGAGAGAGAGTGCACAACAGAGACAGAGAGAGAAAGCGAGAAAAAGACAGAGCGACAGACTGAGAAACAAAGACAGATGGAGCGAGACAGAGACACAGTGAGACAGACACCATGAAAGAGACAGAAACAGAGACAGAGAGAGTAAAAGAGACAGAGAGAAAAAGACAGTACGACAGAAAGACAAGGAGAAGCAAAAAGAGCACAAGACAGACAGAGTGATGAAGAGAGAAATACAAAGAGAGTGAGAGACAGAAAGAGAGAGGGAGGCAGGAAAAAAAGAGAGAGCGAGACAGCTCGAGACAGAGAGGGGAAAAGAGACTGAGCGAGAGCGCGAGAGAGAGAGAGCGTGAGAGAGAGAGAGAGAGAGAGAGAGAGAATAGAATGAATAGTGAGTATTGTTATTTGTGCATCAGTGTTGATTTCTGCAAACTTGGTGCAAAAGCAATCTGCAGCTCTGCTCTTTTTATCATCAGCAACTGCGGTTCAGCGCCGAAATCAAGATTATACAACTAGAAAGGAAGGAAGAGAGGAAAACAGAACAAAGGAGGGAGAGAGAGAGAGAGAAAGAGAGCAAGAGAATGACAGACACTTCTTACACTTCTTACTCTACACGCACAGAGAGAGGTGTAATAAATCAGATTAGCGACGCTTAGCTGCTTTCTTCATGAGACGGCGTGACGTTTAGTAATGAAATAAAACCAAGTGAACGATAAATGTTACAGGGACAGCACCAACACTCACACTCACACGAAAAGACTTCCTGAGAGACGTGAGGACACATCGCTCATCGCTACACACTCGCTCGCCGGTTAATCTCGTAGAGCGAGCTGGTTAAAGGGCCTGGAGGGAAAAACACTGCACTCATCATACTCATATCTCCGCTTTCATCAGTGAGGAAGTATTGTGGTTTTATTACAAACAACAACAACAACCATCTTAGTAACAAGATACAGAGAAGGAAACGGTAAACACACAAAAACACACAAAAAAGCGTGAAATTCTTGCACGTGGTTGAAATTTTCTGCTGCTCTAAAAAAACAAAAGCTTCTGCCTATTTTTTCCGCACTGGCCAAAATTTCTGCGGAATCCCGGATAAACACAGTTAACTCATGCTAGCTATATACTCACTGAATGTTAGTTAAGTTAAAAATACGTTCTCCGTTAACCCTGACAGGAATCCAGAGCGCAGGAATCCAGAGCGCAGGCTCCTGAGCGGCGCAACGGAAAAAAAAAGTTCCTTCGAAACTCGTCCAGAGATCACGAGTCCGTAGCCGAAGCTCCAAGTGAGCAAAACTGTCCGTACGCTCTGAGTGGGAGGGGCATACTCTTTCTCCCTCCCTTGTCAATCAAAGGACACTAGCCAATCGTGAGCATCTGTGAGGTCGTGTATGCGGAAGAGGGCAGACAGCACTTTCCTCAGAGTGTGTTACGCCGCCCCGTGACGCAGTTACGAAAATGAGAAGAGTCGCTACTTCACGTGTCTCAGAGGAAGCACGTGTTAGCCACGTGTTAGCCGCCTTCTTCTTCCCTGACTGGTAGCTGCTGTGTGATAGAAGAAAGCTGGCTGGTGTGCGGGAATTGGAGAGAGAACGAGGGGAAAAGACGGCGAGAGCGCTACGTCTTTTTCAAGCAGGAGAAAAGAGAGTCAAAACAGGAACGCTGGTTACAAGATCACTAATATGAGATTGGAATGAAGGGGGCGGGGCTTCAAGAATTCAGTTCATATCAGAGAGTTCTTATGCTACATTCAACTAAAGGTCGTAACTTGGAATTTCCGATCTCTGACTAGGGAAAAACCCTCCAAACAAAGCCCCCTCTACTCACAACTCCTACTCCAAGACCCGGAGTTCAGCAAGTGATGACAAATCAAAATGGCTGCTCACAGCTAAGAGGCGAAGGAACTGATCTGAGAAACCCGGCACACGAATTCTGGCAGGAAGTGATGTAACGTGCAAACATGGAGGCATGGTGACTAGTAAAGCTCCTTAAGCCATGGATTAGCATCACAGCGCATCAGATGTAATCAAGTACCTCATTAATTCACACACTGTTTCGTCCTTTTCACCTCGGAGTTACTTTCTTCCGTCTTTAAAAGGAAAAAAAAAAAGCTTGCAAGTGCAAAATCCTGTTTTCTGTCTCTGCGTAAAGAGCTGGAGACTTCAATAATGGACACGACGCTATAAAAATGCACTTACTGGATGGAAGATTCTGTCCTCCACATACTCGCTCTCCATATGGCTTCATTAGAAATGCTCACTCAATCTTGTTTTTGGTTGCAACCTCCATAAATAAGCCTCATCATTTCCCGCAGATGTGCAGGTAACACCTACACGCGTACATCATCACACTGAAAGACGGGAGATTTATCAGAATGTCATCACTACAGGCATCTAGACAACGCTTTACGGTTTGCAGATATTCTTTCGAACGAGCTCCAGAATACTCGTTCTTATAAAACGCTGATAGTGCAGCGACGACTGTTTTTCTTATTATCGCACAAACCAAAACGTCTGAACAAATAATACGCCGTGATACTTCGTCCTCCGGGGCGATTTGTAAGCCGTGGTTGCGACAAAAGCATTACAATCGCACGTTTACTTTCAGCGGACTTAAAAACGCTGTAGCTATTTCGGTAGCTGTGCAACAATAACAAACATAAAATGCGCATGCGTAACAAACAAGCGCTCCGGACCAGAAATCCCAGTACACATAGTGCTGAAGTCGAGGCTTAAACCAGAATTTTTTTTAACTCAAAAAGGAGAACCTGGAAAAGTTTCCTTGCTAGCTAGTTAGCGATATGAAGCTAACTCGGATGGCAGGAGGATATGAAAGGTGGGCGTTTCCTAAATAAATACTCATGCACAGATCCTGGTTTGTTTCTAGTTATTTAGGGGGAAAAAAAGAAGATATTAAGCAATTTCTTACTCAATATAGATCGTTTGTAATAGTAATTAAAATGACATGTTTGAGGAACATTATCCCTCTTTAATTAACGAGGAATGCAGTTATTTATTATTAGTAAGGAAGTAAATAAGGAGTAAGAAATTATTAATAAGTAACTTTTCATTGTAATATTTTTGTAATACAGTCTGAAAGCTGAAAATGAATGCTGATAAGTGTGTGTGTGTGTGTGTGTGTGTGCATGCGTGTGCGTTAGTGCATTGGACAGCTACACAACGACACTGCCTGTATCTGTATCTAAACTTGGAGTGGGTGTGGCCTAAACTGAACGGGTTGTTTTTCATTCTTTACTTGTTTTTTTTTTAATGAAATAGAAACTTTAGGTGTGATTTCTCACTCTGACAGTTCCTCAACCTCAGCTACATCACTCCAGTTCATGATTGCTCTCAACTTTGTTAATCCTGCTCACATAACTCTTATTTTAGTTTGTGTACACATGTGAATTTTGTCAGGTCTATTTCTATAACTCGTAGCATAACTTTAATCCGCAGCGAATAGGAAATAGTGAATTAATAGTGAAATAGTGAATAGTAAATTGTAACATGACAAAGTGATTTTCCCCCGGGGAAATGAATAAAGTTCTTTGAATCTTGAATCTTGAATAAATCCTGAAATAGCCATCTGAGGAGTTGGATTGATGCAACAATCATAAATCGATTATTATTGAAAAGGGGCAGATACCTGGTGTGGAAATATCTGGATCTCCGGTACCTTTAACCGAATCCTTCTTCACGTCACTGAATTACGAGTTAACGGCAGGCCTACGCAGGATTCTGAACAAAGCTGATCATATACTGATCAGAAGAAACTAAGCTGACGGTATCTTATCGTATAAGATTCAGCGTATCAGAATCTATCGCGTCGTATCGTGTGGAAGTTTCCACCCGGACTGACCAGGCAGCCACTAAGGATGCGGTGAATGCATCGTGCAGGATCTGTGTGTGTCGTGCACTCGCTTGTGCTCACATGAAACTAAAAACCATGCAACCATTCTGCTGCATCTTGCAGGATCTCAGCACGCCTCTTCATCTCAACCAGATGCCCTGCGAACACTTCTGGCAAGAAAAAACAGCGTGTCTGCATGTGTATTATTACTATTATTACTCTCATAAGACAAGGCATGAGCGTGTATGAGCTAATCAGCCAGACTCGTGATAAAAACATAATCGCGACAGGCAGGTTGTTTATTTATCCGCAGTACAACACACGTCAGCACATACACCACACACAGAGAGACAGTGTGTGTGTGTGTGTGTGTGTNTCGGGTCATGTTTTCATTCAAATAAGGCAACGGTGTGAAATTTTAATCCAGGATCGGGTTAATCAACTTATCACTATGCAAATCGATCAGCCTTCACATGCTGGAGTCCTGCTTTTTGAAAATCCTCCAAATGCAAAAACCGGGAACTCATGCAAATGCAGCGGCTCATGACCACGTGAAAACGTGTGCGTGGTCGCGTGACCATTGTCCCGCGCCACACGGACAAAACAATTCTCATTTTCTGGAGCCTCAACAGCTGCGAGTTTGATTTGTTTGGGTTCTTCCTCTTTCTGGGTTCGTGCTACAGGTGTAGTGGACATTTCCCACATTTAGAAACACATGTGCGTGCGTGTGTGTGTGTGTGTGTGTTCGCGCTCAGATACACACACGTGTGAGTTTCAGGAGCTGTTCTGCATCAATGTTCTCAGGCTTGTATTGTAATACGGGTGCTATTCTTGTAGTATGTGCAAGAGTGGCACAGGAAACAGAAAACACACACAGTGACAGAAATAAAGGCTCCCTGACCACAAAGCTGTGTGAAGAGTGGGACATGTTTGACGTTTCCTTTCCCCACTCACACATTATAATTATAGCTGTTTCCCTGATCCTGTGTGTGTTTGCTCTTTATCGGGTGGATTAGTCCACATTGTCAGTGTCTGATCTCCGTAAGCGGGAGTGTGTACATTGTGTGTGTGAGTGCGTGTTCTTGTCTGATAGCTGAACAAAACCCTCAAGTGGCAGTATGGCTGGCCAGATGGAGGCAGCGCGCCGATTTCTTGCCTCCCGACGTCGACTCACAAAGACGCCATTCTGCTGGAAACACACGCACAAAAGCACAGAGCAGCTGCACGCATACACACACACACACACACACACACACACACACACACACACACACTCACACGCAAAAGCAGGAAGACGGCTTTTGGCTCTCAGCCACTATCGGATTCATTCGGGACACAGAATGCCGTTGTCTAAACACAACAATCATACGCAGCTGAAAAACGGACACTAGCGGCGACTTGCTAGCGATAACAGATGAAGAGCTTCGGAGATGAAGCCGCTATGAGCTAAAATGAAGTCCTGACTCGTTAGAGACAGATCACAGGTTGATTTAGGATCGCACAATGACGCACACTACGGGTCCATCCAAACTGGCCGTTTTTATCCTTCTGCTGAGAAAAAAACAACAAAAAAAAAACCATCACGTCTACATGTGCAGCATTTTCGAAAATATCTTCATCACATCACATCACAAGCTCGAGCACGACAAGCTAATGATAGTATGTCATAAACTGTTATGGCAACCGGCTGGAGAATAACGCTGAGCTGCGCGTTGAGCGGTAGAGAAGGCGAAATTCGGAGAACGGTTGTTATTTTCTTCCCTGTTAACTGAGCAAAGCTCTGTCAGCTGTCATATACAAAACTTGTCAATTAGTGGGCTCCTCTAAGCGTGTTTATCGCCCTGAGCCCTCCTTTAGACTTCATGTTCCTTTCACACTGAAGGATGAGTCAAAGTGCAAGTTGTGGACAGAGAGGGGCAACAACCTGATCAGTGCGACTGCACCACAGCACACCACAATCAGAGCAGCATCATGCGGTGGGCCACAGACGGACAGATCCGAATGCTAGCTGACGCTAAAAATAAATGACATCCGGCTGCTTTGATATGTCACACCACGCCGGTATAGACCGAGGTTTGTCTGTATGAGATTTATCCTCATAACAAGTGCGTTACAATATTCCGGCATTTCCCAAAACAAATAATTTCACTCTTATGCTGATTAGATGCAGTGCTGTACAGAAACGTCACTGCTTCAACTCTGATCCGGAGCAGAGAGGACTGAAACCTGCTGCTAGCCATGAACTCCTCGTGCTGATTTTCACGAGGAAGATATTATTGTGTTTAAACGGTATCTTTAAGAGAGTCTGAACAGAATGCAGGAAGTAAAGAAATGAGCACGAGGTCATGCAACTTGCACTTTGACTCATGAGTGAAGTGTAGACTCTGCTGAGCAACCGGGAAGGATGTGTCATCCCTGTGTCTCAGTGCTCGCTGAACTGAACTGCTCTCACTCGTAACACTTTTTTCCCCCCACACGGATATTTGTGTGCACGCACGCAATCCATGGCATCTTTCGCTCAATTTAACGACCGCGCTCATTTCGGTCGTCCTCGCACACTTCCACAAGAGAAGATACCGTTAAAACTCTGGTAAAGATGTTTTTTATTTATTTATTTTTTTTACTTGTAGGAGGAAGCTCTTGATAATTTCGCAGAGCACAGCCAACATTAATCACGAAATATGTGTCGTCTGGTCATTAGCGTGACAGCGTACACTGGGCTTACGCGACAGAGTCCCATGTTTTCATATCGCAGATATTAGATGCTCCGTATGACAAGATAGTTATATGATTATCATCACTCAAAACGTCACTTTCCTAAGAGGCACAATCAGTTGTTTCATGCTTCATTTTCTTTCTAACTACAACTTCAGCAAAAATATATATAGCATATTTCAAACCCAGGAATAAAAAATAAATAATAATGAGAGGCTGAGGTTTCCTGTGTGTCTCTCAAGCGCCTGACATCTGAGGAGGAGGAGAAGAAGCGATATCCGTGATATCCTGAGCAAAGACACCGCACCCACCCTTCCCTGAATCGATACACGAGCCTGTGCGACCACATAGAGGACGAAATGTCATGCGCGCACACCAGGCATGTAATTAAACGCTCCCGAAAGCCTTTCTTCTTCAAGAAAAGATCGCCGCTGAGCCTGATGTGGTGGGCGCAGTTTTAGTCAAAAAGCCACGCAAAAAAGTTCTGCACGTGATACTGACAGGAAGCTGGGGCGGAGAATGGAGCCGGGGGTGGCTCACGTATCGGGGTGACTTCCTGAAACGAGCCTTCGGGACCGTGCCGTGTTTAACAGTCGAAGAAAGCGATGACGGGACGTGGCGCTAAGGCATAACCGTTATCTAATACGATAACCATAACGGAGAAGAAAGACGAGAATAGCAACGGAATGAACAGCAGGACCACGTCACACTGCCTTCACACCAGGCGCTTTGTTTTTCCTCGACCCTCGCACGCATTTTACAAGTGATCCTACAGGCACGTGGGAGGAAAAAGCATGATTTAAAAAATGTTTAACTTTTCAGAAAAACTCAGACGGACATTAAAGCTTATTAGTGTAGGTCAAAGCACAGCCGAGGTCACAGCTTTGTGAACAAACGAGAGAGAGAGAGAGAGAGAGAGAAAAAAAAAACAACAGCATGGAAGAGAGCGTACGTGTAAAAAAGAAAATTTCTGACGTATCAAAAAAAAAACAAAAAAAAAACAGAGCTATATCTTAAAACAGGACAAAAGCTCCTCCTCAGCTCCTACAGCTAGGCTAAACACCGACACATCATGCTAACCCTTTACACGGAATAAATACGGACAGATGATCTAGCTAGTTAGCCGTTTCAGTGTTGCCATGGTTACAGTGTGGGTATTATTCAGGTCAGTTATTTTGCTGTAGATGAGTGAAAGCAGCTTCATCGGTTTTAAGCTTTCATATTTTGCGTCACCTGATAAAACACTTGTGTGGTGAATATTGTTTAGAGAACATATTTTATAGTTTTACGGTGTTGAGGTGCGGTAACGTAATTATTACCTCCAGGACTTTCATCCCGTCCAAATCCTTCATATCAGTAATATATATATAATATACACCTTCTATAAAACGAGCAGTAAAACTAACAGCATGTAATATAAGCTTGTAAATAATCACGTCTGACTTGAGCTGTCAGTAGAAGTTCGGTTATATCGCGTGGAACGAGACTTCGTTATAAATACACTCCATGAGCGCTCGTTCGGTTTTAAAATGCAGAAGAATAACAGTATGGCTGACGTTTAAAAGGAGAAGCGACGCTAGGGAAAGCGATGAACCGGACTTGCTATAGTCACGTGACCTACAAACGATCCGGCGCAATTTGAGAGGCCACGCCCCCTACAGAAAGCGCCTAGCGTTTGTTTTATATTTCAGTTTGTATTAAAATGAGGTGTGTGTAGCATGAACTGATCAGAATTACTACAGACGTCCGCCGGTAGCATACGTTACTTAACATACGGAAATCCTCTCTCATGTTCTGTTTCCGCGCAGTTTAAAACAAAACAAAACAAAAAGTTAACTGTATAACGGTGGTTTTAGTAATATAAATAAATAAATAAATAAATAAATAAATAAATAAAAGGCGTCTCCATCTGCCACCTCAAAACGATAAAAATCCAATAAAACTTTAAAATTCAGCCCAGCAGTGGATTCCCAGCTCACAGCGCTCCATACTGGTCGCGGGTCGGCTTTCCTGCTGGTTGCCATGGTTTCCGTGGAAGCACCGCTTAACCACACTGACCAATTTGTAAAAATTTGTAAAGTTCTCCATCGTTTGGACGGAAGCGTATCTTCCAAATCAGCACTAAATCAGTGTTAAGAGAGTTGGTCTAGCAGACCCACAGTCACCTCCTGAAATCCCATTCCTAGCGGAATAACAAATCCAGCTCTAGCTGTAAAAGAAAAAAAAATCAATACGGCTAAACCGACCGCCTTCAGTGTTGATGGGCTTCTTTTCAAATCTCTTCTTAAGCCTTACTGATCCGACGAGCTGAAAACAAAGCTAAACATATATTACAATCTGCAAGCAAAACACATCACGACTGGAGTTTCTAGCAAACGCTTAAAGTCTTATGTGTTCAGGTCATACACTGCACCAAAAAAACACCACCAGCATGTCCGCTGAGAGTGGATACGACATCAACTCCACTGGATACGACCCTCATAACACTCTGCTCAATCTGTAAATACTCCACTCTCGACACGCCGCACAGCACTTTTATTGATTCAACTTCTTTTCCTTTTCTAATCTGACATAATGCCCATGAGTCATCGTTATGTCAAATTCCTGGCAAGACAATTAAAGGAAGTTTCAAAGTCCCAGAATGTAATATGACGCAGTGGCTCGGCTAATCAGTGATCTACGAGACGAGCGTGGTGGCACTGACGGTGGTATTAGCATGAAGAAAAGAAAAAAAAAAAGCTGCAGCTTAGGAAGCTTGAGCAGAGTGTACAGAGACGAAAAGACTAAAGCGCCGCTGCATTGCTCCCTTTAGGTAGAGATGAAGCGAGGGTTCATTTCCACTCGCACCGCTATCGGCATCGTGAACGGCACTGGGGCCTTTCGCACCGCTTTAGTTTACAGTACTAAAGTACTGGGCGATTTTTTGTGCGAACTATTTCCCAGTACCGTTTAAAGGTTTGCATTCGCACCGACAGCGGGCACTAGGAAGTGATGTAAGCCGGTCGGCAACGACGTCATTTGTGCGTGGCGTTCAACGACGGACACAAGGAAGAACAACGTAAACAGCCGGAGGATGGAGGACGCTGTGATCGGAGCTGTGTTTTGGTTGTGTCTCGCGGGTTTCACAATAATGGACATGGAATGTCGATGTATACGTAAAGCGAAATAAGTCGACACTACAGTCAAACAGTTTTTTTTGGCCAATCAACGTCTACTTACGTCACGGATAGTACCAGCTGTGCTGGTTAGACCCTGCTCCGGAGTAGGAGCTAATTTGGTTCTCGAAAAAGGCAGTCCGGTACTAAAATCACACCCAGTTCCAGAGGTGCGAAAACGCCAAAAAGTGGGTAGTTCCACATTTAGTTCAGGTACTATGAAAAGGTTCCCGCGGTTCCAAAGGCACTACTGTGGATATAATGTACGAAATTGTGTCGATGAAAGAAAAAAAAGGCTACACGCTGAAGTTGTTCAGATGCTGATTCTGAGTTAACATGCACTAGGTAGAGGATGAGTGGGTTTGGCGGAAAGCCTGCGCGACTCAGACATCGCATACGGGTCCGTCACATGTCGCCGTCTCGCTCGTGGGATTCCTCCGAGGGCCCCGAGTGCCAAAAAGTCAGATTACCCCAGTTTCTCTCCTGGATCGACTCGCTTCATTTCATTTCACAGCGGCTTCTCTAGCCAAACCCTGCACCTCCTGGTGGATCTCCAACGCCGTCTGTCTATCGGAGTGTGTTTCCTTTTGGCAGTGTGCTGCACGGAAAGGATGCAAAGTTACCCAGTGATCTATAAAAAACATTTCGACTCAGACGGACGACTTCGGATCCATTACAGCAAACCAATTTCCTGACGCGATGCAACGCAACGACGGAAACGCGAGTGCGCGAAGATGCAAGACCATCACGGTGAAAGCGTTTTCACAAATGCATTTAACACCACGATGACACACACGCAGGAAAAAAAAAAAAAAAAGCTTATAATCCAAAGAATTAACACTTGTACGGAGTGAGATGAGAGCTGCTCTTCCACACAGCCACACCTCAGCTGTCAAACGGCCCTGGTGTGATTCTGGTTACAGTCACAGCATCTCTCTGACACCTTTAACCATCGGCTTTATCTACTGCTCAGATGCAAAGCAGACCTGAAACACTGCCAGTACATGCATCAATACAATGCATATATACAGTCAATACACTATTGCACACACAGATATATACACATATATACATATACACATATATACAGACCTGCATGTATGCAAATTCTAGATAAATATGCATGCATATATTAACATTATGCATATTAATCATTACCCAGAATGCATTTGTATGTTTATATGGATAGTATGCATATGTATATGTATAAATTGAGATTTACTGCCATCATGGAAACAATATCAGGATCCAATATTATATTCTGTCCATAAATCCATATCTGTGGTTAGCTTAGCAAGCTGCTAAAATAAGACCACACTAAGCTTGCTGGTTAAAACAGTTAATCAGACAGTGTTTGAAATGTAAAAGAAGAAGTATTTATGATGATTATATGAAAAAAAAAGCAGCCAGGTTGAGGATAACGGGGTGAAAATCAGTGTTTGTGGAGGCTGCAGAAGCTACAGCGCCCTGACACGGCAGCCAAAGCTAATTACCGCTAATCACTCACCGTGCTGGATCTGCTTCGGTCCCGCCTCTCCTCCGACACACAGCTAACACCTTCGAGTTCACCGAGCTGTCCTGGGTTAGAGGCGCTCAATTCGGTGTATCATCCAGATGAAACCGAACACAAGCCTGGACACTAAAAACGGAACTGGCTGCTGCTGCTGCTGCTGCTACTGCTCTCTCACTCAGCCAGGCCTGCAGAAGAGGAAATGGGCTCCGCGGACTGCGCATGCGCCAACACTCAGCGGGCCAAATACCATACTGCGCTCCGTGCTCACTGCGCATGCGTAAACACTCTTCCATGCCCCGCTCGGCGTGAAGCGCGCATGCGCAAACTCACAAGTCCTGTCAGCGGTTTGCTTGGTACTGGGTTATAATATATTTTAATTATAATTTACAATTTATAATTAATTTAATCAGATATATAAGAGCAAACAAATGGCAACTTGCTTGCTTTATTTATTTATTTATTTATTTGAAAATATTGCGCCACCACCAGCACTGCTGATAATTGATTGACGCGCGCCCCCGTGTGGCCAAAATGGTTCCTTGCGCTTCACATACCACAAAATCAA
>JAKKZN010000006.1:3565352-3579385 GCA_033441825.1 Pangasius elongatus | reverse complement strand
TAATATAGAGACTTTAGAGCAAAGAAATATCACGATATTCTTGATATGCACAAATTTGCCACATGACTGTCATAAAGGACAGAAATAAAAATAAAATCAATAAAAAAATATTCAATAGAGATTGTTTTAAAAATGCTAAATCATTCGGTGAAATGATTCTGGCACAAAAATTAATTTTATTATTTAATTTGTAATTTTTGTGTGGGAGGTTTTGTAAAGATACACTAGAGACACACTGCACGGAGAATGACAGATCGTCTAATGAGAGCATCAGCAATCAGGATAATGATTTATGCTAAATGACATTAATGTCTCATATGATTTGGAGGTGACTTACATCTTAAAAAACAGTTTTAGATTGTCTAGCCGTAAGTGTGGAGACGTATTTGACCCTACCAACACTACCTCCTAAACCACCAGGATACTTATTCCGCAGTTCAATTGCTTGATCCGGTTTAAAGAGGAAAACTGGGCATGCTTTGTGGCAGCATGTGGGTAATAATCATATGGCTTCCAAAATGAAAAAGCGCACACCTTCAACTTGAGATAAAAATGCAAATAATAATAATAGCACGAGGACATACAGTGTACAGTATATGACCCATTTTGTAGAAAAAGTGGGTCACGGCCCACCATCTGAGAACCACAGATTTAACGCTAATTGCCTTTATGAGTCAGGTGTGGCTGAGGAGGAGAGGAACATTACCGTGGCACAGCAGGGCCGCAGAGCGTGCAGGTAGGGCCTGGGACATGTGCAGAACATCATTACATGAGTCACTCTGTGTGCTACTGGCAGTGAGTCATCGGAAGCTGTTCGTGTTGCACAATCAAAGGAGATGCACTCTGTACACGTTTACAGCGTGCCAAATTATTTCGGCATTGTTCCAGTAATCCCGTGTTCCTCTTTCACAGATCATTTCAATGCCGTGCTTTTAGGAATACACCTTTTAAAAGAAGACTGTTTATAGATTCAGATTCAAGATTCATCTTGTTGATCTTGCTTAAAATGACATTCTCAGTTTGCAAGTTCTCATACGTGCTGCGGTAGAAAAAATAAAGGATAAAAAGTTATAAAAATGAAGAGGAAAAAAAAACAACAATGTGCAACAAATTGTGCAATATGTTGTACAGCACATGGGAGCAAGATAAAAATAAAAACAGGAAAGATGGAATATGAAAATGGAGCATGTTTGTGCAGGAGTGCTTCCTAATGTGTGTGTGTGTGTTATATAGTGCTATATATTTACTGTACTTAATGGGCACATGCACATCTGTTCAGGTTGCGTG
Organism: Pangasius elongatus; assembly: GCA_033441825.1. Classification (NCBI taxonomy): domain Eukaryota; kingdom Metazoa; phylum Chordata; class Actinopteri; order Siluriformes; family Pangasiidae; genus Pangasius; species Pangasius elongatus. Next base: position 3,578,098 of record JAKKZN010000006.1, on the reverse strand, counting down.
TATTCGCTGCCTTTGTGTGCGGACTGTGTCAGTGTAGTGCAAACGAGTGCATCTGTGAGAATGCGAATCGGTTACTGCATGTGAATAATGAGTGCGAGAGAGAGAGAGAGAGAGAGAGAGAGAGAGAGAGAGAGAGAGAGAGAGTAGTTGTTTATGTAAAGGCAGGCGCGGTGTGAGCTTGGTAATTATAGAGTAGGACAGGATGAGGATTAGTGTTGGCAGCTAGCAAGACTAAGACAGTACACACTGCAGACTTCCTGCTTTCAACTCAGTTCACCTATTCACTCCTTCTCCCATTTCCTTTCCTCTTTTTTTCCTCTCCTAATGACAGTTCAATGCGATATAAAACATCACATTTATGCTAAAACACATTTAACACCAGTGCATTTCTAACACAATATCACATGTAGCTATTGAGTAATCATTTCTTTCTTTCTTTCTTTCTTTCTTTCTTTCTTTCTTTCTTTCTTCCGCATGCTTACATTTTTGACAGTGTCTCCAACATCCATGCAAAATTATGATAAAGAGAAAGTGAGTGGGTAAAATGATAGTTCTCTGCTATGACGCGTGTGACTATAGAGTCATAACTGCAGTGGCTAATCACACACACACTGTGTGCTGCTATGTTGGGAGTTCGGTTACATTAATACATGCAATGCTTACTGTACTTGTCTCACAGTAGTTGTTTACCAAAGGTAAAATGCAGTGTAGTATCTATGCATGGGAGTTCTCTTTTGCAGCCACTGGCTGGCTCACCAATACAGCTGGTTCACCAATTTTAGCTGGTTGTTGTATAAAACCATTTATATTTCTATAAATGAAAAACAGAATTTGCTTGTATGCTGTGTTAGGAGAATGGTTACATTATAATCTACATTATAGTCTGGTTATTTGTCTCACTCTAGTTGTCTTATAAATGCAAATGTAGTAACTATGCATGAGTTTGTGAGTGTTAGATTCCTCTATCTTTCCTATTCTTTATCTTCCACATGTCCATCTCTGAAAAAGTTTGGTTATGTCTTTTGCACCTCCTGTCTGGCTCATCAGTCGGAGGTCTTTATTCAACAAACAGATTTCCACAGCATGAACCTCTATTACTTTGATCATTGCCATATGAACTGTGTGTACATTTGCACCATCTATGCATTTCACAGCTCCTGGCTGGCTCACCAATTTTAGCTGGCTTGACATAAATGCTGAACAATCATTTATAATATTTAATATTCATTTTTTCCTTTATTGAACCAAGAGAGATGTTCAATTCATGCATGTCTAACAGCTTGCATAAAGTGTCATCTTTACTGTGTATTCATTTGCACCTTGCTCTTATTTCACAGCTCCTGGCTGGCTCACCAGGTTTAGCTGGCTTGCCAATTTGCATATACAATCAACATACAGATTTAATAAAAGTTATGTGGGGGTTATTAAGGGAGTACAGACAACTGGACACACTTAGCACCTGTAAAATATAATAATTTAGTTAGCAAGTGTGCAAAAAAGATCGCACCTCAGGCACAGATGCATACAAAATGGCTCTAGATTCGGTGTGTGTGATGTGCAGGCCACGCTACCTTCCTCTTTGAGTGTTTTTGGATGCAATTACATTCATACACAATTGCAATCAAATGAATTCTTGTGCGTGAGAAGAACTTAGGGTTACACTTTTTATGAAGCCTGTATTCACATGCCATTATAACTGTGCTTACAGTTTGTTGAGAGTTTGCCTATGCATCAATCCATGAGTTTCACATTCTCCCTGTGTCCATGTGGGTTTCCTCTGGGTTCTCTGGTTTCCTCCTAAAAAACATACTGGTAGGTGGATTGGTGACTCTATATTATCTCTATGTGTGAATGAGTGTGTGTATGGTGTCCTGTGATGGATGGACTGGTCCTCCATCCTGCCTCGTGTCCAGTGTTCACTGCAAATGAATGAATCACTGCAGTGCATTAATTATATGTATGAAAAATACACATGTATTGTCAACTTAGACTTATTACAACTATATTTAACATTAAAATTAAAGTAATTTGTCCATGGTAAATTGACACTTATGTCACAAAACTGTTGTTTAGTGCGTATAAAATGAGCGCTGTTCTAAAATCACAAAGACTTACAGTATTAGCACAATCTAATACAATCATCTATTTGTAAAGGAGCTGTTCAGAAAGTGTCGGCATCATCTTCTTTAAGAGAGTCTACAGGGAGTCTACGGATCAGGAGAGATCAGGTATGTGCAGGTCTGAGTAGATTAGCCTGTCCCAGTTGGCTCTGTACGAACTGCGAACGTGATCATGTGCACAGAGATCCTGACATGACATCAACAGAGAGACAGCTGTGATGCAGCTTTTCTGCTTACAGGAAACACACACACACACCCCAGCACATCTGCAGCAGCAACCATGGGCAGGTGCATACACGCGAACACACGCAGATCTAAACACACAGGAAGTGCTCTCCACGGCATTAAAGACAGAATCGCTTTTATCCGATACATTCACTGTGCAAAGAGCTAAATTACCAAGCCCTAATGACACCAGTTTAGCTCTCTTAATTGAGTAATGAGAGTGTAATAACATGTGGAGCGCTTTAGTGGCTATATGGTCTTTAAGACAAATGGTGCGTGGTGCGTTGATGTCCTCATTTAGCTCCTATGCGTGCGTGCTGATTTCTTTTCCCACAATACATTGTGCATCATGCATGGATGGCATAAATGAAAGTGAAAGGCAAATCCATGCCTCGGTTGTGTACTCTGAACTCTTTATCTGTGCATCTTTTTTTTTTTTAAAGCAGTAGATGCTACTATAAGTGGGATGAGAAAGAATAACAAACTAAGCACCGTGGATGCGGGCCAGTGTATGTGCGTGTGTGTGTGTGTGTGTGTGTGTGTGTGTATTCCAGGGGCTGCTGCCACACAAGAAAGAGCTCAGTAGTTACTGATCTGATCTACTACTTTTGATCTAAACGCAGGCACATTGTGTGCATGGGAGTCGAGGCGGCCATCTTAGGTGTGGCATCATGGTGGGAGTCCCAGTCCGCTGCTATCTGCGCATCTAGACCCACCAGTTAGAGATCGCTCTATCTGCTATTTTTAGGGCCGGATGTGATATTGCGATACTCCCCTTAAAGTCCAGGGCCTCTGGTAGAATTTTGCGTGTGTATGTGTGTGGGTGTGTGTGTGTGTGTGTGGGTGTAGTTGCAGCAGGCGATGACTTTGGTTGATAGCATCACACGCACATGCCTACGTGTTCTATATCCACAGCCAGTTCCACATCGGTGGCTAGGAAAGGACAAAATAAGCGCCATGTTTAGCTTAGCAACAGACTTAGCTCGCATGCCATCATCCCCAAAATAGACAGGAGGGAGGGGATGAGAAAAAAAAAGAGGAAGGGAGGGAGAAATGGAGGATGCAAGACAGAGAGCACAGGCGTGGGCCAAGTGAGGTGAAAGAGTGAACATGCAGCAAGAGAGACAATGGCTGCTTGTGCATTAAAGAGAGAGTGCAAGATGAAGGGATGAAGAACAAGAGAAAAGCAACGTGAGTGGCAATCGCTGACAGTGCTTCGACAGTGCTTCGCATAAATATTCGCCCCCTTGAACTTTTCCACATTTTGTAGTGTTAAAACCTGGAACTGAAATGGACTTAATTGGAATTTTTACCATTTAATCGACACAATATTACACAACAGTAGAACCACATTTGGCTGCAATTACATCTCCAAGTCTTCTGGGATATGTCTCCCTCAACTTTGCACATCTGGATCCTGATATTTTGCCTATTTGTTTTGGGAAAATTGCTCAAGCTCTCACAAATTGGATGGAGATCATTTTGCCACAGATTCTTGAACGGATTGAGGCTTTGACTGTACCATTCCCTGGATGTGGCGCCATCTGTCTTGCCCTCAACCCTGACCAGTTTCCCAATCCCTGCTGTTAAAAAGCATTCTCACGACGCAATGCTACCACCACCATACTTTACCATAGGGGTTTGTGTGCTGAGGATGATGAGCAGTGTTGGGTTTCCGCCAACCATTACTCCTTACTGAACAGCCTGATGGTTTCACAGGTCTCTGATGATGACATTTACATAATAAGCTGCAGTTTAATGGTCATTCAGTTCACCTAATAGACATCTGTAGTATTCACATCTTTACCACTTCAGGGTGTCTGCAAGGAAACAAGACAAACAGCCGGATAATTAAATGCTATTAGATGGGAAACATTAGGGTAATTCCTATTAGGAAGTGAAATAAGATCTCAATTTTTTTCTTTGCTGATCAAAGCCAGATTTCCCTCTAAGTTAGACTGTCCAAGTTTTCCTCATTGTCATCACCATAACACGCCTCCTCTCTGGCTCTAATTTTACCTGCACTTAATCTAATATTACCAGGTGGCAACCTATCAAGGTACCACGCTTGACTTCCCCGAGCTCCTGAGAGAGACCCATTCTTTCACAAACGTGTGTAGAAGCAGTCTGCATGCCTAGGTGCTTGATTTTATACACCTGTTCTTTTCACTTTCTTTCCCCCATGATCTTCAGGAAGTTCAAAAATAAATACGTAATAATGAACTTTATAATTTATATAGTGCCTTTAAAAAGGCCTCTCAAGGCACTTTACATAAGAATATATAATATATAAAAAAACCCAGTTAATGATAAAATACAATTCAATTATTAATAACAATAGAAATAATAGGAATAATAGGAATAATAATAATAATAATTAAATAACAAAAAAAACAAAACAATCAAGTAAAAGCTATCCTAAAGAAATAAGTTTTAAGAGAAGATTTAAATATACTAAAAGACTGGGCTTCTCTAAGATCAGATGGTAGTGAGTTCCACAGTTTTGGAGCATAAGAAGAAAATTCCTTATCGCCATATCGCCACAATTCAGATGATGCAACTTCCTGTTGAACGTGTGACTTGTGGAATATTCCAAATATTTCAATATCATATTCATCACCTATAATGGATGACTCCTGGAAATGGATGATTCAAGTCTAGTCTTATTACTGACTGGCTGGAACAGACAATAATGCTGTTTTAAATGATTTGTCTGAAGTATATGCACATAGATGATTGTGAAGGAGACTTTACACTGTGTTTAAAATGTTTTATATCAGTATATCTGATAAACGGGGATATTTCTGCTCTGATGTTGTACAGTACAGTACAGTACAGTGGATATTGTGCTTTGATTCTTCAGATGGCCAGAACGCAAGCGAGTGTGAAAACAATGCCATCCGTGTCGCCACTGTGTCCGCAATTCAGGTACGCCTGATAATATCAGTTTCAATCAGAATGGTTCCTGCATTTTACGTTTTTCATCCACGGTAAAGCAGAGAGACTGTAGAAAAACTCCTATGATACGCATGACCAGATGTGCACAGGATGTTTACCCCATCTCGCCAAATGGTGTGATATGGTCTGCTCCACCAAAGATGGCTTATCTGAGTGACAGCAACAGCAGTGATCACACAGAAGTTGGTTTATCCAGCATACTTTTAGATAATATTCCATCCAGAACCCTACATCATGTTTTAGTTTGTCTCTCTGGGGAAATCGTTAATGGTTCTACAACCACAGGCTTGAATTTTGGAATTGGTTGCAAGCAGCAGAGGCTCATGACTGTAGACCGTAACAACATAGCCTCGAACAAATTTCGAGTTGAGAGGCTATAACAAGTGAATTACGTTACAGGTTACTTTCTAGAGAATGTTTTAGAGCAACCCTGTGACAGGCTGTTGAGAGTCGTCATCCAGCGTACAGTGTAGTAACTCATTTTAGACATACCATTGGTAAAAGGAGATAAGCTTCTTCTTTTCCTCAGCATTTCCATGTGGAAAAAAGTATTTCTGAAGTCCACTCTTTATCACTCTTTATTTCTCCAAATATTTGCAACATATCTTACAATAGAAATGATTCTGTACATCATAGATACACTGACAGCACTTACATTTCTGCCATTTTGCAGAAATGTATTAGATTTAATCCTGATTGTTTTCTATACATCATCTCTTGGCTGCCACACATTTTTAAAAATAGCCAATTCCGCCAACAATGCTGTTATCTGTCCTTCCCGCTCCTCTTCCTCTATTGAAGATGTTCATAGAGAGAGTGTGGGGCAGTGCAAATCCTGCCCCTATATCAATCTTTATTAGCACTCGTTGCATTTCCCATTTCTGACCACTAGGGGCGATAATTACTCTATGGAAGCTAAGTGGAGCAGTGCGCTCACTGCCTCATGATTGCGCAACATCAGATCAATGGAGAATAAGCTTTTATTTGTCAAATAACCAAATTTTTTTTAAATCGTTGGTCATTCAAAAGAGGTCATTAGCATGGAGTTGTGAATGAGGACTTTATGAAGATTAATATTTGTTGAACAGCTGATATGATGTCAAAACGATGCAGTCAGATGATGCTCTGACTGACGTGTCCCTATGGACGAGCTGCCATTAAAATGTCTTTAGAAAGTTAGAACTATGCCTTCCATGCAAATATACTTGTCTTGTATTTTTGACTTGTATAAAAAAGATTCCTTTAGTGTTTTTTCATGATTAATGGTTTTACATTACAAAAGAAGTTCTACTTGGAAATGCTATTTTAGGATTCCGCTCTATTTTGGTTCTTTCAGAAGAACAAACCAAAACCTATTAATGGCGGTAGATGGATTTATTTAATAAAAACACCTTGTCCTTTATTCTGGATGAATGGGAGCTGGGATCATGTGACAATCAGGGGCCTGGCGCGGGGCATTTTCGGATATATCTGGTCTCCCTCATCAACATTACCATGTAAAAAACAGCACTCTGTAATTTAGCCCGTCCTGGAGATTGTTTTCTTAAATGCCACTGCAGCCTGGATGGAAAACCAACACGGAGGGAAACGTCTATGTTTTCAACCTCACTGGAAACTACATGCACATGTAAAGCTTCCTGCACAAAGCACAAAGATCGACGAGTGAAGAGGAGACCTGCTTTGAGACAAATGCTTCCAGAGGGCAGATTATAACCCTGGCTGTCAGACAGAATCAGAGGGATCTGCTGCATCCTTAAAGGTACAGCAATAGTTTTTAGGGGGCAATTAGTAAGAAATAAAACTCTTAGGGGTGTGCTGTGATAGTAAATAATCAGTGACAGGGTGGTGTGATACAGCCCAACATGAAGTCAAGTTACTGTTACCAACCTGAAATTCCTTTTTATCCCCCCCAATAACAGCATGTCTCTAAGTGTTTTATTCCTTTTGTACCGCAGCAATTTGCCAATGATTTAAAATTTTAATTTATTACTTCCTATCTGTTTATACTTTTAATGTTGTGGTGAAACAATTGAATTCCTGTTATGGCTTACATTATAGCATTATAGCAGCTAGAATATATAGCAGTTCGTTCATCAGCCTATCCTTTTTCTCTCTCCTCTACATAAGATGTCATGTGGCCAAGAAACAGAAGAACGGAAAGCCCTCTATCCTAAAGACTGACACTGTCGGCTCCTTCCGTAAACGTTAAATAAGATGTTTCCTTACAATGTTTCCTTTTGGCATGAGTGTTGAGCCTGGAGGTTGAAATGTGTGTGACACTAAAAAAATCATTAGGTGCCTTTTTTTTTTAAAAAAAAGCTGCACTTATGAAAATTAATACACATTATGAATCTTCACCTGAAACTAGGAAAAATCTGAAATATGCACTCAGGAGGAGCTTCCCAGATTAGTTAGATAACAAATCTTGTTAACTGTGATTATACCAGGTTCTCGAGGCTGTTTATTGCTCTTGTACAATTCGTTTACTCTGCATACGGCACGTTTCGGCCTGTGCATCATTTCCTCCACGTGATGCTGTACTGCTAATAATCAGGACACTGATGTGGCAGCGCAGTGTTGTGTCTGATGATGTACGACTGAGAACCGGACCCCCTGTGCCCCCAGAGTTCTGTTCTGATATAGTCCTGTGTACAAATGAGTGCTCAAACAAAACAAAACCAAAGAAGAAGCAAAGTGAAGAACAAAAAAAAAAAAAAAACTGGAAAAACCTGGTGTTCAACTCCAACCGTGCCGAGCTCTCACGCTACTACAGAGCGAGCGAGAGAGAGAGAACAGTCACACGCGAGTGCTCCTGTCACAGCCAGCCGCCCTGCGCTCTCACGCGAGAGAAAACGCAACTCTCCTGCACACAAACAGCATACATTTACACACTCCACTCCTATACAACACCACACACTCTCCCACTCTCCCGATGTATCAATATCAACCTGTTAACCAATCGCTGTCTAATCTCACGGCCTGCTCAAATCAATACACCTCAAGCTCGAGCCTTGTTCTCTGCACTGTTGAGGTTTTTGGGAAAGAAGTGTGTGAGTGAGGGACGTACAGTTTCAAGTGTCGAGTTCCTTCAAAGACTGGCTTCTTAGCACTGTGGGTAACGCTTTGGCTGATTATCAAGCAGAGTCAGGTGCATTACAACCGGAAAACCCCTAAAATTTACAGTGTACCGGTTGCCAAAACCTGAGACCGAAAATTACTCTTTACGCACTCTTCATTTGCATCTACTTTTAGTTTTGCCAGAGAACGTGATCTGACAAAAGCTTGCGGGAAACATAGCTTTTGGGTATTTCCTGCATTTCTAAAAGCAAAATTTCTACGCAGAGAGCACGCTAACCTGATCTCATGAGAAATTTGTAGGGAGATGGGTCAACAAGGATGATGTGCTGAGGTTAGGTTTCATTTCTGGTAAATTTCATTTGCGTCATAAGAAAAGGAACAAACACTTTCCCAACCACTAACCTTAATGTTAAAAAAGAATAAAACTTCAGTTGGGAATATTGTTATGAATTTGTTGGGAATTTTCAAGTGTGACACCGTGTAGCCATTTTTCATTTATGAAGCTAAAAGCATTGTAAATATACCTCTCATAGGTTTTTCAAATATTCAAAATATTTTAGTTGTTCTTAAGGTGTAATTATGTACCTTGCAGATGTTCCTCTACTACCACGTTCCACCATAAGCTGTAACTTAGAACCCTCCTCGCTCCGTGATAAACATTTGTATCTTAAACCCAAGTGGAGTCCTTTTTTGAGAATATTTGTGCGATTTGTACACACTAATGTTGTCACTTTCAACAACTGCTTTATCCGTGTCAGGGTCATGGAGTATCCGGAGCCAATCCCAGGAACACTGGGTGTGAGGCGGGAATGCATCTTGGATGGGACAACAGTCCATCGCAGGGTACCATGAACACACACACACACACACACACACACACACACAGTGACACACTCATTCAATCCAAAGGGCAATTTAGAGTAACCAATCCACCAGTAGCATGTTTTTGGGAAACGGGAGGAATCCGGAGAACCTGGAGGAAACTCACACGGACACAGAAACTCTACATAGACAGCAGAACTTCAAGGAGGATCAAACCCGGGACCCTGGAGCTCGGTGTAACTACTGATGGATGTAACCCTCACTTCTTTAATATGTGGAGATTTTTCTAATCCAAACAAGAGATCTGAGAATCCACTCCAATGGACAATTTCAGACTTTGGTTCCTGCATCTGCAGAATTGTATGCAAAAAGGACTCTTAATAACAACATTAGCAGTTTTCCAACACTGACCTTAAAGAACAACACATTTTATTTCTACATTTAATGTTGTGGAACATCAACAAAACCAATTACTTATGTTATCGCAGCTCTAAACTTTCGTTCCCTCACCACCCTAGCTCTTTTTAATTTTTCTTGAAATGACTTAAAAAAAGTTGGCTTGTCGTATTACCAGAAAACCGCAAAATGCAATGCCATTACTACAAAGCGCTGACACCGGAGACTCCTTCCATAAATGTTATATAACGCATGTTTTTTTAAATCCATTTATTAAGCCTCTGATCACGTGACGCGTCCATCATACAAATCCCTGCGAACGTGTATAGAAACACTAACGTATTTGAGCTGTCGCATCAATACAAACCTTGACTTTTGTTTCGCAGCCGGAGCTACTGTCAGATCTGCTGTTAAAAAGGAAAAAGATTCAACACTTTCCTCCTAATCAGATTTGGGAATTTGACAGCGCTATGGTATAAGCAGTGATATATGTATAATGCTAAGATAACGAATAGGAAGCTAAAGACACAGAACATGAAAGTGTTTTTTATCTCTAATAATCAAATACCTGGGGTCACACTTTAAGCAGCAAAACAAGACGAAAAGCAAATAATAGAAATAAAGCAGGTAATAATAATAATAATAATAATAATAATAATAATAATAATAATAAAACAGTGAGTCTTGAGTGTTGATAAATGTGTTTTCTTGTCAGGTGTTGCTGCAAGATCTTTAGAAGAAGTGTTGGCCTGCTGGAAATGTCAACAGCATGTCAGTCAGGACCTGACATCCACACAAAGGCCTTCCTGACACAACACACAGCTTTTCTGCCAGAAGAAGTGAACGTACATTATAACTCCGCATTGTTTGTATAAGCCAGGCAACCGACAATTACTGTATTGCCCCAGTGCTTGGGTAAAGGTTGCCTTTTCACACACTTTACGCTTAAAAAACCTGTGAACTTCATTTACACACATGTATACACACACACACACACACACACACACACACACACACATGTGCTGCAATTCCAGAACAAGCTGTGCAGGAGTCTCATGAGACTGACAGTGACAGCTCATCAGGCTACAGGGGAAATGTTCCTGCACATCAACATCACACACACACACACACACACACACACACACACACACACACACACACACACACACACACACTTGTGCACACAAGGGAGAATGACAAATGGAAAACTGTCATTCATCTCCAGCTCCTCCCTGTCACACAGCTCTCATGAACAGGAAGGAAGTGCATGGATTAATACGGCACCAAAGCCCACACAGCATCTTGTATAAACTTTTCACTCTAAACCGTGGGAGGTAGGTTTAAATAATTAAGAGAAGGAAATGACATTTTTATGACCCAAGCATACTCAGTATCACTTCTTCTCCTACTCATAAAACTGTCAGAAATATTTTGGGAAGTCTGAAAAAAAAAAAAAAAAACCTCGTCCTTAGCTCTCACGGAAAGATTAGTGTCAGATAATTTCTGAAGATAAGCACCCTTGATATGTCCTTCACTCACACGCAAACATGCATATATGTGTGTGTGTGTGTGTGTGTGTGTGTGAGTGGGGCTTGGCATTGCGTGTGAAACTTGAGGAACGGCCCCTGGTGCTCGGCACCATGGCCCGGCGCTGAGCGGCGCTTGGCCTTTGGCCTCCAGCCCACTGGCTGCAGATTAGAATTTTAAAAAAAGGCACAAGGTAAACACTGCTGCCACAATCGATATGACCTGCTCTCTTTGGCTCGCTGGGACTCGCTGAACTTCCTGTGTGTGTGCTGGGGTGTTTGGGGAGGGGAAGGGGGGTTTCCTGTGCAGGGAAAGACAGAGAGACAGCGAAAACACGGAGGGGCACTCATGGAGACGCATAACCCAGTCCTTGCATAACCTCCTCTGTAGAAGTGGACGCAGCATGAGGAGGATTGTTTATTGATCTTAGTCACACACGCTCAGTACAAAGAGGAACTTCACTATAGGCAGTTAGCACGCTATGGGAACGTCGTGGACGCCATTTCTGCCCTGCTATCAGCTCCGTGGAGGAAATGCCAACAGTGGCCCTTGATAGCACCGCAGCGAGGCACCACGCTATGATAACAGGGGTACAGACCTAAACTCAGACTTACTGAACAAATAATGGCAAATGTTCCAGTTATTTCTTTCAACACAACAATTAACACTTGGTAGCAGCTCTGGAAATATAATGACCTAATGGGAAATGGAGTGGCCTTAAGGGATTTTATAATAGCAGAAGCCAAACTGTTTACTGATAGATTTATGAATTACACCAAAGGCCATACTTGCTTTTAAAGGTGTTAAACAGGTACAGAAAAGCATTTAGACCCTTAAACTTACAATATAGGTCATGTTACAAAATACAAATAACTATATCAAATAAATATATAAGATAAATCTGGACTTCTCAAACATTATTTAGCCATGTAGCCGTGTACCCCTTTAACATGGGTCCATTTAACCTGTTTAAATATGCACAGTAGTATTTAATATTTATTATTATTTGTTATTTATATATATATTTCATTTTGTTTACTTATCAGAACTTATACAGAGCTTTGTATTCCTGATATTACAAAAGAAAACATGTTGAATATAATCAAATATATCTAGTATTTCCTGTTATAAGACTACAGTAAATCAACAATAAATTATTAAACTTATTTATAATTTTTTTTTTTTTTTACTAATGTCCAGCTTGAGATAGTCTTGATCTACTGACATAGCAATTGCTACTTTTAAGTATTTATTTCTACAAAGATGCAAAATTATCTGCCAATAAAATAAAAAAAATTAAAGCTTGAAAAAAATCTTATTTTGTAATAATCTTATATATAATTATAAATTGGAATATATTCAAAATACTTCATTTGCTGTCAGCTCTGTTTTTTTCTTTTCTTTTTTTTTTTTAACTTACTGACATTTGGATAAATTCAATTTTAGTTGTATAGCCATTTTCACAGTATACTTAAAGCGGCTGTAAAGAAGTGGATGTCGATTTAGTGAAGTGAAGTGAACTTAGTGAAGTGACTTTGTGGCCAAGTGACCCATACTCGGAATTTGTGCTCTGCATTTAACCCATCCAAGTGCACACACACACCCGTGAACACACACCCG
>JAKKZN010000006.1:3554929-3565252 GCA_033441825.1 Pangasius elongatus | reverse complement strand
TCGAACCCACGACCTTCAGGTTCACCTTCGGGTTACAAGTCCGACTCTCAGACCATTAGGCCACGACTGCCCCCAGATCCTTAATCAGCGAGCCAGTGGCATTCAATCCAAGTCAATCGGATAAGGACTATAAGAACTCACTCCTGAGATTGCCCAGACCCCACTATAAGACCCAAAGTGAGAGAAATGACCTAATAACATACTCACACACTTTTCCATTAGACGGAAATTTTCATACTGTACTGACATTTCATCATAAACACCGACACACCTCTTACTTGACATTTTACTCATAAGAGTTAATATTTCAGCCAGTTTATGATAAATGACATATGCATTGCCTTCATATGCATTCAGATGTTTATAATTTAACCATTTTCTGATTAAATTATATGTCAGTTCGGTTCAGCATGGTTCAGGTTAACTGGGATGGTCTTAAGTGGGGTGAGGAAAGGTGTAGGCAAATCATTTATAAATAAATAAATAAATAAACACACAAAAAAACATGCTCTACACGTGAAAATGTGAAACATACTGTCGCATATGAAGTGTCTCAAACTTCGGTGTGAGTCATGTGATCATTCGCATGGGGTGTTACTGGGACTTTTGTGAAAGAGGTCACCGCTTTTCACCCCGCAGGAGACAGTCATGGCTGTACGTGCTGGTGCTGATGACGCGTGATGTTTTAAACACTGTACATACCTCCAGACCTGACAAAGCCACTTACCTGCTGACAAAAGTGCAAGCACTCGGGATCAGTGCAGGACTTAGGAGTGACAGTGATCTACACGGTTTCACATGTCTGCCTTTCATGTCACACGCAAAAGTTAAACAAAGGGAGCACACCGGGTCGTAATGCTTCGATCGTGAGAGAGGCCGTGTGTGTGTGTGTGTGTGTGTGTGTGTGTTTGTGTGTGTGTGTGTGCTAGCTGAGTACACAGCAATTATGTTATGTAAACACGAGACACTGGAAGCACACTGCGACTGTTTGAATATACAGATTACACGGTGAATCTGTGTGCTTTCAGCCTCCCATAAAGCATTGTGATTCTGTGGGCTTAAAGTCTGCTGGATCAACAACGTCCCCCTTCAACAAATTAATGGCATGAAACCGCACGGATATGCTCCGCAGCCAAATCATGACGCAATCGTTCCCTAATTCACACTGTTATTACTTGTCGTGGTATTATGATTTTGGCTTGTGGCTTTGTACAAGTGAGGGCCTGAATGGCTGCGCTGTGAATCTGCTAATAAACATCCTTGTGTGTTCATAAAGACATAATAGCAATAACAATTTACTCCCATGTTATACTCATGGCCTGATGATAAGAACAAACAAAGTGACAGGCCTCACATTGGGCGTACAGAATTAAAGCAGTGATATTTGTTTTCTTCGTTTAATTCGTTTTCCTTTCATTTTTCCTGGTAGGAATTGCATGGCAACAGGTTGAGAATGTCAGTCCAGACTTCTCCAGCACAGCCACAGATTCTAGCTCCTCATGGCTGATCCCCAGACATACCCAAGTCAACTGTGAGATTCAGAATATCCAGCAGGTCCTGAGTCTCCCAGGGTCTCCGTCTGGGAACCAACCAGGGGCGCCCTTTAAATAGGGCTGTAGTCAAGACAGCCCTTGTCAAGTCCAAGATCGACTTAAGACCAAGTCTTAATGGGGCCTAGGCCAAGTCAAGATCAAATCCAAGTGAAAGTGAGACTGAGTCCAACCATCAAATCCATTCCGAAGCCAAGCATTTACTTGCCAGACCAAAATTGCAAATTCTCTTGGGAATGATTTACAATCCTGTGGAATCATTCTGGACAATAGATATAGAAATATAACCGAGTTACCACAACACAAACATTATTTATACAAACTCTCAGTCGAGACCAAGGCCATATTTAGCAAGGCCACTGCTCAGTTTGAGACAAGTCCAAGTATAAATGCCAGAAAGTCTAAAACAAATCAATAAAGAAAAGTTCTCAACACTAGAGCCTGTAGACGAGTCCTACAGCCATAACTGTAAGGTACCCAAACCACCTCAACTGGCTCGTCCTGGATTGTCGAGCTCCTCCCACTTATCATGGAGAATAAGCCCAGTAACCCTGTGGAGGAACCTCGTTTCCGCCACGTGTATTCTTTCAGTTATTATCCCATAGCTAGTGATTATACATCAGGATACAAGCAAGAAAGCCCAGCAGCACCTCTACTTCCTGTGAAGACTGAGGAAAGCCCATCTCCCAGCTCCTCAACATATTCTACAGAGGGACTATAGAGCATCCTGAGCAGCTGCATCACTTCCTGGTTTGAAAATTGGAAATTGCAGTTTCAGATTGGAAGACCCTGCAGCGGATAATGAGGACAGCTGAAGAGATCAGTGGGGTCTTTCTCCCCTCCATGATAGACATTTACACCTCACACACACACACACACACACACACACACACACACACACACACACACACACACACACTCAAATGAACACCATCCCACTGCTTTTCTATATTTACTACCTACATTTTTTTGCTGCTACTGTAAAAAATATTGTATATAATTTCTTGTCATTACTAAACTCTCTACCTGGCTTCTACCACAATAACTGCTATGTCCATATATGGTATAAGCTTATCTGCCAAATATCATAGCATACCATATCATAGCATGTTATGTTTACATTCACAACAATTTTTTATATTGTTATTCTTTTGCACTACCTGTTATATCTGGCACTGCACTGTCTCTTACCCTGCCTATTGTCCTGTTTTAGTAGTTATTGTACTGTCTTGTGGTGTTTGCATGCATTTGCACGTGCACTTTATGTAGTAATGTGTAGTCTCCTGTAGTTCTGTGTTGTTTTATGTAGCATCTTGGTCCAGGAGGAATGTTGTTTCATTTCACTGTGCACTAACTAGCTGTATATGGTTGAAATGACAATAAAGCCATTTGAATTGACTTGACTTGACTTAAGTTGATAATTGGGGCATAGACTGTCTGGTAAACAGAGAGTGTTGTACACACACTGAACCCCTGCTTCACCACCACACACTCAGAGAAAAGGGTACTAAACTGTATTTTAGCTTGTGGCAGGAGTGATACCCTCATGCATACATCTTTTGGACCTTTAGTGTGTATCTTTTACCTAGAATGTACCTTTACAGCTAACTTCTAATTAAAATGACTAATTATATTTTATTTATTTATACATTTACTTCTAGTCTCTTTGCACACACTTAGAAAACCGATCCAGAGCCGATAAAACTGATAAAAAGCATAGTAGGAAGACAGAAAAGAGCACTGCTTATATAAAAGAATTGCTTACATAATCCTACGATTCAAACAGGGATGCATAGCCAAGAATTCATACTAAATCTGGGCATGAACAAGCATGGACCTGTCTACCCAAACATGTAAACATTCATCCAAAATAAGGTGCTTGAATGATTGACTGCAGGAAGTGACCAAAACATTCTGGATTTAAAAGCAATCTGACTGTGAATCAAGTTGATTGCAGGAAGTAAACCAAACATTCCAGACTGGATATCAGTTCGACTCTGAATCGACTCGAGTGTAGGAAGTGGCCCAAATATTCCAGATTGGGAAGTGATTCAATTCTGAATCGACTCGACGGCAGGAAGTGGCCCAAACAAAGCTAATAAATCTGACCCTGTGTGTGGGAGAGACGCAGACTGGTGGCAAATTAAAGGACAAGCCGGTAGCTCATTTATGTTGTTCAGGGCATTTATTTTGTGGTTTGTGTCCTCTTGTCCTCTTGTCGGCAAATCAGTACAAGGTTCTTCAGTGTGATCGCCTTTATCCTGATGGGTGTGGTCTCTTCCAGGATGACTCCGCCCCCAATCCACAGGCTCACTGAATGGTTTGATGATGCGAATCCTATGCTATGGAATTCACACTCACCAGATTTCAACCTAGAGCGTGTGTGTTAGACAGTGCTCTCCACTCTCCACCATCATTCAAATACCAACTGAGGGAAAGTCTTTTTGCAGTTTATCGCTCCAGTACAGTTCCTGAGACTTGCACAATTGACGACAAAGCTCTTCTGGTGACTTGTGGTGGCTCCAAACCTTAATATCTAAACCTAAGTCTGAATTTCTGTGAAGCTATTATTGTGACAATGTCCATTGTTAAAGTGCTGCCCAAATAAAATAAAATTGGATTGGACCGAATCACATTTGCACATTGTAGTGCACTTAAATTCCAGTGGAGAATAATTTGGGATTCAGGCTGTGATAAAGATGACCAGTTTTGGGAAGTACATCACATCAAGTGATTTTAGCTAGCTTAGCACTTAGCTAGCTTTTACTATTTTGGCTCAACATTTGGTACCATACTCATAGAAGTGATGTAGTCTGAGAGGAATAAAGCACTCTGGGGTGTGCTGTTATAGGAAAATAATCAACAGTAGCTCCACTTCATCTCACCACCCTGTCGTTGGTTATTTACCTATAACAGCCCACCCCAAAGTGGTTTATCGCTCAGCTATGTTTGAATGTTCATGTTTTTCACGGTCGTGCCAGGTTACTGGACTCTTCGAAACCCATTTATTGTAAGCCATGATACAGGCTGACATTTCTTGGAGTAAAAACACAAACAGCTGCCTGGTTATTTTTTTTTGTCTCTTAGTTTTATTTCAGCAATGAATACAAATGTGCCAAAATATTGCAACAGCAGAGTACACAAAGGCATAATTACTGTAATGATTTTAATTTCCTTTTCTACTTCAGAAAGTTACACCTATATATAAATTCACTTCCTTCATTATTTCCAATAAACACACATACAACCTCTCTCTCTCTCTCTCTCTCTCTCTCTCTCTCTCTCTCACACACACACACACACACACACACACACAGAGAAAAAACAGTGGCCTATCAGTTCTACCTATATTGAAAGCAATATCTCTGAGGGCCTTGATAAATAATCTCAATACAAAACTTCAGCATTGTGTCCAAACAGAAGTTGAGGCACATTGGAAATTTATCAGTAATACGGCACATGAAAGTATGGATCACATTTTGGGATCGAGCTTAAATATCATTTTGAAAATAACTTCAAGCAGATGATGCTATGGTTCATGGAAAAAAAAAATTCTCTTAATATATTTTATCATAGCAAAAAAAAAAAAAAAACAGTCAGTAGTTCTAAAAGGGCTTAAAAATACAAGGCATAGTTTCCAAACTACTTTAGCTTACTATAAGAGAAATCGCACTTAAAAGTGTGAATGCCATCTGAATGGTTTGGTCATGATTCATAATGAAATAAATTACACAGAATCAGGTTTATGTTTTATAACCACTGCAGCGAGGTACCTGAGGTACAACCAGGAATTAGCCACAAGTCAACTCTGAGGTGATGCAAACTAAAATACTAGATATGGACACAGCGCCTATTCCGATATAATGCGAATTTCACAAGATTAACAGTCTTATTCTTCTGGCATTTCATGACTACGCTCTGAGGATATGTGGATCTGCATTAAAGACTGATAAGTGTCAGGAATTTTCAGCCGTCGCATTGGGACGACTCTCACTGTGCTAACTCACTCTGGTGTTTATACTGACCACAGCGTCACAGGAATATGAGGGATTCTCATTCGCATCCCTGAAATCAACAGCTGAATTTACAACTCATTTCAGACTCTCACACCGCGCAGGGAGCTTCGAATCCAGGCCGTGGCGTGGTGCGCAAAAAGCAGCGCTTGTGCTTCATGGTGAGGCCATACTCCGGGGTCATGTCTGGTATCTCCCCCGGCATGCTGCTGAACTTTAATCTTTGGATAAGGATGGCGAGGAAGAGGAAGACCTCGGAGCGGGCAATGATTTCGCCCACGCAGCGGCGTTTGCCCAGGCCGAAGAGCAGGACTTTCTCGGCTTCCATCCGGTTGAACTCGGTGCCATCGGCACTGAGGAAACGGTCAGGGTTGAACAAGGAAGGCTCTTTCCATATCTCCCTGTTGAATACGAATCAATAAATCACATTAGATGACACCGTTTGGTGTCAAGTGCCATATCACATATTCGGGTTGCTAAGACATGCAGCACAAACATTTGCACAATTGAAATTCGATATTTGACGCTAAGCTGGTGTAGCAGCTCGCTGGAAATGTTCCACATGACTGACTAGAAATTCATGAGTAAGGATCCTGAGCTTTAATGCACAACGCCTGCACTTGGATTCAATTCTGATTGTTTCTAATGTGGAGCACATGACAAATCTGAAACTGTCTCAATGACATCAGAGAAAAATTCCAGCTATGCCAATTGCTCCGCATGCCAATCTTTCATCCTCATTTCGCTAGTGCATGATTTAATAATTCCCATTCCTCAAGAAGACTCGATATCGATCGATAAAGTGTTGAACTTACGGGTCGTGGTTGATTTGCCACTGGTTAATGAAGACACACGTGTCTTTAGGAATGAAGTATCCATTGATTGATGTGTTTTTCGTGGTACTGCAAAAGATAACATATTAATCAATATTATGTCTCCGCATAATCTACTGTATGCTTGATTCTGATTGGTCAGATCATTTTCTAAAACAGAAGCTCTGACAGCAGTCCCACCTGCACGGTTTACGTGAAGGTACCTCTTCTAAATGTGCATAGAATTTATAATCCGTGAAAGTGGATTTAAAAATATGAGTAATTGTTGCTGTTTTTAACAATTTGGAAGGAGTGTGCAGTGTCAGTGCTTCGGAACAGTCAGAGGTAAAAGTGTAACTTTGAGTTTTCCAACACAGGAAAGTCTTTGGGACAGAAAACTTCAGATTAAAAAAAAAATGACGTCGTTCTTTAATAAATAGAAAACAATATTAGTGTCGGCAGATTCATGCTTTCGCTGGAAAGCGATTAACTTCTGGATAACTCTACTTCGTTACACCACCTCGGTGTCGAGTGATTTCCGATAACAGCACATGCCATCCTCTTTTTCTTCCTATGTAATCAAGTGTATCAAGCTTATGTTACAGGATCTTATGCGTATATCTGAGTAACATACCAGTGTGGGATGGTGAAAGGAAGGAAGGAGGAATGACGGAAGATCTCAATGATGAAAGCCTCGAGGTATACCAGGTTGGTTTTGTCCACCAGGCGCGGCGTATTGTCCATTCCAACCTTCTCCTCTGTTAAAAAAAAAGAAGAAGAAGAAGAAGAAGAAGAAGAAGAAGAAGAAGAAGAAGAAGAAAAAGAAGGGCAGAGCTTAATGTTTTTGAGCATCTCATTTGATGACTCATCGGATGATTCATTGACTCATTACATTCATTCACTCGCAGAACTGGAGTGTCTATTTTAAATTAGAGGATTATTTGCAGAATCCACTGAGCTGATCCTTTTTGTGCTGTCAGTCAGACAAATATTAACTTGACTTACTCAGCTCTTGATGCAGTCTCTCTTGAATCTCAGGATAAGCCACTAGGTACACAATAGACCAGGACAAAGCTGTGCTGATGGTGTCGAAACCTGTAAAGATATGCCGATGAGTGTGGGGCCACGCACCAAAACGCCAACGAGTGATTACATTTAGATATATTTGCACGTTAGATTTTATCTCTGAGATATGAGTATAGGAAAAAAAAAAACCATGTCTGAATGAATCATTCTTGATAATCCTTACTCACCGGCTCCAAAGAGATCGTTCACAATTCCCACTATCTTCTCGTCAGACACCTGGACATTTGAGTTCTCGTCCAGCTTCCTGTCCTCGCAGTGATCGATGAGCGAGTCTGTGATATCACGGATGTTGTCCTGAAAATGAATTTGAAGACACAAGGCAGCGTGAACATCCTGGATTTTGACAGAATCTCATCATCGGATACAGCAACTCAAACAGAGCACAAACCTTATCGTATGTGTCGTAATGCTCTTTCACGATCTTCTTCATGAACACGTTAAAGCGCCTGTTGATCTCCAGGAACTTCTTCATGCTGGTGCTAGGCAGGATGCGCAGGAACGGAATGAAGTCGGCTGGGTTTCCGCTGCCCACCACTTGGTTGAACTTGTCGCTCAGGTTCACCAGGTTCACCAGCTCGTGGTCATCGTGGCTGTAGCGGCGGCCGAAGCACATGCCACAGATCACGTTGGCCACGGACACCACGATGTGACGGAAAGGGTCGAATCTTCCGCTGGCCTCCATGACGCTGCGCAGCCTCTCGATCAGGTACAGGCCCTCTTTGCTGATGTGTTCCTCCAGGGCGCAGGAGTACTCAGCACTCTGACCCTCGATTGCAGCAAATGAGCGCAGAGCATTATGGGCGAGCTTGCGACGTGTGCGCCATACGCCTGCCTGGTCCGTGCTGAATGCCAGACTCTTCCCATCGCTGATGAAGCGGAAGCTGTAGAGGTCAGGACGTCCGGCGAAATCTTCGCCCTGCTTGATCAGGGCCTGACGTATCACCTCATTACCGCCCAGCACCGCCACGGGACGTGTGCCGATCTGGACCTGGAAAACTGGGCCGTATCGCTTGCTCATTGCCGTCAAACTCAGGTGTGGGTTGCGTCCCAATTCCAGCACGTTTCCAATGAGAGGGAGAGGTTTCGGACCTGGAAGTGGCTGAAGACCTTCAGGGATTTTGGTGCGAGTGGCCCACAGGAGCAGATACACTATGCATATCGTTATAATGGCCACGAGACTCTCTGACACCGAGATAGGGCCGAAAAATGGGATATCTGCAAGCACCATTTTTTTGATTTGCCTCAGGGAGAAAACACCTCAGCAGAAAGAAACTCTGAGTGAGAGAGAGGGAGAGAGATTGCATATGTGTGTGAGAGAGAGAAAGAGGGATTGCAAATGAAATATTTCAAATACAACTTTCTGATTAGAGTCTCACAGACGCATTCTGTGCATAACTGCATATTCAGCTGAAGTGATTGCATTATTGCACTATGCATTATTCAGTTCCTGCACAGCACTTAATCAGTGACCAGATTAAGAAACAGGCAGCGCGCGGCACTCATCAAACATCAAACAGGCTTATCGCAGCTTCTCGTGCCTGACCGGCAGGGACAGACAGCGCGAGCACTTGGATACGTGCCACGTAGTAAACGGGACTTTTTTTTTTAACATTAATAAAATATACATACAAGAATAAAAGGAAAAGAAAAATCCTCACTTAAGAGAAGCAAAGCTTTCTTCTCTGGCTTGCTTGCATTTTTTTTTTTTTTTTTAATTATATTTTATTTTAATTATAAATATAAAGTAGCCTTACCTTCAAAGCGGAGCTCAGGGCGCAATATCCAGCTCTTTAATGTGCCTCTTTTCTCTGATCAGTTCTGCTTCAATGAAGTGCTATAACATTCGTGCAATGAATACAGCTTTTTATATAGCGGGGCTCTTCTTCTGATTGGTCGCTGGCCTTGTGACGTCACAGCGGCGGAGCTTTTGAGGTGCAAGAGTAGCAATTAGATGTGAATGGAGATTACAGATCACAAGCGCGAGGAGAAGAAAGAGGTGTGTGTGTGTGTGTGTGTGTGTGTGGGGAATAACTTTTATGATTTCACCTCCTTTTATAACACGGATAATTAAATTACCTTTGCAGGAAGCATAAAAAAATACATGTTTGTTCATAAATAAATCAAATAAAAATGAAAAAAAAAAAAAATCAGGTTTTTAAAGATTTATTTAATAAATGGAATAAAAGTTGAGGCACGTGAGGTGTTGCATTCATTTCAGAGAGCAAACCTCGCGCTTTATATCATTTTGATAAATCCTGCTTGTAGATAAAACTGGTAAGGCTTTATTAATGGCGCGCGTGCAGAGATTATGAAAGGCTGCTGGTGTGTGTGAAAGCGGAGTGTAAGAGTTAATAACCGCTGTCAGAGTGAATATGAACTGGACTCTGCATGCATCACGTGCAGCTCTTTCGGCCGTGCAGGCTGCTCGCCCTGTTGTGAAACCTGAAGTCCTCTTCTCGTGTCTCTCCAGTGCACCACCGCCTTCGCGTGACTGCGACCGAGCAGATTGTATAGGAGCTGTCCCGCAGAGCCGCCGCCCCCCACCGCATTCTCACGCAAACCCCTGCATGGACCCCCACATTCAGGCGCGCGAGGGGCGGGACAACGCGTTTCAAAGCACATATAGCCAATACCACACAAGACACCCAGTGGACCAGAAGGAAATAATATCGTGTTATGTTCTATACATGTATGTGCATAATGCAACTATTTCATTTCATGTATGTATTTTATGTAATGCTCAATACAATGCCAGTAATGATGAATATATATATATATATATATATATATATATATATATATATATATATATATATATATATATAAAAAGAAAAAACAAAAAAAATAAAAACAGAAAGAAAG
>JAKKZN010000006.1:3524994-3535034 GCA_033441825.1 Pangasius elongatus | reverse complement strand
AAGACAAACACAGAACAACACAGAACTACAAGGGACTACATAAATCTATACATAAAGTGCACAAGTGCAAACATGTGCAGATGCACAAGACAGTACAATGACTACTGGGATAGACAATGGGCACAGTAAGTCCCAGTGCAGCGCCGACCAGTACACATCAGAAATGCGTGCACACCACAGTGACCTTCTCTCGCAAAAAAAGAATCTAATGTGTCTCCTTGATCCAGTGCCTGAATTTTTTGGGCTAGTTTCAGGTCGTTTGTGTGGTTTTTGAGCTGTCATTGGGCTGGAAATTCACTAGACAGTAACCCAGAAAGCAAGTGCGATAGCATCCTTATTAATGTTGTCCTACCAGAATCTGTGATCACGAGCTGCTGCTGATAATATCCACTTCTGTGTATAACAAAGATATGTTACTGTACCAGTTTTGTCTATGTCCTTGTCTTTGCTACGTTATTATAATGTGCAATATCTATAAGCACAATTAAAGCTCAAAAACAAGTCAAATTCCTTGTATACTCTAATGCAGTGATTCTCAAAATGGCGTCCATGAAGCATAGACAAGGGTCTATTATTCATTTATTTATTTATTTAGTTACAGCAGTGGAAATCACAACCCACCAATATCAAAGTTTTTATAGTTATTAGCTGATTTGACTGGTCAATGAATTAAACAAGTTCAATCCAAACCTCAGTAACGAGTCTATAACCTCAAAAACAGGTCTACTTCAAACAGGACCTGTCGGTGGAAAGTTCAGGGGAAAAAAACCCATATACGTCTAATAAATAGCCAAAATATTGTTCAAGATTCAAGAGCTTTATTGTTATGTACACAAGCTTCCTTGCACAATGAGATTCTTAGGTTGCATGCTCTCATGAGTGCTGCAGTAGAGAATAATACAGAAAATAATAAAGGTAATAATGTAAAATAAACATTGTGCTAGATGTAGTGCAGATCTATTTGGCTAAAATTATATATACACTAAGGGTGCTCTTGGTCATATTTACATGAGGTAGTTTATAACTGTTTACATGAGGAATAGCATGTGCACATTTAAATAATGAGCTTAATAGCTGAATAGATGGATTGGGTCATGCTGGTACTCAGGAGGCCTGAAAGTTTGAGAACAACTGCTCTAGTTTACAGTTCCTCTAACTCATCCTAAGTGTTTCTCGAAAAAAAAAAAATGCTTCATCACTGCTCAGCCTGTGATTTACACACCAGTAGCGTGCATACACACACACACACACACACACACACACAGAGAGAGAAGGCGCCAGAGATTGTTTTGATAAAAAGAGCAGTCCGTTAGTGAGTGTGTGTCCTCCTCTTCCCCCTCCACAGCCCCTCTGACCCTTTGGCACTGGCCGAGCAAACACAGTCTGCACGCAACGCCGGGCCACCAATGAATGATTAACGCGGTGAATGCGCGCTCATTCCGGGCAGCAGAGCGGCTGGAAGTCCGCTAAGCGAGGCGGGGTGCGACTCGGGCACTGGGGGAAAGGTGGAGAGGGTGCGCACACGCACAGCCAGGAGGGTATTGTGTTCAACGCATGCCTTGCTCCCATGTCAAACACACGTATCCTCTTTCTAAAACACCTCCCCTGGATTTTTTTTCCTTCTTTTGTCTTTTTTTCTGCGCGCCCCCCTTCCGTGCCTCTCTCTCTCTCTCTCTCTCTCTCTCTCTCTCAGTGCACAAGTCAGCGAAAAGCAGCGGTGACAACACCTCCGTGTCTGACAGGGAGATGGATGGCACAGATAGACGCTTCCGCACGCAACCATTGTTACGCAGCGCGAGAGCGAGCCGCTCTCACGCAAAATCCGCAATTGTAATGAGCACAGGGATGACTCGTTCTCAAGAGTCGACTCTTTCTTTCTTTTTTTTGGGAACAGCCTGCGTGCAGACTGTGTTTATTTATTTATTTTTTTTGGTGACCGCTCAAAATACCGAAAATAGGTGTTTCTTTTCTGGCGAATGAACCCCGGAGAAATAAAAGCACACACATTTCACACATAGTGCCCTGATAACAATATCTGATCACATGTGAAAGAGAATTATTCATGTGTGAAAATCAGATCTGCAAAATGCATGGGATGTGCGTTTCCAGGTAAAAGATACATACAAAAGGGTGTGTGTGTGTGTGTGTGTGTGTGTTGATCTGTCTGTTCACACTGAGAAATATGAACTGTTGTCAAGATGAGAAATATGTCGACTTTACGAAAACACAAAAGTTAAAAAATACCCAATGCGTAAAATATTTTAAGCACGTGCCAGAACATCACATGCAAAAGCCACTTTCCAAAAAATATTGTTTATATTTTTTATTATGGCAATATTTCTATGTATCGGCTCTTTTGAATTCTTATGAATCGTTCACAAGTGTCGACTCTTTGACTCAGAATGTTTTGGTGACCTTTGAGCACTGACTCCGAGATTTACACAAACCTAAGAGCTGTTTTTATAGCATATGAAGAACAGGTAAAAGACATCTGTGTGTCTCAAATCACAAAATCAGCCCAAAGAATGTGAAATTCATTCCTTGATCTTCAGGAACCACTTTCTCCTGCTCAGAGTCGTGGTGGATCCGGAGTCTGTCCCAGGAACACAGGGTGCTGGGTGAGATTTCACCCTGGATATGACACCAGGCCATCACAGGACACCATTCACACACACACACACACCTTTACCCAGCCAGTGCACCCACTGGCATGTTTTTGGGAGGTGGGAGAAAACCTCGAACCTGGATCGAATCGAACCGGGGATCCTGGAGCTGTGATCTTCATACAAATAGTAGTCCTACTTACTTTATTTTTCCTCTGTGATGTGAAGTCAGAGTTCAAAGCCTTAAATGTTTATTAGTTCAGTAGCATATAAATCCTCCAGATATTGTAATCCATTAATTATTTGTGAATGGCATGAGGGCATGAGGTTATTGTCTCTGCTGAGTGAATGTTTGCGTGCTTAGCCGTCGCACGTGCTGTCAGATGAGCTCACACGCACTCCGTCTCCATTAAACCTGTCATCTCTTATCACGGGTGTCGTGCCATATTTCAAAGTGTTCGGTCTCTCTCCACCTCTCTCTCTCTCACTCACTTTCGCTCTCTTGTCATTTCCTTGCTCATACGTGACATGATTCTTTCATAGCAGGTGATTAATCAGTGTGTTTTGCCTCTGAATTAAAACCCCAAAGGCCAGAGGAGGTCCTCGAGAATATATTTAGCAGGAAATACAGCGTAAGTTAATAATAATAATAATAAGGTATTATTGACGCTCAGGTGAACTAACAGTTATAGATCAGAAGCAGTGCGACTCACAGATCTACATCAACTTTTATGGCTATAAAAAATAAAAAAAAAAACAACAAAAAACCCAAACACATTATCTGTTAAAGTGAATCAGCTTGAATTAGAGGAGATTGCAGATTGCTGATATAACTATAACTATAGCAGCTAATTATTCTCTTAATGATTGTGGAAGTAGGAAAGGTGTACTTATTTTTTTTCCCACCTGGTTTCTGAACGTTGGTCAGACAAAAATGACTACATATTGAAATCTGTGTTTTTTTTTTATTGTCATCTGAGGTTATTTGTTTGTTTATAGATGTCGGTGAGGACCACATAAGTGTTATTTAGGCCCTGATAAATAAAAACATAGAACTGAAGGAGGGTGCACTTTCTTTTTTACCATGACTGTATGTACCCGAGTATGTGTGAAAGTGAAAATGTAACTTCTGATCCTGATTAATGTGCTTTATCATACAATCTGTATATTTTCAGTTTCAGTGATCCTGTGTCCTTTGTAGCCGTAGATGATTGTTATAGACTGACAGGTGTGGAGCCCGGTGTGGTCTTGTGCTGTTGTAGCCCACCCGCCTCAAAGGTTGGACATGCTGTGCATAATGAGATGCTTTTCTGCTCACCACGGTTGCAAAGGACGGTTATTTGAGTTACTGTAGCTTTCTTATCAGCTCCAACCAGGCAGTTTTTTTTTGTTTTGTTTTGTTTTTTTGCACCATTTGGTGTAAAGTCCCTCGTTAGAGAATGCTGTGTTTGAAAATCCCAGTATATCAGCAGTTTCTGAAATACTCCAACCAGTCCATCTGGCAGCAACAACCATGCCAAAGTCCCTAAGCTCACATCATCCCTCATTATCCTGTGTGCTGTGAAAATTAACTGAAGCCCATGACCTGTATCTGCATGATTTGATGCATTACACCACTGCTACACAATTGTCTGATTGGATAGTTGCATGAATCCCCAAGTGTGTATGTGTTCCTAATAAAGTGGACAGTAAGTGTATATGTGTATGTGTGCCTATTAATGTTGCAAAACCTCATAATTACAGTAAAACAAATGAATCAAATGTGGTTACTTTACTGATATTGTCTATGGTCCATAGAAATCTCAGCCAATTTGCACAACAGTTTAATAATAAAAATAAAATCTCACATCTGCACACATCTGAGTAATTACAGGTGAGCAGCAGGAGTCTGTGGCCTCGTGCGCTTCACAGCTGCTGCCCTGATGTGGGACTTCCTGCTGCAGATGGCGTGCAGGTAGCTCGTTTTCTCATGCCGCACTTCAAACACCAACCTTCAATCCCTCTTTCTCGCTCTGTGTTCAGGGCGGTGTCACGCCACAAACACACAAACAGACTGACGGAACCTCTATACACTGAGAAACCGATCAAGCGTCCTACGTACAAAGGATCCACCATTACACAGTTCATTCCCATACGCAGTAGCAGTCATGCAATTTCAAACTCGTATCATCGCTTTGTCCTGCATGAGGACACATATGCACTACTGCCATGCAGTCTAACTATCTTTCTCTCTCACTCTCTCTCTCTCTCTCTCACACACACACACACACACACACACACCTGGAGGTTAAAGTTTAGTGTAACCGGTGTTACAGTGTGGCGTGCTGAGGGCTCATGTACTTTCATAGTTGTTTAACTTGCATCCTCCACGCCCGTGCAGATTAGGCAAATCAGTGCTCCCGTTGTATTTGTACTGCCCTGACCCTGAGTACAGACTACAGACAAGCGTGTGTATGTACACAATCATACGTCACAAATTACATGATTTCAAACAGAAGTTTTATGATATGCTGTGAGTAATAGGCGCCACCACCCTGTGCGTGCTGAACTTGAGAGAACTCGCCTATTCAATCAACAACATAATGACCACGCAGCCTACATGGAGGCTTAAAACTCCGCAAAGTAGTTAAAGCAGCATAAAGTAAAAACTATTCCCTTCAATCTGTTTCATTTTCAGCTTTTTTTTGGATTTAAATCATTTGCATATCCAAAAGCCATTCCATTTTCATGCATTACAATTAGTATTTAGTGCGAGGACTGCACTTGGCTGGAGAAGGTGTGTTGATGGATGATGTCAACTTGCGTGTCTCAGATTGCTTTATTAATCTGAAATCCTGAGAATCTGAAGCCACAGGTGTCAGCTCACACGCACATGTACCAGGCAGGCCAAGTCACTGGGTGTCACAGGAAGCATCCATGACTAACAGTGTAGACAATTCCCAATAACAGAACAGTATTGTTTATATAAACAATAAAACAGGATGTGCTCTTATAGGAAAATGATGAGCGACTGGGTGCTGTCATGTGGGCCAACGAGAAGCAGAATTGCTGTTATCATCTGAAAGTTGATTACTTTCCAGTTACAGCACAATAATCTTATACAGCTTTTTAACAACAGTTTAAAAAAAAAAAACTTATTAAAGAAAGTACATTTGATCCACTTATAGTTGTGCTGTGGAACGTCTATGAAACAAGTTAGTTCCTGCTATCTCTTCCATTACCTCACCAGCCTCTCTCTTATTCTCTTTTGAAGTTAATAAGACAAAAAAGGCAAAAAAAAAAAAAAAACAAGGCGCAAAATCTGTCAAGGCAAGTCTGTCCTGAAGATTTAAATTTGCAGCTTTAACTCTGACTGTTTCAAAACGCCAACACTAGACAAATTCACTATATCAACAATTACAACCTCGAAGCCAGCACTACTGTCAGAGCTGCTGACAGAAAATCAATCAGTACCTTGTTACTTGGCATGTCCCACCTGATCTGAGCAATTTCTTTCTTTTTTTTTTTTTGGATTTCCCACCCCGTTTTTCTCCCCAATTTGATTAATTTCCAATTCCCACCCACCAGCCAGCTCTCTCGTATCACATGACAGCCACCAGGAAGACTGAAAGCTAACATGTGCTTCCTTTGAGACATATGAAGACAGCATGTGAAGCTGAATCTTTTCGACTGCTGATCATGCTGTGTCACGGTGGCGTAACAGACTTATAAGGAAAGGCCTCTTCCACATACATGAGCTCACAGGTGCTCACCATTGGCTAGTGTTGCTGTGATTGATAGGGGAGAGATAGCACACCATTCCTTCCCCCCACAGAGCACAGCCAATTCTGTTCCCTTGGTTCTCAACCAATTGTCGGGATTGAAGTGACCAATTTCTGTTATGATGACCTCAAGGAGTTGTTCAGTAAGAACTGCTTGCCTATTTAAACCTTGTGATTGTGTTATTGAACTTCTAGCTGGTGCCACCCTTCCACATAGTCACATAGACCTACATCCTGCTGCTAACAGCAAAGCTGAGGAGGACAATCAGAAGGCTCCTCAGCAGGGCTTCCATCAAAATGGCACGTTTCTTTGCCCTTTACATTACGTAATGTTACAGTTACTGCTATCTTCTCCCTTTAGCTTCTACAACTACAGAGGAGCTGAATAGTTATATATCAGTTAAGTACTCAGTCCCATTAGGGGAAATAATGGATACGTAGTGATGCCATGTGGGTTTGCAAATGCCTCGTCTGTCTTCCAGGTATTTGTCGCCAATGATGTGAGACATGATTCTTCAGTAGGTATTCTCATCTGTTGTGCCACTCAGGATGTACACATCCAACATGTTCATCAAATTCTCAAATACCTACTGAAGAATCGTTTGTATTCGAAGTGTAAATTCCCCCAAACGTTTGATTTTTTTTACCATTTCTTACCATCTTGGTTACAAGAATATGAAGGTAGATGCACTCTCCAGTACTCATGATGAAATTTGCTTTCCTGGAGAAGCATTACTGTATGCATTACCTGCTACATGAATGGCATTTCAGGGAATTTATGTCTGTGTATCCTGGTGATTTGTCATATCCCATTCCACCCCAACTCCTGGCTCAGTTTTCTGCCTTGAAGGCTTACTCATCACCTGTTTAATCAAATACCATCAACTGCTATCATACAAACCTGAGGTACATACCATCTGTTTTATATATATATATATATCTCGCTGTTTAGATTTTAATAGGCAAATACATACATAAGAGTCTATGAATGGGTCATTATTAGAGTGCTTATAATGCTTCTAGCATGTTATATGTTTGGCAACAGTTCTTCTAATCTTAGTAGATGAAGTGTGCAGCTTTTTAGTTCTTTAATAACCGTGTAGAAAGATGTATCATGGCCATATTCCATGATGACGCGGCCAAGATTCATCAGGGTTAAAATTGTGAAAGAATGATGCAACGCTTGATGGAAAAGCATCAGAACATTTATTTCCATCAAGCAGTGCGTCAGTTTTTGGTCAAGATCTTGTACTGACAATGCAAGAGATGAGCACTCTGCACGTCCCAAAGACTTTCACTGAGGTTAAGGTCAGGACTCCGAGGAGCCAATTCATATGTGAAAATGATTCTTTATGCTCTCTAACATTATCATCACAATAATAATTGATGATCCATTCATAGAATCTGATGTATTTCTCCAGAGAACCTTTTAACTAATGAAACTCCCAGAACTCATCTGCAGGCCCACTCTTTTACTCCTCACTCTTGTAAATACATACTTTTCAAGTAGTTTAATTGTTCGTGCTTAACAATTCATAATAGTTCCCGGATAATATGCTTTACGGTTAATAACTGAACATTTAACTGAGAAATTTACTTCCAGTTATCACTTATGTTATAACAGCTGTAAACGTCTGCTCGCCAGCCTCTCGTTTTTCTCCCCCATGATAGTTTCTTATCAATAATGTTTATAAATCTAGCACTCTAAAAGGAAGGAAGCTTTAAATGGAAATTTGTGTTTACGTGGAAAATTGGAAAATTGTTTACCCAAAGTTCTGTGGAACTTTCCTGATGGTAACACAACGTCACACTGATAATGATAATGATAATGATAATGATAATGTCTGAGAATCAAAACTTCCTCTCTGACCGGTTATCAGTGTCATTTATGCTATTTCTGCAATCATCAATATGCCTTACATCACATTTAGAATGCTTGAAATGTCAAAGAGAAGTAGAAGCCAAGATGTTGCTTGCTGAATCCGGTTATGGATATATTATCAGAAGTGTGTGATACCTTGCGCATGGCGGAATGGACTCTTACTTTATCTTCTCAGAAGGCATTTCCAGGGTCCATGGCTTAATTCCGAGCTAGGGTTATTGTGTGTGAAGTTTCACATGTTCTCCTGGGTTTCCTCCGGGATCTCTATAGTGTAAGAGGAATAAACACTTCAGAATGTGCTGTTATTGGAAAATAATCAAATTCGGGGTGGTAACAGTAACTCCAGTTCGTGTTGATTATTCAAGATTAAGACTTAATAATAAGTAAGACAACTTCAAGTTCAACTTCAAGTTCAAGTTCAAGTGGAGTTTATTGTCATTTCAGCCATATACAAGTACATGGTGAAGCCAAACAACGTTTCTCCAGGACCAAGGTGCTACATAAGACAAACACAGAACTACACAGAACTACAAGGGACTACATAATTTATACATAATGTGCAGAAGTACAAGCACAAGACAGTACAATGACTACTGGGATAGATAAAAGCTTGCTAGGAAGCTAGGGCCAGCCATGATACAGCACCCCTGGAGGGGATGTGGGTAAGGGCCTTGCTCAAATGCCCAACAGCAGCAGCTTGGCCTTGAACCCCTAACCTTCCACTCAGTAACCCAGAGCCTCAACCGTTCAGCCATCACCGTGAGAGCACACACCAGCGTGCTTTTTGTGCTGTGATATATTTTTGGCCTTTGGATTATGACAGCTGATTTTATATGAAATGACAACTGTCATATAATTTTTTATATGATTATGACAACTGAAATTTTAGTATTACGGGTGACGCAGCAGAAAAGAAAAATCCCAACGATGCCATAGTCATCCATGGCTGGGAGTCGAAGAGAGAAAAACAGGCCGTGCCCTCTGGGTGAAAAGAATGGCAAACTCTCTGTCCTGTCAATCACAGCGACACTAGCCAATCATGGGCGTCTGTGAGCTCATGCATGTGGAAGAAGGTTGATTTTGCTTTCCATCAAGTTACTGTGTCTTTGCTGCCCTGTAATGCAGCAGTTCGAGAAGATGTGGAGGGTTGGCTTACATGTCTCGGAGGAAGAATGCATTAGTCATCCACCTCTTTGGTTGGTAGCTATGTGATAGAAGAGAGCTGGTTGATGGGTGTAAACTGGCCAAGATGAAAAAATTAGGGAGAATTCTGTGCCCTATACTCAATACTGTGCTCAATTATTATTGACCTATTTATTCTTGAGTATTCACATGCCAATATGAACAGTTATCATGACATTATTACTATATTATATTAAAGAAATTCTTACGTTGATGTCAGATTGTAAACATATTCAGGTTTTTGTGTGACAGTTTTCTGTTATTCAAAGTTTAACAGGACTGAGAGTCGGACTTGTAACCCGAAGGTGAACCTGAAGGTCGTGGGTTCGAGTCTCGGGTCCGGCAGGGATTGTNGGTTAAATGCAGAGCACAAATTCCGAGTATGGGTCACCACACTTGGCCACAAAGTCACTTCACTTCACTTCACAAATGTGTCCACTAATAAGACAGCTGCCCTTATGCTTTCTGTGAATAGGAGAGAATTACTGTGAATTTTTATTCATCGGACTGGTTTTATTGGTCATGTAAAACTCATTTACCAGAACTCGGGGAATGAAAAGAGCAAGTCATTTAGAAGTTTAAGGCCATAGCAAAATGCGCTGTGTAAATTTA
>JAKKZN010000006.1:3405988-3417140 GCA_033441825.1 Pangasius elongatus | reverse complement strand
ATACTGACGCTCACATGACACCGCTGCTATAAACGTTAGCCTTTGAGTGAAACATGCAAGTGCCTCGTGTCACACTGCTGGCAAGTTGCAGGAGCATTAGAGGAATAAAACACTCTGGGATCCGCTGTTTTAGGAAAATAATCAGCTTCAAGGTGCTAACAGCTTCTCCGCTTCATCACTCCACTCTGTCGCTGATCATTTTCCTATGACACAGCTAAAGAGAAGAGAGAGCTGGGAAATATCTTTAAATTGGGTAATGTTATGCCAATAGCTGACATGAGGCCTCACTTTATCATCATTGTAGTAATGTGATGGTATCGCCGTGTGTGAAAAAACATTCGTGCTATAGATGTCAGGATGTGGATTCAACCACAGAGGAGATGTTTTATTACTAACCAGGCATTGGAAACATCTCTGCTGTGAACGATAAGATAAAAGACTTCACACGGACTAGACAGTGGTGAGGACTCGTCCCTGAGCGTAAACATTATACCGATATAGAGAAAATTATCCAGGCTCTGCGTCCTAGGCATTTCAGAGACGGTATCTCAGACAGAAATGTCATTACAGTCTCCTAAATAAAGCGTAAAGGTAAGCGTGCAGTATCCTGTAAAGGCTCTGTAATATGATGCCATTATACTGGTATCATAATCAAATCTGTCACTCAATCTCTGGAAACAGTTCATTTAAAGTTTTGAATCTTTAAAATCGTAAAATGTTAATTTGTAGTTCACGTGACGATACGTTTTTCTGGATGTGGAAGTATGCAATGTTTGTCCCTGCGTCAGACGCTGCATTCGACAAGAGGTCGCAACTCGCAAAATTCCCGACCTCCGACCCCAGACAAAAAGTTTGGGAAGTCTCCTTCGAGCCTGAGTTCTGCACACGATGTCAAATCAGCATGGCCGCTCACGGCATCAAGGCACCTCTTTAACCTTTAAATGAGTTTTACTGTATATACAAACATAGGCTTTAGATCAATAAACACACAGCCATATTAGCTTGTTAACTCTGTAATGCTAACTCTACACTAAATAAAATACAGCACTTATCACGGTTAACTGGTTATATTGTTGCTAACAAAAGACGAACATGGAGATGTCCACGATTTTTTTCCCCTCACTTCGTAGCTCGAACGTAATGACGCAATTCCAAGCTCTGACTTCCCATTTCCGAGGTACGCCGAATGGTTAACGCTAAAAAAAAAAAAATTGAGCTGTTTTGCTGGCAGATTGTTTCCACACCTATACATCGATATCATGATCCATATCACGTATTAGAGAATTTAGTCATATCTCCCAGGCCTGGTATCACAGCATGCAGTTGCTGGAGAACAGCGCTGGAGGTATTTCAGCGGGTTCTCGCTGGTGCACATGGAAACTGTGGCAGGTGAAGTCTAAGTAAACAGAAGTGTGTACAGATTAGGCAGAGGAGTTGCAGATTAGCCGCACAGTATGTGGGTCATCAGATAAAGCCACGCAGCACCTGACTGAGAGGATTAACACAGCAGCACTGAAACAATACACACACACACACACACACACGGGTTTGAGTAACTGAAAAACAATGCTGCGGCTTCCTATGAAATTACACCCAGCTCTTGTTTTGAAGACCACACACTTTTTTTTTTCTATATTAAAGATTATGTGGCGGCACAAAATAAGGTCAGCAGAAAGATGTACAAATGTAAAAAAAATCAAATAAAAATAATCTAAGAATTCTGAGATCTCAGGGATAGCGTGATAACTTTATATACAGCATTATATATTATATATATTTCAATGTTTTATATTTAAAATAACGGCAAACTGATTAGAAGCAGCCGATGTGACGTGAAAAGTGTACTTAATCTTAAAAAGTTTAAACCAAAAAAATCTTAATTTATAGTTTATAAGTAAATTTTTAAAAAATATAAATATTATTTAAATATGTAAAATATTAAAATATTTTTAAATAGTAAATTTGATTAAAATATTTACATATATTAAAATAATTTTTAAATAAAAAAAATTTAAATCACATTTATTATAACTTTTTTTTTTTTTTTTTTAAAGACAACATTTGTGAGCAGACGTAAGAGGGATTACATGTCAGAAACTTCAGCATTAACACACCATCACACTGTAACCTTAACTTAAGCAAATAAGTAACTAACACTTGTATTAACTGATTAAAAAAAACAAAACAAAAACAATAACCAACGTTGGCATTAACCAATATTCACAGTGTTCACACCATTCTCACCGCAATGACGAACACGAACAGCACGTGTTAAACGTGTTTGTGGTTGCTACATTTGTGGAACTGCTAATAGGAAGTTATCTACACACTTAGGAACATGTGGTTATTTAATATTTGCTGATATACACGGAAAAATGTTCAAGTCTGGGAAGGAATAAAGAGTCAATGTGGGTGTATTTCATAAATATTTAAGCAAACGTTAATTACTACACACGTTAACTTGCTTTGTTAACATTACTGATGATTTATTAATGCTGAAGTTCATTGTTTGTTATGTGCCAGTAAATGCTAGCACGCAAGAGAACCTTCACTTTAAGGTAAAGAGCTACCGAATGAACGAATGAATCAATGAATGAATGAATGTGTTCATGAGCTCGCATTCTACAGAAAAGACACACCTTCAGTTCTGTCCAAAATATGGACACCTAAGAGACACCTGCCCTATGGGGTGGGCGATACGACGGAAATATCACAGATAAAGACATTCCTACAGCGCACGATATGAACCATGAGGTACAGGTTTTCTAAACCAGCAAAGCTTCAATGCTGTGTTTAAAAAAAGACCTTAAAAAACCCTAAACTGGGTTTAATGATAAATTTAGTTTTCTAGACATTAGATAAAAGTAACACTGAAACAGGAAAAATCAATTTTTGGTAAAATGTTTAAAAAATATTAAGATGTTTAACATCTTACAATTTTACAAAAAGATATCAATATCAATATCAATATCATATCATATATCATATCATATCATATCATATCGCCCAGCCCTAATATATACGTTTGAACAAAAAGTGGAGGGGAAAAGATTTCTGAAAACCTGAGTTTGATGATACTTTTATTTAATGTCCATGAAAAAAATGATTTAACACAGCAAAGAAGGAAAATGAAAACTTTCCAAGTCAAATCTGGACACTTTAAAGATTCAGGTTCTTCACATCAGCTGCTTTCAACTCTAAGCATCATAAAAAAAAGCGATTGTGATATCTATGATATGTCAGAAAAGTGTATTCTGACGTATGTTTATATCCGGGATATGAGCTGCTGCCTATCCAGGGTGGCTTCTTGTACGAGGAACACGATGGAAGAGGTATTATTGCGAAACTTTCACTATCATGAAGCTTTACACGCGTGTGTAACTGATTACTGCCATGAGCCTAATGCATGCACACATTTCAGTCTTCCTAATTTCAGGTAGAGGGGGTTTCTTATAAATGACGTCACACTGTGGGGGATTTTAATGCCAAAAGGTTCAACCTTTTGCTGCAAACCACAAACTACCTAAATCAGCACACTTCAGTCCATTCAGGACTCCGTCTCGGCTTGTGGGGTCTTCCTCGGGACCTCCTAAAACCTTCGTGTGCTTGATGGGTGTGTTTGATGGGTGTGAAATGCCAGCGCTTGCGGGCGTACGTAAAAAAAAAAAAAATCTACAGGGTGGATGTGGAGAATGACAGGAAGGAGAAGAGAACAAGGGTAATCTGACTCTCTTGTCTTGGGTCACAAAGATGGGTCACCTGAACAAAGCCATAGGATGGAGGAGAGGGGGAGAAGAGCGGACGAGTGAAAAGGGTGGATGACGTGAAAAGTGAGAAGGCCACTTTGACTGTAACCCGAGCCCGTGTGCTCCCGGAGGACGGCTGGTCAGAGCTGATCGCAATCTAATCAACACCTCATCGAAACGCGAGAGGAGGACAGAGGAGAGCAGGAGGGAGCGATTGCCTGACGTCCTGACACAGCATACCGGACGACAAGACGGAGCGGCCCTTGGGGGTGGGGGGTGTCCTTATAATAGAACTACAGGGTATTTTAGTTACAGAAATGACAGCGAGTAAAGGAGAAAAGAAAAAAAAACCCGCTATTGATTCTAGTAAAGGTCTTTAATAGAGCTAACTACAGGAGGAACAGGAGATATCGACAGAAAAAAAGAAAAAAGGAAAAGGGGGGGGGGTCTCAAGAGGGATAAGTGCAGAGATGGCTCAGAGACTGGTAGAAAAAAAACATAGTTAAGATAAGGAATCTCAAAAGAAAGAAAGAAAGAAAAAATAAATCCATTAATTAATTTAAAAAAAAAAAAAAAAACACCACCACCAACAACTTCAATTCCAGTAAAAGTCCCAAGGAGGATAGGTGTAGAGACAGCTACAAAAAATAAATAAATAAATAAATAAAAAAAATAAATAAAAATAAAAACATTATAGTAAAGATCAAAAATTTCATTTCAAAAATTTCAAAAAAATTTTTATTTAAAAAAATATATATATATTCTAGTTAAGGTCTACAGCAACCGAAGAGAAGTAATATGTAGTCTAGTAATGGTTAAAAATTACTAGAAAAAAAATAAAAAGCGAGATAGATAATTAATAAATAAAAAACTAAAAGCCTCAGGAGAGAAAGAAAGAAAAGCAAGCATGAAAGAAAGAAAAATAAATAAACAAAAACACTCTTCATCCATTCTAAGAGGGCGAGTCAAACGAAGACCTTCATTTTGTTTATTGCGACAAAGTGTCGCAAATGTGATGTGGTTCATGCCTATAAATGCTGCTGTTGCTATAGAAACGATATCGTATTAGACCCAGCACATTAATATAAATTTGTGAGGTGACTCGTAGCTGGAATTACGGTCAGAGCTGCTGCTGAATCGGCGTCAGGATTCGACAGCGCTGTCGTATAAAAGAATTGCGAGACCTTTTTAAATGAATGTCGCAAAAACCGCACCTCGACAGCGTGCGCTCAAAATGATTTCCCCTCAAAACACGCACATGCAACAATCTGCACAATGGTTTCACTGATAAGTCGCATTCCTCATATCCATTTAAGGCCGTGTTTAGACAGGAGGGGTTTCTGGTAGTGACTCAGGCTGGAGGAAAACTGGTTTTAATCCCCTACCTGACTGGATCAGTGGGTTTATAAACACTAGTAGCAGCTGCTGAATAGCCCTGCCAGGAATGGCTTCAGTTGTAAATGAAATGATATGGTGTTGATGTGACTGTTCGTGTGAGCAGGTGAGCATGAAGATCAGGTCGGACTGCTCGTGTGAATACGGTCACTGCTGTGAAAGTCTGATTCAGAGGAATTTTCCCTCTGGGGTCGGTACGGTGTTGCCGCTCATCTGTAAACTGTTTGGCTCAGAAGTGGGCCTCCAGGTCAGAGGGGAGAGAGAGAAGAGGGCTGGGGGGATTCCATCTAACTCCATTCATTCATTTTACAGGGGCACAGAGAGAGAGAGAGAGAGAGAGAGAGAGAGAGAGAGAGAGAGAGAGAGAGAGAGAGAGATCTTCAGAGTCAGCGATATAACGCAGAGACAGTAAATAGAGAAGGACAGCTTCACACACAACAAATCCTGGCTATTTACAGACATTAAGACAGGCAGAGGGACACACAGGAACATTTCCTGCAGAAGGTCCAGAGAGTAGACCACTCTAGTATGGCTATTACTATCTGTTTACTATATTCATCATATCTGTAGACACACGCTGGTTTCTATATGCATCTACTTCAGTAATAAATGTAACAACTATATCATTAAAGCACCACTGAAGCTGAAAGAGGGAGGAGGAAAATAAAACGGTGATGGAGGAGTATGATGTGTTATAGTTTGATCCTTCATATTCTTCCCAACCACACCACCCACGGCCTCGAGTCCTCTTCTGCTGGCTTGCTGATTATTCCTCCATCTAAACTTTGTATCTGTGGTGACGGAGCCTTCCCCTGAGCAGCTCCTGCTCCAGAGCAGCTCCTGCTCCAGAGCAGCTCCTGCTCCAGAGTGCTGTCTCCAGAATGCTTTCTCAAGACCCCCTTCCTTAGCGCTATCCTAGAGCACCTCTTCCAGACTTAACTCCCACAAAATGCTTTCTCCAGAGCACCTCGCCCAGAGCACCTTCTCCAGACTAACTCCCACAAAATGGTTCCTACCAGAGCAGCACCCCCAGAGCACTACCTTTCCTAGAGCACCACCAGTTCCAGAGAAAACCTTCACCAGAGTGCCTGATTCACCACATTGTGTCTCTTCCAGACTAGCTGGCCAGAGCACCTTCTCCAGAGCATCTCCCACAGAGCACCACTTCCAGAGTGCCTTCTCCAGAGATCTTTCCCCACAGCAGCACCACCAGACTGTCGTCCCCAGAGCAGCTCCCTCAGAGCACCTCTTTTCAGAGCTCCTCCAGCCTAGCTCCAACAGACTGCTTCCCTCAGAGCAGCTGTTAATAACTGTTGGTTATTAATCTCAACCTTTTCTTAACCGATACTTCCTATCCATTCCTCTCTCTCTCTCTCTCTCTCTCTGACTCATGGGCCTATAATCAATCTGTGAATCTACGTGCTACAACTCAAAATCTGTGCAGACGAAGCTTGTTTGTGTGTTTTATTCCCACGGTACCCTGAAGCCCCCAGGCTTCCCCATTCCGCGTGTCTCATCCTGCTGTGGGTGTGTGTTCTCGTCCTCTGTAGGCGGGTCTTTCCCATGCCTTGTTTCATTCGTGGTCTGAAAGCACACGTCGACGCTATCTTTAATCAAAAACAAACATGTCCGCCTTTCTTTTTATAGAGACAAGCTGAACGATGATTAAAAAGCGGATGGAGGAGAGAGAGGCCCGCCTCATGTCGGGAGTCTTCACCCTTCTTATAATATGTGGGTGTGTGTGTGTGTGCGCGCTGCTTTTCTGCTGAAACACCACCCACCGCCCGATGCTATAAATTTTCGGATGTGTGCCCTCTCTTCTTTTCTCATTAGCCATTTTTTTTTTTTTGCTTTAAATCTGTCTGCCCATGGCGTGTTGTCTCTCGTCTCCTTTGCGAATGATGAATCGCTCCCTTCCAGAGGAAATGAAAGGCTGCCGTCTTGTTTTCCGCATGTGGACAACCCCTGTTTCCCCCCTTTCGCTTGTCTCCCCGGTCCTTGTCTGCTCTTTTCATCTCTCTCTCTGGTCTGGAGCTGGTCAGTGGAGAGCCCTGTGTTTTACAGGCTCATTAATCATTGTGAGGGACAGCGAGGGCCCCTAATCCAACCCCTTCCCTCTGCACGCACAGCACAGGACAACACGGCACAACACACACACACACTTTGGCTATGAAGTGTGTACTACATTAACCACCTTTCCCCCCACGCCCAAATGCGCACCCTTGCGACGTGTGTTTACAATCATATGCTGAACCATTACAGACGTGTGTGTGTGTGTGTGAATGAAGCTATTGTGCCAGTGTGTGTATGCGCTACATAATCTTGGTCTCAGAGGGTGTGTGTGTGTGTGTGTGTGTGTGTGTGTGTGTGTGTGGGGTGTAATGTATACACTTATTCCCAGGAGTCCATTCATGGTGTAATTGGTGCTAACGGAGTGCTTGGGTTTTTCATGGGAGTGTGAGACTTCCTCAGTCTGTTTGCTTGGTCCAAAGTGCAAATACTTTTAGATAATTTTCTTTTCACACAGAATTAAACTGAGCTGTTATATTTATAAAAAAAAAAAGAATAGCAAAGCTAGAAATGCATTAGTCAGAGATTCAGGTGAGTGGTGTTACTGGGGGTTTTTAAACACTGTATAGACTTTCCGCTTGATTACACACTCCCACCTTGCTCATCCCGTAGGTGTTCAGGTAGTTTCCTTCCATGAACAATGTGTGTGTATCATCCTCTAGCCTACACCAGTGTCACATTTGGACATTTTTGTGTGGTTGTGTGTTTTCCAAAACCACAGTGACACTGAGGTGTTTAAAACACTGCTCTTAGCTTCTCTGTGTCTCTTTCACTTCCTCAAATACAACCATCCTTCAACCAATATGCATACTGATGCACCTGCATTACAGTGCACTGCCACAGAGAGACAGAGAGAGAGAGAGAGAGAGAGAGAGAGAGAGAGAGAGACAGACACACAGAGACACAGAGAGAGAGAGAAACATATAGAAAGACAGAGACAATCAGAGAGAGTGACAATCCAATACAGACAAAGACAAAGAGAGCAAGACAAAAAAGAGACAGAGAACGTGTGTGAGAGACAGAGACAGAGAAAGAGAGCGAGACAGAGAGAGAGAGAGAGAGAGAGAGAGAGAGAGAGAGATACAGAGAGCCTGAAAGACTGAAAGAGAGAGACAGAGACACAAACCAAGACAGAGAGAGAGAGATGGCTGCCACTAGTAAAAACATGTGATGGATGAATAAATGTAAATATCTAAAGCGTTGGTGTTGTTTGATAACCATATTTGTGTGTGTGTGTGTGTGTGTGTGTGTGTGTGTGTGTGTGTGTGTGTGTGTGTAGGCTTTGCCTACACTACATGTGGCTTTCTGTGCACAGGGGGCCCCAACCCCGGCCTCACTGAGACTGTTACACACAGCTGGCCAAAATTCCTCAGCCATGACCAAGCACACACACACACACACACACACACACACACACACACACACACACACACACACACACACACAAAAAAAAAAGAAAAANCACACACACACACACACACACACACACACACACACACACACACACACACACACACACACACACACACACAGACCAGCCATAACTACTTAAGTTTTAAGCATCAGAGTTTAGACACACAGAGAAATATTGCACAGAGATCGTTTAGATGAAGACATGACCTGTGTCCCAAGGTTACATTTTTTTACATCACTATATAAACATATCGTTTATAATCTTCTAAAATGTGTGACAACAGCAGTTTACCTCGTTTAACAATAGCTGATGTACTCTAGAAATGACAGAAAGCTTATGGGAAAGTACACAACCACCAGATTGATACGAAATTACTCTTGAAACACACAGAGCTGATTTAGTGGAAACTAACAGATGAAACTCATGAAAAAGACAAACTGAAAGATTATTCACAGAAGCGCTAATTTCTCTCATTTCTCTGATGGTTTCCAGTGAAACTAGACGTATCGGGATAAACAGCATTTGTCGTGCCACAAAAATATAATATATATAGATATAGATGTATACAGATTCCTTTTCCATCCACCGTATTTATTAGCAAGATGTTTTTTTTTGGTCACGGTGAATCCGAGTGTCAGGAAGAGCAACACTTGAGGGTATACTCCATCTGCAGCTTACACACAAGCTTCAAGGTCTTAATGTAGAGCTCATGGGGTTAAACACTTCTCCGTATGATCGTGAGAGAGAGAGAGAGACAGAGCGACAGAGAGAGAGAAAGAGAGGAGAGACAAAGCCAGAATAGGAAAGGAATAGCAAAAAGGACTTCATACAGAGGCTTCGGATTGGCTTGGAGTGTTGCATTATTACCGAACTAACCCTTACTTTTCCCTTAAACAGCTCTAAATCACACAATATTGAGTCGTAGGCTTGTTCAAAGCATCATCTGCACACTGGATAATCAATCATGTATTGAGATGTGCATAACGTCTCTCTGCTCAACAGGCCATTAGTGTAAGGCAGAGTGCGGAGAGTGTGTAAGAGCTCCAAGTCAAACCTACCGACTGTAAACATGTCATTACAGAGCGCATCTGTAATCTGCTTGACACACTGTCACTGCAAAACTCTGCAGAGAAGAAATACAGCTCATATTACTGCGAGTACACTCACACACTGACCACGTTTTCCACTCGCTCATGCAATCATCCAATCAGCCAATCACATCGCAGCAGTTCAGCGCATAAAATCACGCAGATACAGGCCAAGAGCTTCAGTTAACGCTCGCATCAAATATCAGAATGGGGCGTAAATGTGGCGTGTTGCTGGTGCCGGAGACCTGGGTCGAGTATTTCAGGAATCCTGCGATTTTCAGTCTCTAGAGTGGTGCAAAAAAAATAAATAAAATAAATAAAAAACCCTTTGTTGATGAGAGAGGTCAGAGGAGAATGGCCAGACTGGTTCGAGCTGACAGCAAGGGTAGATTAATGTACGCAAATAAGCACTCTTTACTGCTGTGGTGAGCTGAAAAGCATCTCAGACCCGCAGTGAGAACGCGCTCTCTTTCAGGACAGTTAGTCTTATGAAAAGATCAAGATCATTGACTGGCTCAGATAAAAGAAACGTTGCTGACCACACATTTCGACCAATCAGTAGCTGATCAATCCTTCCTTCTCTAATGTGGAACATTTGCTAACTTTTGCTAACATTTGCCGTCTTAAAAAAAAGTGTATTATCTGTTACAACCAACATTTCAGTCATTTGGTTATTATTTTGGTTTAGGCTTCACTAACAGTAGGTTCAAACGAAGGTGAGAATACTATCAACCACATTAATATTTTAATAAGTGTCTGGTGTTTCGGTCTGGTGGAGGACTTTGGACGTCCAACTTCAATGGGCTGTAACTGATGTCACAAATGATTTTTCACCTGCTCTGTGATGAGCTGCGCTGCGAGGGAAATTCTGACCTTTCATCCATGAAGGAGAGAGACAGAGAGAAAGAGAGGTGGAGCTGAGCGGCGTCTGCCGTCTGCTTTTTGAACGATTATACACTTTTGTTTATCAAATAAGTAATATTACGTCACACTGATAGGCTG
Source organism: Pangasius elongatus (assembly GCA_033441825.1). Classification (NCBI taxonomy): domain Eukaryota; kingdom Metazoa; phylum Chordata; class Actinopteri; order Siluriformes; family Pangasiidae; genus Pangasius; species Pangasius elongatus. The sequence goes on along the minus strand of JAKKZN010000006.1, from coordinate 3,406,425 downwards.
CTACCACTATCAGATGGACTTGGGAGCACGTGTGTGAGACCTGGGTTATAATCTGTCCTTGCACGTGAGATCCTAAGTCCAAAGGCTACTTGCACAAAAAAAAAAAAAATAAATAAAATAGGAGCAAATGTGAGCTCATAATGGCAGAAATTCACAAAACTACTACTTACTGCAAAAGTGTTAGTGTATGGACAAAGCGTGCATGAAACGGATTTGCCTAATCAATGACGTGCTGATTGATATCACTGTAATGGCAAAACACCTAGCTAGCTAGGCTAGCTAACTGTGCTAAGTAGAAATAGTATTATGTGTACAGTGCAATATGTATTAAGCATGTGCTGAAAATCAATTATATTATATGGGGCAGTCGTGGCCTAATGGTCTGAGAGTTGGACTTGTAACCTGAAGGTGAACCTGAAGGTCGTGGGTTTGAGTCT
>JAKKZN010000006.1:3390444-3402013 GCA_033441825.1 Pangasius elongatus | reverse complement strand
GCGGCTGCTTCTGCAAGATGCTCAGTAACACTTCCAGCTCATTTCCTTATAAACCTGCACACACTGCACCTGAGACTACTGTTTATTTAAGTGAAGGATCGTCACACCAAATACTGACTCTGTTTCATTTCTTACTGTTTACTGCCCTTTTATAAATTTGTTAGATGAGGCGTGTCCTAGGACAATCGTAAAGAAGTCTCCACATGATCAACACTGATCTGATTTTCCAACATTCTACAATAAATGAATCGTTTGTTTAGAACTTGCGAGCGTTTAAAGCGGCTTTCCCCAGAGTAGTCGTGAAACATTTGAATTTTTGAGGTATTATTATAATTATATAAGTATAATTACTTGAATTAACGCTCCAGATTTGCAGAATACAAATTGATTTATAGAGTAGGAAATGTAAAGCCAGCTCCATCTCCCTCTATCTATCTATCTATCTGTCTGTCTGTCTCCCTCCCTCTCTCACACTGAATCCGTTTCTCTCTTTCTCACTTCTCTGTCTTTCTTCCTGTCTTTCTCTCTCTCTCTCTCTCCCTGACTCGCTCACTTTCTCTCAATCTCTGTCTCTCTTTTTCTCTATCTCTCTGTCTCTCACTCTCAATCTCTTTCTCTGTCTCTCACTCTCAATCTCTCTCTGTGTCTCTCACTCTCAATCTCTCTCTCTGTCTCTCACACTCAATCTCTCTCTCTGTCTCTCACTCTCAATCTCTCTCTCTCTGTGTCTGTCTCTCACTCTCAATCTCTCTCTGTCTCTCACGCTCAATCTCTCTCTCTGTCTCTCACGCTCAATCTCTCTCTCTGTCTCTCACGCTCAATCTCTCTCTCTGTGTCTGTCTCTCACTCTCAATCTCTCTCTGTCTCTCACTCTCAATCTCTCTCTGTCTCTCATGCTCAATCTCTCTCTCTGTGTCTGTCTTTCACTCTCAATCTCTCTCTCTGTCTCACACTCTCAATCTCTCTCTGTCTCTCACTCTCAATCTCTCTCTCTGTCTCTCACGCTCAATCTCTCTCTCTGTGTCTGTCTTTCACTCTCAATCTCTCTCTCTCTCTCTGTCTCTCACTCTCAATCTCTCTCTGTCTCTCACTCTCAATCTCTCTGTCTCTCACTCTCAATCTCTCTCTCTGTCTCTCATGCTCAGTCTCTCTCTCTCTGTCTGTCTCTCACTCTCTGTCTCTGCCTCTCACTCTCTGTCTCTCACTCTGATGTTCTCTCTTGCTCTCTCTCGTTCTCTCTCGCTCTCGCTCTCTCTCTGGTCCACGGACTCAGGATGAGTTCAGCTCCTCTGGAGTCATCACTGCAGAGCTGCTACATGTTCAGCAGAAATGTGTGTGTGGGAAAGCGTCTGAAAGCTGGGATGTGTCTGCTGTGGACGTGCTGTGTCTCGTCGAGGAGCCGTGGTCAGTGCAGGAATGCTCAGAGTGTTTGCTCATGCTTTGTTCTGCCTCTGGCTGTCTGCTGACCGCTGTGAGCTAATGGCTCCTCTCAGTCTGCTGATCAGACTCTACAGTAATGTGTAGGTGCACACGCAGAAGGAGCCGCCTCAGTTCAGTCCCACTCTCGCTCCCACAGCTGGCTCTTATGCTGCGTTCGAGGCAACGTCGCAACTTGTAATTACCTGCCTACAAATGGTAAAAACCACAAAAACCACCAAAAACACCCCTTCAACTTGGGGTAGTCTTCTCCGCTACCAGGCCCTTTCCTGAGCTCCTTAAAGAGTGATGTTAAATCAACATGGCTGCTCACACTGTGAACGCTGGAAAGTCGCACTTCGCTATTTTTAAATGAGTTTACAGCAGTATTGGCTTTAGATCAGCTCATATACTGACAGAGCACTTGGGTCCATCTGTAACAATGATCATGCTACGTTCTGAGAAAGTAAAATCATCAACACTAGAGTTATCACTAACATTAGCAGAGCGTAGCATTAGCAGAAAGTGGAAACAAACTTGTCCACACACAGTCAGGCTAATCTCGGCTCCGACCCCGGCTTTCTCGCTTACTGCGCATTTTTCTAGGGTTAATTCAGTACGCTCCTGTGTTCAGGATTACACGAACAACCAGGGGAAGAGAGATAGCACATTCTAACAGGAAGTGACAGATAGACCAACCACTGTTGCCTCACAGACAGAGAGAGAGAGAGAGAGAGAGAGAGAGGCAGATGCAGACACAGAGAGAGACAGCACAAAAGTGATAGACAAACACGGACACACAGAACTAGAGAGATACACAGGAAGAGGGACAGACAAAGAGAGACAAACAGAGGCAGAGAGAGAGAGACAAAGCAAGTTAAAGAGAGAGGGACAAAGAGAACAGAGAGAGAGACAAACAGAGACAGTAACTAGGAGACAGAACAGAGAGAGAAAGAGAGAGAGAGTTACACAGAAAGAAAAACAGACACGGAGACAGTGAGACAAGCGTACGTAAACATACAGTGAGAGAGACAGACTGAGTGTGCGAAAGAGAGTGAGACAGAACAGACAGAGACACAGGAAACAGAAACAATGACATAGAGAGAGAGAGAGAGAGAGAGAGAGAGAGAGAGAGAGAGAGACACAAGCGTACATAAACATACATAGATTTTAGTGATTCATTTCACAGAAATCCATAATGAATCAGAATCAAATCCAAACTCGGAGTTGTTCAAAGAGTCGACACTGACACTGTGCAAGACAGTTGTTAGGAAGAGCAGAGAGTCACGCCACAACACACACACACACACTCACACAGACACACACAGACACACACAGACACACACAGACACACACAGACACACACACACACACACAGACACACATAAATCTATACATGAGGACTGGAGTATGTAACTACAAAAAGCACATTTCATGTCTGGGTTCTTTTTTTTTTTTTTTTTTCTTTCTTTTTCATAGTTGCCCAGGAAGCAAAGGACGCTTCTCTTTGCAAAACAAGTCGTCATATAACGCTCATAATAATCAGGGAAATAGCAGTGACACCATGGACACGTGTGCAGTGAGGAGTCTGCTTACTGTTCAGCATGCACTGCTGTATATCAATTCCCAAAGATGACACAAGTGACATGTCTGGATTCTTTACACATTTCATCAGAACATACTCAGACCAGAGAGTCACTTTTCCTCTCAAACACACACACACACACACACATACACACACACTCTCACGCACACAGCTGAACTTGATCATGTCTGCCATTCTACATTATATACCGTAGACAGGAATGTGTTAGGACTCTCACATCCTCATTCCGAACCTATTATGTTGTCTAATATAACGATGACTGTGACGCGCGGTATCTTTATATTTTACACCACAAGCGGCCATTTTCACACAAGGGGCCTCGTTTATCAAGCTGGATACGGAAGGATTTATTTGTAACATCGGTCGTTATGAGCGTTTACAGAAACTATTCGTGCCATTCATGGCAATCCTGTAAAGTCGGAAAAACCTTCGTGGGCTACTCATGCTTCTGAGTGTGACTGAGTGTGCTAGGGAGGCTAATGTAAACCCAGTCGAATGTACAGCATGTCCTTCGTTAATAAAATAAACAGCGCGATCACTGCAGTATGAGCGGAACAACACACTTCGGACCGGGCAGTTATACGAAAATAATCCACTTCTGACCTTGGAGACAAACCATGTGACCTGTCGTGTGTTATGTGAAACAAAAAAACCGTGTCGCTGCTGACAGGAGGAACGTTTAATTGCAACGGAAAGCGTGATTCTGACGTGTTAAATACGCTCTGATTGCGGTTAAGTGAATATGCGGTCGTTAATTCCTGCGGATATCCGAATATTATAATTACTCACAAGACACATCCTTAATCTGCACAGTGTGTAGAACATGTCCGTACATCAGAACTTAATGAGCGGAGAGGGGTGTGTGTATGTGTGTGTGTGTGTGTGTGTGTGTGTGTGTGTAGGCATGATTTTCTATCTTGGTGGGGACTACCTCACAGGTTTGACCTTTGACCTTTGGCTGGTGCTAAATAGTAAAACAACTTTTATATTCCTCACAAGGATGCTAAGACAAACGTGTGTGTGTGTGTGTGTGTGTGTGTATGCGAGAGGAATAATAAGGATAATTTTTAATATAATAATAATCTTAATAATAAAGATAATTAAAGATAAGTGACATCTGAGTGTTTTTTTTTAACCACACAATCTGTAAGCAGGTCTTTTCACTTCACTCAGAGCTCATTTACTAATCCTTATACTGATATAACATGTTTCTCACACACACACACACACACACACACACACACACACACACATACGCGCACGCTGTGACAGTCAGAGCTGATCATCCTCACAAACAATTACACACTCAACCATGGCTCGCTGTAATGCTCATTGCACAAACATGCACATGCAAACATGCATGTAATACACACACAGGCAGATACGCCACAGGCAGGCTATAAAACCGCGCTGCAGAACAAGCTGTGTGTGTTAGGAGGAACATTACCGATTATAGGTTAATCTATATATAAAGCATAAAACCTTAAATGAGCCCTGGGACAGAATTAGGTTTTTTTTCTGATGACGCACACATATAATATAATAATAAACACACACTCACACACCAACACACACAAAACATCGCAACGGCATGCCAGAGAAAAGCGAACAGAGGATGAGCTTCCAGTTTTACAGCCTCATCTGCACATGGCTCTTTAACATGAACTGCTTTAATAACAGCAATTATTACATTTTTCCATATTGTTACAGTTAGCAAGGGTGGAGTTAAATACAAGATGGCATTCCTCCGTGTGTGTGTGTGTGTGTGTGTGTGTGTGTGTGTGTGTGTGTGTGTGTGCGTGCGTGTGTGTCTATCACCTGCAGCAGTGTATCATCTGACAGGTAGTCATTTTATACATTCCACACACACGCACGCGCACGCACACACACACGCACAGGCACACACACACGCACACACACACGCACACACACACGCACACACACACGCACACACACACGCACACACACACACACGCCGAGCAGAGTAATTGATTTCAGGGGCAAAGGGGCTACATCACGTCCTCCATCATTTAGCACACCAAATTACACATGATCCTCCATTTTGTCTCTATTTCCATCAGGAAGTATATATACACGTGTAAAAAATAAAAATAAATAAATAAATTAAATAAAATAACAACAATAATAATAATAAATATATTAAATAATAATTTTTATACAAATGCATATAAATATTAAATCCTTTACATAATTAAAACTGACATGGTGTTGGAGCTGTAGAGCCCTGATAGAGCCCTTTAGAGCCCTGAACTGAGGCAGATGATAAGCACAGGGAGCTCACACACACACGCGCACACACACACACACACACACACACACACACACACACACACTCAACAAGTAGCATTTGCTCAGGTCAAATCCCTTTCACCAAGATTCCATATTACACACCCCTCCCCCACTCTCTCTCACACCCACACACACGAACGCGCACACAAAGACAAATGCATACATACGCACATACACGAACACACAGTAATTGCACACAAAGGCACAGATAGTACACACACACACACACACACACACACACACAAGCAAACATTTCCCTGTAGTCATGCACTATCATTGCTTTAGCATGTGATTATCATCACATACTGTATATAATCAATCGAACGCTTCGAGGTGTGCTGTTATAGGAAACTAATCACCGACGGGGTGGTGTGATGCGGCGTAGCTGCTCTTATAACACGCTAACAATGTTATATTTAATGAAGAACGACATGTCGGTTAATCTCTATCGTAAATCGGAGCAGTAATGCAGTACAGCATGTGAACAGTAAAGGCTTTGTACAATAGACATTCAGTCAGACGTGTTCAGGTGTCATTCTTCTGCAGGGTGGAAAAGTGAGGAGTTACACAGAGCGCTATATCGCAACATATGAAACGTTAGGATCCACTTTTGTGAATGTCCAATGTTGCTTACTTTAGTACACAGCTGATTGGACGTTAAAATCCATTTTGTATCCACCTCGTTAAATAACTGTAACCATTACATTAAATAAATAAACAAACTATATGGCTCTACTGTTGTGTTGGCAAAACAACAAAACGAAGTATCGTAATACATTGTGTATCAACTATCGATCTTTTTGCCTCTGATCGGTTGAATGCTCGAATCTGATTGGTCAGAAGGTGTGCTTTATTTACGTATAATAATGCACAGGTAGTTCCGGCTGTAACATGAGCGAGTCCAAATATGACTTGGAGCACGCATTACTACTAGTAAAGATATGATTGCCGAGTATGTCTAGGTGTCCTTGAACACACACTTGTTGTAGCAGTCAGAAGAAGGTTTTCCGCCACAGGAAAGTCTTCAGGACGGAGGATTTTTACGCTTTTCAGTCTCTGTTGTGTTTTATTCCTTACACATCCTCCACATCACCCTAATTAACATCAAATTAAATATGTTGTTTTTTTATATATATCTTAAAATGATAAGCTCTTAATCTAACAAGCTAATATTTCGTTTAATATTTTGTTAAATAATCAGTTTCATGTTATCTAGGGACACTTGTTTCTTTTCTGCTTTATTTTCTACAGATATATTTACATATTAAGCTTTTACGTTTGGCAGGAACGCAAGAAGGCGTTTATTGAAATAAAGAAGCGGTGGTTTTGTCTGAGTCTAGTCAAAGGCACAGTGTAAAACTGGCTTTAGGCTAAACTCTGTGTCGTATATTCGGCCCTGTATTGCGATATCTTACGATCAGTTGAACGTATTGAGCGCTGCGATAGTGATATATTACAGACACCAATAGCATTCAATAACGATCAATAGTGTGGTAACCATTAACCTATGATAAATTGTTCAGCGCTAGTACATATTGTTCCAGCGTAACGCCATCAGCGTCCTGAGCTCGAGGGCAAAAGCTAAAGAGCTTAGCTTAAAAAAACTAAACACTCAGTCATTCCATTAAACTGATTAAAGCCCAAATCAGAGAGAGAGAGAGAGAGAGAGAGAGAGAGAGAGAGAGAGAGAGAGAGAGAAAAATCCATTCTTACTCCAAAGGTCATCTATTAGAGAAAAGTTACTAATAAGAAGACACTGATCAAAAAAAAAAAATAACATCATTCAGCTTTCCGAGAACTGCATTAAGCGCAATAGTGCTTTTTATGTTTTAGGGGTGAAAACTTGTGTTGTATAGACAACTTTAAGCTAAGTTAGCGATGTGTCATTGTGTACAATGCAAGTTTGCACCCATAAAAGATAAAAAAAAAAAGACTAAGTGACTATTTCCACCATGTTTGAATATTAATTACTTGTATGGATGACATGAACTCACAGTGGGATGTAATCGGTGTGCCGTTACTGACTGCGCTTCGGTATTTTTTTGCTTTTAGTGCACGCTAAAATATTTGATTGGTCAAAAAATCACGTCTCATCCCACCGCTCTGACTTAAAGCGCGCAAATCAGGAAAAGTGGAGGTGAGTAGAGCTGAAGTTGTCATGTTACAGACGTCGTAGCACCGAAAATGAATTCCTGTACAGATAAATAAATTTGTATTTTGCGTTTTAGAGGCTTTGTGTGTGACTTCAAATTTAAACTACAACTGCAAGAATATTTTCTATGAGGAAAAATTTCAAAATGCAAGGTCTCAGATCAGGGTCTACAAGGTCTCATGTTTTGCAGCGTAATTACTTCCATACGCATGATTAAGAAACTTTTATATATTTCTAGAAAAATAGCATTGTACAATATTGTGGAATCACAGTCAGCAAGTGGAAATATCTTGAATTTTGATCCTAATGTATACAGTATTTCCTACTATAAGATTATAATATAATATAATATAAGATTATTCATCTCTATTTAGACATTTTGAGTCATTTCAAGCTCGAAATGTTTTTCTTTTCTAATTTTCTTTGTCCATTTTGTTAAAAGAAATAAAAATAGCATAAGGAAACATGAAAAGGGTATAATAAGGGGAATAAGGGGAATAATCTTATATCTGGCTTATTGTAATCGTATGAAAGGAAAGGCTAGATCAGTCTGACTATATTTAAGATATTTTCACTTTGTGGCACTTCGGATTGATTTATTTTCTTTCTCAGGCTTATGGGCTCTGAGTGTAGGCAGCATTTTATCACCTGCACCAAGGGAATCCTCCAAAGTGTTCATTTTTTCACGATTCAAGAAGCAGCTAGGTGAAAACACAGCGAGCAGCACTGGGAAAAAAAACAACGTTCCTCCCCAACGCAAAAGGCAGCACCTGTCTGCAAATTCCCTGACGTGTCACCCGGATGAGACGGCCAGCCTGGGTGATTTGGTAAGCAAGTTTGTCAGGGGCCGAGGATGAAAAGCAAACAAAACAAATAATAAGAAAAAAAAAGAAAAAAATAAATCACAGAGGAGTGCATGCAAATGATGGAATTACTCCCCATGGAAATTTACATTTGATCTGAGCCACGCCATCATGAGCTCGGGCACGTCTTACGGAGTTTCCAGATTTCCAATGGCGTTCGTTAACATCTTTTATACCACATTCTCCAACCTGAAGGTGATTCGTTTACTGGAAAATAATCCACTTCTGTGTGGTAACCTTTGCTCCGTATCAGGCATCATACGATTCAATCGTTGATTATTTTCCTAAAACTGTATGCCCCCCTAAGTGTTTTCTTCCTTACTTAATTACATATCGGCTTACCCAGTTGCAAAAACTAAGCTGTTTTGGCTGTCCTGAATTTCTATGTTCATTCGAGACCCACACACACACACACACACACACACACACACACACACACAGAATTCTTTGTTAAAACGGCAGACTGTGTGAACCTTATGAAACGGATTCCTCTCTTAATGAGCGTCAGGAGTTAGGCATGTTAATGATTAACCCAGCCGTGTTTGTCTCTGTGTGTGTGTGTGTGTGTGTGTGTGTGTGTAGTGTGATTATATACGTTTAGTTCATAGTTCTGACTTTCATTAACCACATCAGTTAAAATCGGGAGTTTATTGACTCAGATATGTTGACCTACATACAGTCTGGACTGAAGCCCTTCTCTTTAAATTAACATTAAACAGCCACTCGACGGCGTCAGAGATAGCAGGAGCTGGAGGAGCGCCTGTACACTTTCAGCTCAGCGCCTCTTATGTGAGAGTTTAATCTGAAGTAAAGAACAGCGATGGTTCGAGGAGTTTAAAATCCCAGGACGTCCAGAGAGTCACTTCACCCTCCGCACGCCTCGCTCCGGATAAAAGCACCTGCTAAACGAATGATGTATGTGTGAGCGACAAAACACTGCAAAGCAGAAATCTTACACACGCCCATATGTCAGGGCTGTAAAGGCAGTCAAACACACTGATTAGGGATGCATCACAAACACACTGATTAGGGATGCATCGATACCGATACTGGTATCACGTATCAACATCTCACACCACGTGATACGGTGTGCCGAAAGCCTAGTGAGCGCCGTCACGCTAACGTCCAGGCGACAGGCGACTTAAAAATAGCTAGCTAATGTTATGAAGTACAGAGCTAACAGCTGAAGCACATGAACACACACACACACACACACACACACACACACACACACACACACACACGTGTATTCTTTTCACGGTCACTGTTTTACTACATTACATTACGTAGGTTGCTTATTCCGTGATCAGTACCGGTATTGACGAGTACCGAAAAACACGGATTTGGATTAGCGAAAAAAATAGCATCAATGAATTGCTAATATTGATCCACAGCAACATAATATCTGGAGAGTCTTTGTAAATTGTACGACATGACAGAACGCACTTGTGCCAATATGTCTGTCTCTGTGTGTGTGTGTGTGTGTGTGTGTGTGTGACCCCCTTTGTGTAGACTACAATGCGCTCTGTACAGTAAATTAAATGACCGAATAAAAGCAGATCTATATCTATTTATTTTTGTTCCTATTTTAGATGTCATTTCTGTTTTTCAACAATATGATCATAATCAGCTTTTTATAAAACACAGAACATCTTTTTTTTTTGTTTGTTGTTAAATCAGCAGAACATCTTGTACAAAAGTACAATTCTTATATAGCTGTATGTCTGGGACGTGAAGTGGCTGATCCAGATTCCATCGCGTCAAACACCTATACAGTGTGTGATAAGCCCAAAGCTCACACACCCACCGATTTATACGGTGAATAAAGAAATTCCTCTTTTGTTTTTTTTTTGTTTTTTTTTTTTGGTGTGGTGAAGAGAAAAAGCTGAAAAGCCTTCAGGGGCGACATCCATAGTAAAGATCTCCACAATGCATGGCAAGAGGCTGATTTGTCAGGGAAATTTCAGTTCAGATTGTAAATATTCAAATATCCACTCCCCCACATACACACACACACACACACACACACACACACATACACACACACACACCTGCGAACACACACACACACACACACACACATACACACACACACACCTGCGAACACACACACCTACACACATATATACATCCCCATATACATTCAGTTGTGCAGGTTAAACCTGCTGATCCTGCCCTCTGACACGACTGTGTGTTGTGTGTGTGTGTGTGTGTGTGTGTGTTGCTTTTCTACAGGCAGCCTGTTTAACCCCCTCCATGCCTTTATAGAAAGCTAGGGCTGTCGAATTCATTTAAGGACCCGAGTTATTCTTTACATTTCCGTGACAGAATTATTGGCACCATTAACGTAAATTTTATACAGAAAAAGAGTTTTAAAACTCTTTTAAAAATCATTTTAAGAATCGTCACCACTCCTATAAATATTTCCCGCAGAAATACCAGGCTTCTTTACTCATTTCGGTGTTGTCTGGCTCATCGATTTGCTCAAAGCTCGATTCTTAACCTCCTGGCAGAGGCAACCAGATTTTGAGCTGAAATCCAGATTCTGGTTCTGTCCAAAAAAGGTGATGTTATGTATCCAATCATAAATGTATATAACCCCATGGCTCGGACACCATTTCTGGCTGTAACATGAACTATCGTTTATAAGTTACGTTATCGTTTCCATAGTAACGGCTCATATACAAGGACTTGTACAGCCGATGCTCCACATAATCGAAGCCTAATAATAAACGGATTTTTTTTTTTTTTTTACTTAAAATGTTGTTTAACAAAGAAAACCTTTCCTCTTTCCAGGCTTGTCAGTAACCAGGAAGTACGATGTAAATACGTTTACCCATCTTAAGAGCTAATTTTTCCATTTTGTATCTAATAAGCTGAAGTTCTCTTGTAGAAAGAGATTTCGGAGAATGACTTTTTCCATAAAACCTCTTACAGCGTCAGTATTTATCACGTTGTCATTTTAAGCTGCTTAGCCAAAAATAAGTAGCTGTTTATCTTATTTCAGATGTTCGTGTGTGTGTGTGTGTTTGATACGCACGGCGTACGATGAAGTTAGGAACGTGCTAGCAGTGACAGCGGAGGTAGCTACGTAACGTGTCTACGTCAGTGATGGATTAAACAGCAGAAGGGATTTTAGCGTACACGTGGTGTAGTCCTAGCGCTGAGAAACCAAGGCGCTGTAGTGTGATTTTCAGCCGGACAGAAAACGAGAACCATTGA
>JAKKZN010000006.1:3372944-3382944 GCA_033441825.1 Pangasius elongatus | reverse complement strand
CATCTTCACGCGAGCGGAGGCGTCCATGGAGAGCGGCTGATGGACCCGGCTTCTTCAGAAGCGCGTACGAGACTCGTGCAGAAACCGGAAAACCGCCAGTTCTTCGCATGAGCAAACAATCCACCTGATCGCGAACGTGGGCTGTGTTACGCTTCAACAGGAAAACCACCGCCTCAGACACAGCACCTCAACCATTTCCTGCGTTTTCACAATGCGTATGGTTTCATTCGCTGCCCCGTCCGTCACAGATGAGGGATAAATGAGGTCACTCTTCCTCTCGTTCTCTCTCTCTCTCTCTCTCTCTCTCTCTCTCTCTCGCACAAGCCTTATCGATCCGCTGAGCCGAGTCAGCTCGCTGCGTTACTGCGGAAACGCTTAAATTATGCAATGTCCATTCGCTCCTTCTATAAACAAACTGGAGGAGGAGGAGCCGATAATATCGCTAATGATGTCATATCGTTTCCATAGTAACAACATACACAGGCACTCCTACAGCAGACACTCCACATGAGACTAGTAATAAACTAATAAATATAGTTGTTGACGTGGCGAAGTCTTCTGTGAGGAGATTTTTGCGTAAAATTTATGGAAGGAGTCTCCAGTGTCAGCGCTTTGTTTTTGGTTTCTGGATTCTCAACACGACAAGCTGCATTTTTGTGTCTTATTAACTTTAAGTTGCTATTATAACAAGCGACAACAGGAGCTGACTTAATAAACTGTATATATAAACGTTCCATAATAAACTGCTGTGGTGTAAGAAGAATAAAACACGTCGCGCTTTTCTAAGAGCATAATCAACTCGGGTCGTTGATTATCTTTCTGCAGCAGCGCATCTCAGAGTGTTTCATCCCTTACCTAAAAAAATCATGCACAACATCCGGGGAAAAAATAATTAATTATGCAACAACAAAAAAAACAACTAGCTAACTAGCTCAGCACCAGGCAGAGTGGATTATGCTTAATCGACTGAGGAAGCCAGAAATGACAGTAATTGTTAAAATAAGCTTAATTAGCATAATCACTGGTCTCTGTTCTGAGAGAAACGGGTTTTATCCAGAAGGCGGATATTTTACAAAACGAAAATCAGTCAAAACCCAACTTTTAAAGAATCTCATTGTGTGTGCAAAGGCTTTAATTTATGCAAAAGCAGCTAGCGTTTGATACAAGAGAATCAAAATAATCAGGGCTTCCTAAGAAAAGAGGCTTTTTACTGCAATCTGAGAGCTCAAAAAATGTGAAAAAAAAAGTCAGGTTCATTATAAAAAAGAGAATACTGCTCTCGTTCTTCAATTAAAACCCTTTTAATCGCCTCGGGATAAAGAGAGACGGAGAGGGGGAAGGGAGCTAGCGCTGTTGCTAACACCACAGGGTGGGCCCCAGGACCCCAGAGACACACAGAGGATTATGGGGGTCAGGTGTACATCCTACTGTGCTCACCCGCCCTCCTGCCTACACACACACACACACACACACACACACACACACACACACACACACACACACACACACACACACACACACACGTGTGTGTAACTGCTGTGTGTAAAAGTTTCCTGTAAGCAGATGTTTATTTAGCGGTTTTGTAAGGAGTCTCCAGTGTCAGTGCTTTGAAAGTCGGCAAGTTTTCTGATGCAGCAAAATCGAGAGAGAGAGAGAGAAAGAGAGAGAGAGAGAGAGAGAGAGAGAGAGAAGCTTGAGACTGTTGAGAGCTGCATTAAACATAACTATAAATGGATAAAAAGTACAGCATATTTTGACAATAAGGAACATGAACAACGCCACCGTTAACATTGTTGATTATTTTCCTATAACCGCATTGGTGCTGTGTTTTGTTCCTTACTAAACGCCCATTAATCCGCTTCAAGGCCAGCAGAGCCATCTGTTTGTCCCGAACGTCCTCATAATCACATTTATCCACTTACAGCAACGTGCGGAGATCAAAAAGGGCGTGATGGTTTCCATAGCGACAGAAGCACACAGGGACTTGTACGCATATACCGATTAAAACACACATCCGCGACTGCTGGTGCGGCGTCAGTAAGTTTTCTTTAACACTTCTTTAACACACGTCAACATCGACAAGCTGCACAATCGCGCCTTGATCACACACACACACACACACACACACACACACACACATCCCAGATTTCACAGCAACACCTTCGTGCTGTTTTAACCACAGCACTGTCTCGTTTCACTTCCTCCTCAGCCCCAAACAGCTGGCGGCGTTACGATGGCACGCTCGGAGGAAACGAGACCTCAGTGGGAGTGTGTGCTGGCACACATCCAGCACGGGAGTCATGTTTGCCCAGAGATCACACACACACACTCACACGCACGTTTACTTTCAGTTTGAGAATGAATGTTACACTCTGTGCCAGGAAATTCCCGTGGAGGATTACGCTGTGTTTTAACACCACTCCGACCCACACACACACACACACACACACCCACACACACACACACGTCCTTCCTGGGAACTTTGTCAAATCTGCTCTCTACACCCTGGAGCCTGGCCAAGCGCTGCCAAGATTCAGCCAGGAGCATGGGAAACACACACACACACACACACACACACACAGTCAGAGAACAAGTGCAAAGTGAAAGGGTGACGTATGGGCTCTGGCCTGATGCCAGCACACACTTCCAGGGTTTTCTTTCTCCCCACAGCTGACAGCGGGAGCGCCTCGGCGTGACTCAGACCTCCGCAGGCTCTGTGGGATTAGTACGCACGGCGCTTGGCCCGACTCCAGCTCTCTTAACAGGTGACTGAACAGCATTCGAGCTGTCAGTGGCAGGCACTCGTATTACGCTGCGTTATAAGGCATATGAGAGAGAAAAGTGTGTTTCAGAGAGAGAGAGAGAGAGAGAGAGAGAGAGAGAGAGAGAGAGAGAGAGACTCTGTGTGTGCTGAGAGCACGCTGCATCAACCTGCGCTGCTGATTTTCATAAATCAAAGCTTTATGACGGGTCACACTGTACACAAGGAAACAAGCAAACCGCATGACCGTACTCCTTCGTGTGTAAGCTGTGGGAAAAAAAAAAAACACACAACATTCCAAGACGTTTGATGTGCAACGTTTGCTTCTTTAGTTCTCAGTTTTATGTAGCTAATACAAGTCTCACACAACATCATGATGCAAACAGACGAGACCCAATTCATCTAAAGTAAACACTTATATAAATCTAAAAAAAACCCAAAAGATTCATCTGACAGACGTCTGTCACTCTGGTAGCTACAGATATCCCAGCTTTATTGCAAAGAGCTAGATTTCTTTCCTCGGCCATATTTCTGACCAATGAGTAAACGAGTTTTTTTTTGAGTATCTTCACACGTCCCTCAGGTAACGACTTTTTTTTTATGTTGTTTTTGGATCATTTGATTACGTACAATGTGAAAGCAAACAGCAACAAAACAAAAGAATCAATTTCAATCTGATTCAGATTCAAAAGCACAGCCTAACAGGTGTGAAAGCATCTCATTTACATAATGCTTTTCCTCAAGGACACGCCACGAAAAGGAATTCAGGACACACCGTTCGATTTCAGTGTCTCTCACGCGAAGGATGAGACAAGTGCACTCGGTCGTTCTTACCTGTTTGAAGTGTTCGTCGTAGCCCCAGTCGGCCTGTCCGTTTGGAGATGTGGCTGTTTGCGGACCAGCAGGTGAAAGTTCATCCTCTGGCTCCTGTTTGACCCTGATGGGAGACGAGTCGTCTCTCTGAATCCTGGTTCCTGCTGCAGTGCCAGCGGCGTAGCCTGTAAACTGCCTGGCCATGGTGCTCTGCTGCAGCGCCAGCGTCTGCTTGCGCAAAAACTCCAGCCCGCTCACTGGGCCGTCCTCCTCCTCCTCGCTGCCTTCGTCAGCCATTGGTTCCTCTTCGTCATCGTTATCAGCATCGACATCATCGCCATCATCATCATCACCCGAGTCCCTGCCCCGAGCCACTTCGTCCGGCCTCTCCAGGGCGACCGCGTGCACCTGGGCCTTACCGCTGCTGCCCAGCGCCGAGACCCGGGCCGCCGCCAGGATGGCGTGCTGAGCGGCCACTTGCTGAGCGTACATCAGATGAGCGTCACGCAGACGCCGTTCGTTGCGCTCCATCTCCAAACGCGCCTGCTGCTGCCGCTGCAAATGCTCCATCACGGCTTCGAGCTTCACCCCCGCTGCACCTCCCTGAGGGTAAACGCTGCCTCCTAAACTGCTCTCCTGAGAGACAGAAAGAGAGGAGGGGGAGCCAGGGAGGAAGTAACATAGTCGTCAATGACCTGCCATAAACAAGCAACTCTAATTACATCTCAGACGCGCTGAAGCTTCCCATGAAACAAAATCCCTCCGAATGACACAAAACTCACCACAACACAAACCTGATAACTAAAACATCTCGTGCCACTCAGCACGGTCTCTCCCGGTATTATCCTTCACATCCTTCCAACAGTCAAAGCAGCTGAATATTTCTCCGTCTTCGATCTATAATGCATTGCTGAGTGCACTGAATCAATACGGCAGCCCGGAGCTATTCTCTCTGAAATAATGCATGAGCCAGCACAAGGCTTTCTAGGTGTAATTGTGTGTCAGGACTTCGACAGACAGGGGGGCAATAAATTATACGGCCGCCTTTGATCTCCAATTAACATTCGGTGGAAGCAAAGATTAGGGTCACGCTGCGAGCAATAGGAAGTGCAAAAACAACTGAAACATTTCCAGGCTTAAAAAAACAAGGCCTGAGCAACCAGTCAATTATTTGATGAGTGATTTGAGTGCACTGTAGGGGCCATGATGTGTTCATCACACACTTCCAGAGAACTGTGATGAGGTTTGGATTCAAAGAAGGTCCCCCCCCCAAAAAAAAAAAACAAACATCAGTGCTAAATAAAGAATCGAAGCAAAATTATCTGGTGATTTTGAAAAATACAACCTTATAACCATAAATTAGAAATGATCATAAACACAGACTGGTCCATCCTGTGCAGCAGAAATCTACAAAAATATACACTACCACACCCACGTGCTGCTTTTTTTAAACATATATATATTTATACATAATTATACAGATATAAATAGGTTTATAAAAATGATATGCAATTATATATATCACATTACACATCATTGCTGGTCAAATAATGCAAATGAAAAGCTTCAGGCTCGGTGGAAACAAACTCCAAAACCGCACGCATACTAAGAGTACTATATCCACAGCGCACAGAGCACAGGCTGAGCTCGCGCACTGTTTTGCCGCACTCGTTAGTACGCTAGTAGGCAGTATGGAACGTAGTCATGGCGACGCGCGAGAACGCGACCGTTGGTTACGTAGCCTACTGTGTTTACATGGATACTACTTAGTGCGCATGTACACGGCTGTAGCAAGCGACCGGCTGGACTTCAGAGGAATTAGAAATGAAGTTTAACTTCAAAAGCAAGAGGATTTTCACTTTATTACCTGTGCTAGCGTGGTGATTAGAAGTGATAATAATAAAATAAATGTTGTGTGTGTGTGTGTGTGTGTGTGTGTGTGAGTAGTGCAGGCGCACGAGACCTCCACAGCTGACGCCGAAATGAAGGTGCAGATCGCTCAGATCCACACTTCTAGCTGTCCTTGGACAGGGTTTAATGCACAAGCTCACCGAAACCAAGGGAGTGGTACACTCAGAACGGCGACAACCTCAACAGGTGGTAGGGAGGCCGAGAAGCCCCTTTTCCTCGCGCGCTTCACGTCTCGCTACCGCTCTGGCCGTCAACACGCGCGCGCGCATGCAACCCAGCAACCGACCTAGAGAAATAACTAGTAATAAAAAAAAAAAACGACAACAACAACAATCCTAACTAACTATGGTCAAACGCTAACGAGCTCCTCCACTCCACTCCACTCCGCTCCGCTCCAAATAAACAAGTTTAACCCGACGCAGCAGCACGGAAACGCGAAGACCCCAGTCACATAATGTCCTAACGCCTGTAGCGCTCGGGCTCAGTGTCTCGCGCTGGCATTAACGCCAAGCCCCGCCTCCTCCACATAAGCCACGCCCTCTTGTGTCAAAGCACCGCCCATATATGCTGAAACTCCGCCCACTTCACGAGTTCAACCGCTTCACCAGTGCCAGCGCCAATATACTGAGATTATTATTATTATTATTATTATTATTATTATTACCAAATATAATTAACAAGCTCATCACTAAATTATTTTTTTTATTTTATTTTATTTATTTATTTATTTTTTTTAGTCATAAGCCTGTAATATTTTGCCAAGCTTTAAGACCATCGTTTTCAAATAAATAAATAAATAAATAAATAAATAAATAAAAAGAGAATGAGGATATATTGAGGTAGAAGATACTCAGGGGATCATGGATTTTATAACAAACTGACAAAAGCAGTGGGGATATACTGAGGGTCCGGGGATACTCCTACTCAGGGGATCAGTGATTTTATTTTTTTAAAGAGGAAAATTAACTTCTTTAAGTCCTACAAAGTGAGTCAGAGTGACCAAAGTGTCATTTCCCCCTTTTTGTTACCGAACTTCTCGGGGTATTTGGGATACGCAGGGAGTTAGTGATATTTTTACATTCAGGAAATAAAAAAAAAAAAGTTGAATGTTTAAATACAAGATTACTGGTTTCATAATAAAAGGAAAACAATAATAAACAACAACAACAACAACAATAATAATAATAATAATAATAATAATAATAATAGGTCTGGGGATACCAAGCAGGTTGGCTTTTTTTTTTTAATTCANCAACAACAACAATAATAATAATAATAATAATAATAATAATAATAATAATAATAATAATAATAATAATAATAATAATAGGTCTGGGGATACCAAGCAGGTTGGCTTTTTTTTTTTAATTCATAAAAATGTTAAACACAAGTTTGTATAATAAAATAATTTTATAATAAGGTAGAAGGAAATATGTTATTATATTATATATTAGGGTTATTTATTATTATTTTTTAAGTTCAGGAAATGAAAAGAAGGCTGTTACAGGCAACCTCACTAGATTTATAATAAAGTGTAAAAATTAAAAAATGAGAATAATGAGAATAAACTGGGATCAGGGGATACCCAGAGAGCGAGGGATTTTATTTAAAGTGACGTTACAGTAGTGTAAAGTAAAAGCTCTGTCGAAGCTGTCGCAGTAACTACGTCATGATCTCTCTAAAATGAAGTGATTCGTTGTTTTAACGTAAGTGCTTTATGTAATGTAAGGAAGCCATTTTTATAAGGAGATTTCTCACTCTTTAAAAAGAAAAATCACACACAACACATACAAATAGATAGACAGATAGANAGATAGATAGATAGATAGATGACCCTTTTCCATAAAGGTTTCCTTTCCTTTTTTCCTAAATATCCCCACGAACGCTGCAGTCACACTGTGTAGAAATTTAAGATCAGTATTGCAATTAGTCGTCTAACGTCCCAAACAAATGCAAATGGTGTCTCCTGATCTCCATCAATCACAGATTATAATCTAAGGAAATAAGCACTGCGACAAAGAGACTTCTATTAGCTCTAAAAGCCAACAGCGTTGTTAATTGGAAACAGACAGAGCGCAGTTTAATAGTTAATGAAACAGGATGCAGCAATAGATAGAACACCACACCACACACAGGAACTCAGGATGATGCACACAAGGAGATATTAATAATTATAATAATAACAATAATAATAATAATAATAATAATAACAAGAAGAATGAGGTTTATTTATATAGCACCTTTCATACAAAAAGCAGTTCAAAGTGCTTTACAAAATGATAATTCTATAAAACAGCAAAAGGATAAATAGTAAAACAGATATAGCATTTAACACGAGAAAAGCTTCAACTGAACATTATATGATGAATAAATATCTGATTAAAAACTAAATTAAGTCTAAAAATAGGAGAATAGAGAAGGTGACTCTTTACAGGCTGGAAAGATAAAAACAATGAGACTATACTTATTCAATTTGCTGAGTAGAAGACTGAAAATTAAACCTTAGGCATGTAGAGTTTGTTCATTTTGTTGAATACCTGGAGCCATTTCTTATTCATGTCCGCCCCCTAGTGGTGAAGTGTAATAACACAGGGACTAGCGGTAATAAATCCAGGTGCCTGGGCTGGTCCTGTGATGAAGAAGCCATAATTCTTCTAGCCTAAGTGTCCAAAGAAAGCAGTATAGAGTCAGGGGCAAAAGGATATCTGTAGCAAATATAAAGAAATAAACCATATGATGGACTCCTGTGTTTGTTCCTGAACAGCTATACACTACCTGTACGGAAAGCATTTATCTTTCCCTTCACACCACAACGCTGTTGCATTCTCATATCCAGTTTTCCATAACAGCAGCTCTGACGGTAGATCCGGCTCCGAGGCAATTAATGATGAGCTGGTTTTCATACCGTTTCTATAGCAACAACTTGTTCATGGGGACTGAAAGTCTAACAATAAACAAATTAACATTAATTGTGTTGTTATTTAATACAGAAAAGGTCTAAGTGTTGATATGGAGAAATTTCCTCTAAGGAAACATTAAATAAATTGTAAATACCTTCCTCAGAGGTCACAGTCGCGGCATATAGTACCCTTTCCGAAGTCCTGTCTCGTCAAAGGTGATGGAGCGACTGTTTATAGCCGCCATAACGTGAGCGATAAGTCGTTTCATGGATGTTCCACGACATTAGACGTAACTAGAAATGGATAAAAGTATGATGCGTCACTCTTTAATAAATATAAATCTGTAATCGTTGACTTATTCCTGTTGTATAAGAGGAAGAAACCAGTTCAGGACGTGCCCTCGGTGGAAAACAATCAACTTCAGGGTGGAAAACGTCACCACCCCACCCGGTCTCTGATCATTTCCCTAGAACAGCACGCCCCCAGGTGATTTACTCCTTGCATACATGTTTATTTCTTCCTCCGATTTCAGAAATTAAATTCCCACCTCGTATCTTCTGCAATGATTTGAAAAGACAGGATTTGAAAACGCTGCACAATGAAAAGCACTCTCATACGGATAAACTCAAACATATTTTAATCTCAGATACTAGTCACTGAGCAGTTACAGTAAAAAGCCAGATGTTATACAGGTGTGTGTTCTACTAACAATGCGAGTCTTTATATGTTTTCATATGTAGTTTGAAATAAAAATGAGTGTTATTGCGTGTGAAACTGGGCAATGATCGATAATTGCTACGTTGAGGGCGAAGAATAAAGATTGTCCGATTAGTTGCATAGTGAAGGAGAGGAAAAGTCCACTCAGCGCTCCAAGTGCAACGGTTATGTCCACATCAACCACTCAAAATAATACACGACACACACACACACACACACACACACACACACACACACGCGCACGCACACACGCACAGCATCAACACCGTAAATAACTTCTTAGCTAACTATGCAAACACGTCCCTTTCCTTTTTTCCCCCTCACACAAACGTGTAGTTAATAAACGTCCATGTAACATAAAACACTATACTCAACACGGGTCCCACATATCCTCACACAGGACATTAGGAACTCTTTCTTTTACGTTTATTTTCCAGTATAATGCTAAAATAAAAAGTGTCCCTTACAGGTAAATTAAGAGACAAGCCTGCTCCTTTTCCTGGTTAATTGTCCTATATTCAGTACTTGTGAAATGTGCAGCTCGCTGAAGCTGAGACGTATCACACACTAATGCTCAATGAAGTGAAGAACTGTGCACCAAACTGCACTGATACGATTCGGGTCTTCATCTTTTTTACATTTTATCCGAGGGAGATTCTGTGCGTTTTCGATAAACAAGCACCAGGAGTGGTGTGAAACATGGTGGCGTTAGCACATCAAGGGTGATATCACAGCCCCTCTTCTCCATCCTCTTCTCCGAGCACACACTCAAAGGGGAGCTAACAAGCATACTGTGTGTCCTGGCTGTTCGTTCTTCTCATTCGTAGTTGCGGATACAGAAACCAAACCCTATTCTGTATTGACTTTCACAAAACAAAATACTCATCTGATTCATGAC
>JAKKZN010000006.1:3336806-3355060 GCA_033441825.1 Pangasius elongatus | reverse complement strand
AGTGTAAAGCAGGTGATCACTCACTTCTTAGCTCCATGCCTGGGCTGCTGCATGACTGTTCCCCCGGAAGAGGAAAAGCCTTTCTTCTTAAACACTCTCCTGGCCATCTCTCTGGGTTTCTCTGCAAAACATTCACACACGGAAAGCCACAGAAATACCGTTACCAGAGCGATGGCATCATGTTTAACTAACCGCCGTGATCTTATTAATACTAATAGCCGGGATCTTATTTTAATCCGTGAAGAGCTTCTACTCACGCAGTTTCATGTTTAGCGATTTGGCCATTATATAAGGTCCTCTCTTCTCAACTGCTCTGCTTCCTCCATCCACAGCCGGCTTCGTTCTGCCGCTCCTGCTACTGCCCGCCTTTGAGGGATCAAAAATAAATAAACCAGTCATTTTTCAGAGCAAATATCTTTAATACAGTGAAGCACAGCAGCCCATTTCTTCATCACACACACATCTGCTCTTTAATGCCTTTTAGCTGTGTGGTCTGGTTCACACCCTTGTTTTTTACTCCATTATGTTTTGGAAAAAATTACAATTTAATATTTATTGGGATTGGGAAATCTCTACTGACTGACCACTTTGTTTTTAGTTTCTCTTCAATACCAGTAATTTATTAAAAGAATATATGTACGAAGCTTCACTTTCGCTCTTTGCTCAAAAGCTAGTATCAAATGAACAAGCGTTTGTGTGAAGAAGATGAAGCATTTCGACAGCTTGCCAAGCAAATACACCGGACCTGATTAAAACCATAGATCAATAAATATGATCCTATTATATTTTTAAAAGCGGCAGAGTGCTCCTGCATCTGCTCTGGACTCGAACCTTTTGTACTGGATTGTAGGATTTCATGAGCACGCTGCTCTCAAAATTCTCCACTAAACGGAAGTGTCTTGAAAATTGCAAAACGAGCTAAATAAATAAACAAACCCTCTTTACATATGGATAGAACGTGGAACATTACAGCTGTTCTTGCTTTACACTGTAGATGCTGTTCTCCTCGGGTCTGTCTGGGCTCTCCGGTTTCCTCCTGCCTCCCAAAAACATGCCTGTAAGTGTGAACGTGTGTGTGTGTGTGTGTGTATGGTGTTTACGGTGCCCTGAGACGGACTGACATCTAATCTAGTGTGTATTCCCGCCTCACGCTCAGTATTCCCAGGATAAACTCTGATCCACCGTGACCCTGACCAGGATAAAGTGCATACTGAAAATGAATGAATCATGATTTAAGAGAGAGAGAGAGAAAGAGAGCACCATAGGGCCCTCTAAAAATATTGGCACCCTTAGTGATCTTTAAAGCCATCTAAAAGAAAAAAAAATGCATTTTCGTTGATTATCAGCTTCATATTACACCAAAAATGATGGGAATGAACCGAATGCATTCTTAAAACTGAGTTATTTATGAGGTATACAACTTAATCGACCTGCGATGGTCTCATTTCAGCCTTAAAACAAAATATCGCGATATTCCACGATATCTCTGAGCAAAACTTTCCCATAATTTATTTGACTTTTTTTAAATTCATATTTCAATGTTTTTCACATATGAATATAAAAGTGACCTCAAACTGTTTCTGTTAAACAGTGTAAAATTATATTTGTGAATATAGTGACAAAAAAATAAAATAAATAAAAGCACCGCTAGCCGCTTGCTAACGCGTTAAGTCGTTATTTAGTCGTTATTTTTTTATTCTTTTTTTAGCTGACAGTTTTCACAAGCGACTTGTTGGATGATTTGATGTTATTTACTACTAAAATTCTGGGGAAAGCAAAAATAAACATATTAACGTTAATGTTATTTTCTATAGGTAACGGTTAATGACAACTTGCGCGCTAGCTAACAGCTACTCATCTGTCAAAGCACTTAGCATAACAAGCTAGCTTCTCCAAAAGAAAATAAAATAAAAGAATGAAATTTACTCTCATGGATGGAGACCCGGCTACCAGATTGTCCTGTTCCTTCTCCTGTTCCTCCATGATGTCGTTCATATTGGAGCCGAAAGTAAAAAGCTAACAGTCACGTCATGGCTCATGTATCAGTCACAATATTCATGTTTACAACAACTACAGCATACTGAGATCTCCAACGAGTCGACTCTTTGAATCGGTTCTTTGAGTCGGATCTTTTAGGTGAATCCCGAGAGCCGACTCACACTCATGGGCTGTTTGAGGGTTTTCTTCCTTTTTCTTTCTCTTAAGTAATGTAGACAGTGTATTATACACACAAAGACATCAGCTATGACGATAAATAAATTGAATCTTCTTAATGAAGCGCATACACAGCAAGAACAATAACATTATTGTATGCCAATGCACATTTACAGAGCCTTGTAAAGTAATTTTATTTTATTTTGTTAATTAGAAAGCACAGTAAGATTTCATTAAACAATATCAGCCTCGGTTAGACAAACAAGTGCATACAGTGGTCATAATACTGCAAACTTTGTCCTGTTTAAGAAAAAAATGGCGATGAGTCAACTGGGAGCCGAAAGAGTCGACTCTTATTATTGAGCTGCGCCAAGTGATGTGACTCACTGAACAGATCCGGAATTCCCATCACTGTGAAAAGCGCCACTTTCACAATAAAAGTCTCTAAGCGTGACGTAATATGTGCGCTTAATAAAGGATACTCTAATCAGATGCAAACAGATAGATAGATAGATAGATAGATAGATAGATAGATAGATAGATAGATAGATGCTGATAAGTGGTGGATCCTGTACATCACTGACTGCAAATGAAATAAATCTAACAATATTAAGATTTAAATATGGAAACTATGCAATGCAAAATTGCACTTATACTTAAATTACACTTAAATTACAGAAAATCAGAAGAAAAAAAAACATTATTAAGATCACAAACTATTTTAACCTTTGCACAGGGGGATTTTATAGGTTTTGGAGAAAGAGGAGAGGTTTTTAAGCAGAATTTACATTATCACACACTTGACATGAGATGAGTCATTATTTATTTTTCTTTTTATAGCTTCATATGTCCTTAGTTTAATAGTAATCCATAAGACTGGAAATGTGGAGATTGTGAAAGTGTAATATCAGTGTTATTACACTGAGCGACCACCAGGGGGAACCAGAGCCAAGTAAAGCTCATCCGTCTCACGCTCTCCATCAGGACTTCACAGCAGCACTGTTACTGATTACTTTATTGATTATTGATTATTGAAGTAGCATAAAATGCACAGACATACCATTCATAGTTTTTCATATCATGCCAACTAACAATATTTTTCAATCAAGGCCTTCATAATTATTGTCACCCTTGGTAAATCTTTAAATAATAATAATAATAATAATAATAATAATAATAATAATAATAATAATAATAATATATAATTGTTACTATATAATAATAATAATATAGAATATAATATATAAATATAAAAAGAATAAATAGTTTTATGAAACAGTAACATCTTATATTTTTGCTCTGGGTATAAAGCAATATAACTCAATATATTTGTGCTTTTTCAAAATAATTTCATTCTATTCAGCAAAAAAAAAAAGATGGGCCTCTTTATCTTTTTAGGCAGAGACAGAATTTGGCAATATACATTATCTATGAATTCTAAATTATGGTGTGTGTGTGTGTGTGTGTGTGTGTGTGTGTGTGTGTGTGTGTGGCTATGCCTGTATGAGGAGCAGTTTTATCCTGTCTGTCTCTCAGATGCATTCAGTTATCTGTGTCTGTCTGCCTGTCTCTCTCTGTCTGTCTGTCTCTCTGTCTCTCAGATGCATTCAGTTATCTGTCTGTCTGTCTGTCTGTCTGTCTGCCTGTCTCTCAGATGCATTCAGTTATCTGTCTGTCTGTCTCTCTGTCTCTCAGGTGCATTCAGTTATCTGTCTGTCTGTCTCTCTGTCTCTCAGATGCATTCAGTTATCTGTCTGTCTGTCTGTCTGTCTGTCTCTCAGATGCATTCAGTTATCTGTCTGTCTGTCTGTCTGTCTGTCTGTCTGTCTGTCTCTCTGTCTGTCTCTCAGATGCATTCAGTTATCTGTCTGTCTGTCTGTCTGTCTCTCAGATGCATTCAGTTATCTGTCTGTCTGTCTGCCTGTCTGTCTGTCTGCCTGTCTCTGTCTGTCTCTCTGTCTGTCTCTCTGTCTGTCTCTCTGTCTCTCAGATGCATTCAGTTATCTGTCTGTCTGCTGCATATCTTTTTCTGTCTGTCTGTGTCTGTCTGTTTCTCTCTGTCGCTGTCTGTCTGACGGTCAGTCTGTCTGTGACAGTGATAAGGACAGTGTTGTATCTCTCACCTGCAGCTTTTAAACTGCTTCAGGGTCAGACAGAGACAAGGCGCCTCTCACTGCCTTGTCCTTCAGTCTGCTTCTGTTATTAGCGTTTAGGAGACGGCCTTCAGTACGCACGACACTCACATTCATCCTCGCTTTAATGAGTTGGTGTGCAGAGGGGGACGAGAGGGGAAGAGACTGCCTCAGTCAGAGACCTCTCCTGACCTCAGCACTCCAGCTGAATTCTCATTACACAATTAAGATGAGTGGGAGTGAGACAGAAAAGAAAAGATGTCTTTGTATGCACATGAGCATGTGTGTGTGTGTGTGTGTGTGTGTGTGTGTGTGTGTGTGTGCAGATTATATGTAATATAATGAGATGTACTGTATGCACTCTCACAACTGCAGCTATGTTCAGTTTATTAGTAACTCGTTGCTCATTTTAAATCAAGAATCAAGAAAGAGAGAAAGAAAAGACATTAGACATTAAAAGAAAAGAAACAGGATACAGGAACAGCTGGTACTGTAGCAATGAATCAGCAGTAAAAGCCCCACTCTCAGAGTTTTAATAATGAAGCGCTAGGTAGATTTTTCATTTAAGGCAGCCAGACAAGGAGATTTTTCTTATCTTCTCACCACAGCAAAAGATCTGAAAGATCTGCGCCGCGATACACAGCGTAAGAGCGAGAGAGTGAAATTGTCAGCACTGTATCTGTCATCCATCTGTTATTATTTTCTCTAGAAGACGTGAATGTTTGGGTTGGTGTGAAACATGCCGTCTGAAGCTGCAGGGCTTGGACCGGTTTGGCAGCTTTGGGAAGAAGGCTATGAGGCTATGTACTGTAAAAATATGTCAGAATCAATTTACAGAGTATCTGTCAGGGACTGAAAGGTGTGGCTTAAGAATATTTAGTGAGTGACTTTTTTCCTCTGTTCCTCTGTTTCTGTTTGTAATATTTTGTAGCATTTCCAGGATGTATTCGCATATCCTCATACCCAGCGTTCCCAGGATAGGCTTGGAATTCACCGCGACCTTGACAAGGATAAGCGCTTACCGATAGTGAAAATAAAGTCGAGCAGTTTAAGGGTTAACACTGGCTCTCTGACTATCCGGGGATGAGTAAAGAGATTAGGGGTGGGATTCACTCTCATCCCGTGCGACTCTTAGTTGAAAACAAATGACTTCCAGACTGTCATCTGTCATTTATTGGAAGCAGTGAAAGCGCATCATCTGTCAGTACCGAGGGGAATCATGGATTCTCCAGAAGCCATAATAGACCACAGGATGGAGGATCCACAGGACTTGGTTCTCACCATCATCACTTATCTAACACACATTACACTGGAACAACTCAGCACCTGCAGCAAGCAGCTCATCAGTCCAAAGTGCTATACTGAACACTTTAAATGCTCTTTTAAGTGCACTGACGGTCACTCATATTCTTATGTAAATGCTTAATATCGCTATTGTTTTATTATTTTATATTATGTTAATCCACCATTAAGACAGTTCTACATCAGCATGACCTGAAAGGCTGTCACACCAGGAAGAAGACCGGCATAAAAAAAGCCAGAATGAAGTTTCGCAGGTGATCACCAGGCTTTTGGAGAGTTCCCTGGTCAGATAAAACAAAAAATTTACCTGTTCAGCCATAATGTTCTGCGCTATGTATGGAGGAAAATGAGTGAGGCTTTTAATCCCATCTGTGAAGCATGGGGGTGGCAGCATCATGTTGTGGGGGTGAGTGGAATGAGTGGAGTTTTGCTGGAAAAGGGACTGACGCTTTTCAGAAAGTAGATGAGGAAGGATGATTATCTAGAAACACTGAAGCAACACCTCAACACATCAGCCAGAACGTTCAAACGTAGTCAAAACTGGGTCTTCCAACAGCACAATGATCTTAAGCCGACCCCCAAAGTGAAAAGTGAAAGCATTGGAGTGGAGATCACAAAGCCCTGACCTGAACCGTATAGTTCTGTCAGGAGGAATGGGCAACAATTGGTGCATGTAAACTTTTGGCTTCAACTGTAAGTTAGTCTTCTCCAGTTTTATCATCAGTTGTGACAGATACCATTCTCTGCTTGGCTGATTGGTGTTTGAGCCTCAGTCAATGTAAACCTTACACACACACACACACACACCATCAGATTTTCACAGCGCACTTCACACTTCCTACTGTACGTCCCAAGCCCTCTAGCACTAATCCACTATCTGAGTCTAATCCCCATGTGTGTTTGGGTTCGGGCTGGAGAACCCCCTCTGTACGCTAAATTACAAACTGTTTAAAGTGTGCGGTCTCTCCCTGGGCGCTGTGGAGGATGTGGGGATCTAATGAAAAGCTGCAGCTTGATTTAGGGATGAGGAGAGAAGCTACTGAGCTTTAAGAAACAAAAGATCTCAGTCAATACCAATACATGCAAAACTCAGGGACCTGAACTGGCTAAATCCTTTTAAACTAAGTTTAAACCATTTCATTAAAGATTTTCATTCAAAACTAAATCTTGGATGTGAGATGTGACTGCGAGCTACGTGCTACGTGCTACGTTCTCTTTGTACTCATTACACCAGTTTCTATTGGTACAACAATAGCGATTAGCATTCAGCTAGTTTGTAAGGTCATAGCTAACATTTGAGTAATTAGCTATAAAGCTGTCGTTAGTTAGCTTTAGCTGTTAAAAATGGAAGACGTCTTTATTTTCATGCTTTAAGTACATTTTAATGAAAGACTGTATACATTTCTACGTTAACTTCAGTGAGAGATTTCAAGTTGTGCTTCAGCTTTCACTGGAGGATTTATTTACATGAGTAATGGTACTTTTACTTGAGTAATGAGTTTAGATAGTTTTACTTCCTCTGGTTATCTCTAATTATAAACCAATATCTGCTGCCAGATGCATAAAAACAGCTCGACCACGCTCTCATATAAGGAAGAGAAATGTTTCTTTCCCGCTCTCTTTCTCTGTTTCTCTCTCATTGCTTGGTTTGTGTTTGGATTACTCTCTCAGGCACAGACGATTTCACTGCTATTTCCTGTCACAAGCATTCACGTCTTCTAAACAAACTCTCACAGACGCTTTTCTAACACAATTCTTGCCTAAATGCTCCTCTGGGAATCTATACTGCAATGAAAATCATGTGTATGAGTGTGTGAGAGGTATATTATGTGTATGACAGATGCAGTGTGTGTGTTTGTGTGTGTGTGAGGTCTATTATGTGTATGAGAGATGCAGTGTGTGTGAGGTATATTGTGTGTATGATAAATGCTCTTTGTGTGTGTGTTTGAGGTATATTATGTGTATGTGAGATGCAGTGTGTGTGTGTGTGTGTGTGTGTGAGTGTATATGAGTGTGTGAGGTATATTATGTGTATGAGGGATGCAGAGTGTGTGTGTGTGTGCGTGTGTGTGTGTGAGTGTATATGTGTATATGAGTGTGTGAGGTATATTATGTGTATGAGGGATGCAGAGTGTGTGTGTGTGTGTGTTTGTGTATGAGAGAGAGAGAGCAAGAGAGAGTGTGTGTGTGTGTGTGTGTGTGTGTGTGTGTGTGTGTGCATGCATTAGTCTGATATCTTGGCTATGAAAATGGAGCCTTTATTAAACGAAAGATTTCATTCAGGGGGAAATGAGTGAATGAAACTGTGAAAGCTTCTGTACTTCTGTGAGTCCAAATCTCAGGAATGCCAGAAAGACATAATCCCTTAACCGTCCAGCTCTGTGTCTGGACTGGATTCTGCCTCAGTTATAAATGTCTGGATAAACGCGTCTGCCAAATGACAAAGACTCTGTTTACACGGCGATGTTTCACACATGCTAAGTCAGGATTATAAACGGATAGGGATTATCCACATAAACATACACATGCTGGTGCACACTGCAAAATAAGAGTCTTATAAAGTGGAAGTATTTTGAATATAGTCCAATTTCATTATGAAATTGGAATCAAACTAATATTATTTATATTATTAAGCCTAGTTCTAGAAGTGTTTTATTCCTCTTATACAACAGCATTTTACCAACAATTACAATTTTTATTAGTTTATAGTTACATGTAATATTGTGGAACATTGTAAGACCTGTGGTTGTGTCCTTCCAACTAGATCAGCACTCCTCTCTCTCTCTCTCTCTCTCTCTCTCTCTCTCTCTCTCTCACACACACACACACACCAATGTAACATTCCTTGCTTTCTCTTTCTTCCTTTTACAGCATGATTCATTCTACAAATTTATTTACTCTGTGCTGTAAAGTAATCTGGCAGTCTTCTCTACGCTTCCCCTGAACCAGATGCAGTTAAAGACTGCAGGCAAGACAACAAAAGATATCAAATTTATGGGATGTAAGTATTATGCAATAAAGATATTTCAAGAACAATTACAGGTAAATAAAGCGGTTGGGCGATTTGTCCTGCACAGAGTCTGAAGTATAATTTAAAATGTAGGGAAATTAATGAAAAAAAACAATAAGTTTTTACACTAATCTGTTTGTTTTATCTACTGGGAAAAAGTCCTCCGATGACATTAAATGTTCATTAACCTTTTACACTCCCAGAAGCCTCTCATTCCTCATTCTAGTTCCTATGTACCTTTTGCTAATAGTTTTGCTGTAGTTACTTAACCAAATATTTTAAGACAGACACCTAAACACTTTTAAGAGGTTTAGAGGCTCATCTCAGCATTTGGTAAACTTCTGATATGATAGATGTGAGGTTCCGTGTAAACAGGACATTCGTATTTCTGTGACCTTTCGGATCCTCTGTGAAACTCTGAAAGTCTGACCTTTTGAAAATATATGTGTGTGTATTTTAGGAAATGCCCCCATACAACTACATCTACAAAGGTAAATGAACTCTCACTCACACACACACACACACACTGTCACGTGCCATGCGTAGCAAGTTTGGCAAGACACAAGTGTTTAATCTAAGAAGTGCTTTTATAATCATGATCAAGGTCCTTACTAAGGCCAGCACACCAGCTTAATACAGGGCAATCCTTAAAACAGAACTGAAGAACAGGAGCCAGGTTCAAAACCAGGAAGTACTATGAAATATAGAACAAAGGTGTTAGGAAACAAGTCTTAGAATGAAGAGCTGAATACAATCTGGCAACAAACCAATGATAAGACATGCGCAAAGACAGGACTAGAACAAAAACCTAAACAGACCTTGGGACACAGAGTAACAGACAGTGGACACGATGTCTTTGGAGGCTACAGGAGGAAGACAGTGCCATCCTTAGTGAAGGCCTTGGACTGGACAGGAGAGGCCTCAAGCAAGACAGCAGGGGCCTCAGTGGAGGCTTCATTCTGGACAGGGGAGACCTCATTGCAAGCTTCAAGTGGGACAGGAGAGGACTTGAGCAATACAGAAGGGGCGTCAGCACAGGTGGGAGGCAGGGCGTCAATGTCCTTGGTGCAGAAGGGCAGTGGAATGTCATCATCCTTGACAAAGGAGATGGAGCTATGATATCTTTGAGAAAGGCCTCAGGTGGAGTGATGAAGACAGGAGGGTCTACCGAGTGGGCAGGTAGATCCACATGTGGTCTCTGAGCTTGCACTGCATTCAGTTTTGCTCATCAGTGGTGGACAGGATGTCGTTGGCAGCTGCAGGAGGTGAAGCAGCAATATCCTGAATGCAGGCTGTGGACTGCCCAGGAGATGCCTTGGCACAGGCCTTGAGCAAGACAGCAGAAGCCTTAGTGCAACCCTCGAGCAGAGCAGGAGAGCCCTTAGGCAGGAGAGGAGAAGCCTCTGTGCAGGCCTCAAGCTGGACAGGAGAGGCCTTGAGCAGGACAGGAGAGGCCTTGGCACAGGCAGGAGATGGAGCATCAAGATCCTCAATGTCCAATGTCCAATGGTGCAGAATGACAGTGGAATGTCAGCATCCTTTGCAAAGGAGATGGAGCAAAGTTGTCTTTAACAAAGGCCTTGGATAAAGTGATGAAATGAGGAGAGTCCACAAATTCGTTTTTTGTTGGAGCATGAGCCAGCCCGACTGTCTGCAGGGGGCTCGAACTGTGCAGTGACTTTGGTGATCTTAAATAAAAATTATGACATTGGGGGCCAAAGTAAAATCTTACCCAAAGACACCTACAGTCTAAAGCCAGACCTTAACCCTCAGCCGTTTTAGAACCGGACTGAAATCTGTCTCACTTTGGACAAGTCACTTTGGTATAAATATGTCTGCCAAATATGTAAATGTAAAATTCAGTCTGGATTTTATGTCATCTGTATTCAGGAACTGAAGCCACCTATCATTCTGTCAAGAAAAAGGGAAAAAGGCAGAGTTTTAAGAAAACAAATCTTGGCTGAGACCTTGCTGTAACATAAAGACAGTACAAAGGCATAAAGAAAGTACAATGAAGTCATCATAAGGCATATGTTTAAATAAGAAGTTTATATACCACTATATCCATGATTAAACTCATAACCTTATTGTGAAGAAGATATCTGTTTTCCTTTATCTGCTGAGTTGGAGCTGGTGGAGGTGGATGCCAAAACAAAAAGAGGACATATTTACACAAGCTGACATTTCTGCTATAGCCCACATACAGCCATTCCATTTGACTGAACAGTGTGTGTGTGTGTGTGTGTGTGTGTGTATTTAGGTGTGTAGGGGGTTATAGCTACAAATTGCAGTGGATCAGATTTTTTTTTAAGCCTTTTCTCAGTAACAGGTTCCAAATTTTTGTCTTATTACACAGATGCATCATTATATTACACAGAAAATCCTAGAGCAAAAACAGAGAATCCCCCCTTTCCTCACTCGGATATAATCCATCTGAAGTAACATGCTAAAGTTATGAAAGATGATAAAGGAATCCAGCTGACGTCTATCAGAGATACCAGAGATTTCATACTATAATGTTTCTGTACACAGCTGCAGGAGATGGGAGGAGGATCGATCACTGCGGCCATGGGGGGATGCATTAGGGCACTTCCTGTCAGTATTTCTCCTCTGTGGAATTCTGGGTAGTGAGCCTTAATGCACACAATTATTATGAGTATCTTAATGCAGTCTTTCCCATTATCTCCTGGACGCGAGTCATCTTCCCTTCACTCTCAGCTCTCTGATAATGGCCATCAGGTATGACTTTGCTGTCCAGGCATGTCTCATCCTTCGGATTCATAACTGTAAAGCAACTAGAGTTTCGTCTTACCAGCACAACGAGAAGGTCCATCATCGGATACAGTCACTGATCAAATCAAATCAAATCAAATGTTGACAGGGATCTGCTCTAATATGCGTAAGAATGTGTTTTGGCACATAACATGTATAAAAGTTACAGAATTTTGCCTTGTGAAAACACAGAAATACATTTCGTAAGACAAACATTGGATCAATAGTGTTACCAAGGCTAATGTTGGAGATCTGGTGCATGACAGTTAATGCTAATGCTAGTTCCTCTTCAGATAACACCATACTAGTCTTCATTTAATCAATTAATTATGGCCTATTTGGTTCTTCTAAAGTGTTACACCACCACGAATGCTAATCTGCTGGTGTATTTTTTTTCTCCTGTGTGCTAGCTACAAGACCACAGCAGATTTGCCTGCTAGCATTTCACTTTGTGCTAGCATAAAATGAGATATTACTGATCATGTAAAACATTTTACAGACTTATTAAAACATTTCTTGAAACATGCAGGATAGAACCGAGTCAACCAACATGTTGTTACGTCTCCGTTTGCTCCCTGAAGAGTCAGTCATGTGTTGTGTTGCCAGATCTGCAGTTTTTCATGCGAAATTGAGGTATTTTTGAACTGCTCCCACAGTCCGATTTTTTTTCTCCACTTGTTAATGGCTGAGTGTTTTGCATTAGTTTAATCACAGTGGTGCCACACAATTCCTGAGTTTCTTAGGTTCGCAGTGTCTGCATGGGACTTCTCTGATTTCCTCCCACCTCCAAAAATATGCAAGTAGGTGGATTGCCTACAATAAAAAAAAAACCCTGGGAGTGAATGAGTGTGTGATTATATGTGTGCCTGGTGCCCTGAGATGGACTGGGATCCCTTCCAGGGTGTATTCCCATGTTCCGGGGATAGGCTCCGGATCCACCATGCCCCTGACCAGGATAAAGCGCTTACTGAAGATGAAGGAACGAACAAAATAGATCAATCGTACTGTATCTACAATCAAACATTCACATTCTAACAAAATACTATACTTCGCATACGAAATAATATACTACTGACATGTAAATTTCCCTAAAAATTCCTGTTAAACACGGCTTCATTCTACTTTATGATGTTACATATATAAAACGCAGAACAAATTTACAAAATGCCATCCGTGACCCTCAAATACAGATTCCAAAACTGCATTTTGTAACATAAATATCAGAAATACTGTCCATCCCTGAATATACTGTAGATGAGAAACTAGAAACAGATGTGTCTTCTCGGAAGTAGCATTTCACATCGTCAAGGACGCATTAACATTTGGACTCCTCTGTTAAGCCAACAGAACTGAAAGTCAGTACATTGTGCCAAATGTTCATGAACAGATGGTGGTGTTGCACATCGTACACTGTAGTGGTGCCAAATCACAGTTCCACAATGTTTTGCTTTAACACACCTGACTCCAGATGCTATTTGAAGGTCTCGCTTAGTCGGATCAGGTGTATTAGTTTAGAGAAATAACTTCTGCAGGTGGTGCAGGTGGTGAATCTCATTTTATCTGCCCAACATATTTATTTTAAACACACCACACGCTGCTTTCACACTAGGCGTGCTATTCTCATTTCAGTGCTTCTCATCTGAACTCCTCCATCCAGTTAAATTTTTCATAAAACCACCGTGTCCTTTAAACGTCATTAGCAGGAATCTGAGTCAATGCACGACGTGTACTTATGGACTGAACTATCGAATGTAGTTCAACT
Organism: Pangasius elongatus; assembly: GCA_033441825.1. NCBI lineage: Eukaryota > Metazoa > Chordata > Actinopteri > Siluriformes > Pangasiidae > Pangasius > Pangasius elongatus. The sequence continues at coordinate 3,341,928 of JAKKZN010000006.1, read as the reverse complement.
TTTCAACAAAGTCAAGCTAAATATTGAGAAATCTTTGTTGCTAATAAAGCTAGGTAGATAAGCTAGCTAATTGTCTGGTACAATCAAAGGGTGGAAGCGGTAACAGCTTTTTATGGCTGTAGTGTGCATGTCAGGGTTTTGTTTTTTTTCTCGTATGAGCACAAAAAGTGATCAGGCCAACTCTTTTTCTGCAGAAAGAACACCTAGTATATCAGATCTCGGAAACCACACCGTATTCACTACACAGAGAACAGCATCTAATTCCCAAAGCAGAAAAAGAATACCTCTGACGTTTTGATCGTTTGAACACAATCCCTTGTCTTCATTATGTAGTGAACAGGGCGTGTCTTTTTCTAAACAGTTGATGGTGAGGAATGTTTTTGAAGGTGTCTGTGAGCGAGAATGACTGAACTGGATGCAAACCATGTCATCCGTTAAATCATTTACTTGAATTATGCAAATTCTGTTCCTAATATCAAGGGGAAAAAAACTTAATTTTATTTTGAGCTGCAAATATCAAAGCGCTTCCAGCGGTTAAGTGTGATATAAGGAAAAACATCTTCCGCTAGTTGAGCTGTGATTGATTGGTACTTGTGGTTGGTTATACTGTATCAGGAGATCTGCAATATATACCAGAGATTTCAACATCATAAGCAGGGCATTGCAGTCATTTCACTGTGAACTTTTTTTTAAAGAGACAGCAGTTAAAGCAACATGTTAAAACATCCCAATCTTCAAGTTATCAAAACATGCACTAGATTCTCAGCATCAGGTAGGGTTATCATAGTTATTATTTTGCCTAGGTATCTTAGATGATAACAAGCAAGCCTTTAAGATGCTAGTTACATGGGAATCAACTGATAAACCAGCATCTAAGTTTCTAGGTGCATCTAAAACAAGGTTCTTATTTGTAGGTTTTGGCTTTACAGAGAAGCCGTCAAGCTCAGAGGCAAAATCAACAACCTTATTCAAGAGGGTATAATTCTTGCAGTGAAATTCTTAATTGCAGTTCCCGAATTTGAAAGTCCTCTTATTGCAGATGTAGAAAAGGCACTGTTGTGCCTTCCTCACCACCATCTCAGAGAGTGTGCAGACCAAATTTAGTCCTCTGAGAGCTGAACTCGTCGATATTTGAATTGTGGGACTCTCTCCACAGGGGTCCCGTTGATCAAGAGTGTGTCCTGAAGTCAGCCACCAGCTGTTGAATTCAGGGAGGGGAAATGTCCCAAATCCTTGTTACACTGTTAAGATATAATCTAAGCAATAACTTATCTAAACTGTATTTTCAAGCCTGAGGCAAGCAGAAGGTCACTGAGGTCATTGAGAAGAAATGGTGATGCTGTTTATTCCACATTCTCAAAGCATAGCACGCTTCTTACTGCTTGATTGACTATATTTGGTGTAAGGGGAAAATTCTTTCAATTTAATTCGAAACTGTTTCCTGGACTAACAGATGCACCATAACTCACTATAAAGGGATGACTGAAAAGATGAATGAGCTCCAGTTTGTGCTCAATGAATTCAACTGTACTCGGCTTTATCGGAAGCTTTTTTTAGAAAGGAAACAGGAGCACTATGTGCAGCGTATCTTTTGGCGTCATACTGCGCGCATCAAATGTTCCTATGCATATTTATATGGATATTTCTGCCTGTTATTCCAATACAATAATGTCACACACTTGCCACACTTGACATGGGCTCAGCTTGTAATTGTATTCATCAGGACTTGACCTGATTCTTGATCAGCAATCGAGTTCTGAATGGCTCTGATCTGATTATCTGGGAATAAAGATGGAGGAAGCGGATGTGCTTCGATCAGGGCAGAGGTTCTCGGCTACTCTGCCCTGGTGGACACCGACGTCTACACTCTAAATATCCCGAAACACTGCTATAGGATAAGCGAACATGAATATAAAGGTGGATATTATCATGACAGCGTATTATTTCCAGTAGTAGTTTGGTAGAATTAAACGTAGGAGTATATTATTTACTTTGCAGTGGGTCGCGTTCCCACCTCACAGCTCCAGGGTTCCCAGTTCGATCCCGAGCTTGGGGTACTGTCCCTGTGGAGTTTAACATTTTCGCACCATGTCCATGTGGGTTTCCCCCGGGTTCCCTGTTTTCCTCCCACCTCCAAAAAACAAGGCATCACTGATTTCCCTGCGTAGCATTTTCTCGTTTGTGACTTCCACTTTACTTCCTGTTTACGAGTTTGTTTGCCCTGCATGTACAGCCTGGTTGATTGACTCATGCCTGCCTATTGTTTATGAGTTTCTCTGACAATCTGGATTTGTTAAAAAAAGTTGAAAAACAGGTCCATGTTTGTTCCAGTGATAACGCTAAACTGCCTCCAGGTGTGAACGAGTGTGTGAACGGTGCTCTTTGATGGACTGGTTTCCCATCTAGTGTATATTCCTACCTTGCTCCAGGTGTTCCATCGATAGGCTCCACTACAACCCTATCCAGGATAAAATAATGAATGAATTAATCTACTTTACTTCATTTAATCAGCACTCTCAGTAAAAATGGAGTTATATTATGGTACAAACACTAGTTACATGGAGTGTTGCCCTCAAGGATACGTCTTTTGCCATTTAGAGGAACATAATTGTATTGGAAGCTTGGAATGGTGCATGTTCCTACTTGGTTTTAAACAAGATCCTGGAGCTCCATCTTCATGATAGCATCTGTATATCAGACTAACACGTACAGAAAACGTCTGGAAGTCTGAGCTGAGAACCGTTTCTTATCGTCAGAGATGAATAAGATGTTAGTTCAGGGAATTTACCTATCGCCTCGGATTCTGTTGATAAACAGATCTGATTAATTTCTGCTTTGTTAGTGAATCCGAACTCGACCACATGGCTGCAGACCATAAAGAGTTTTGGCAAACCGCAACATTTGTTTACAAGCTTTTAGCCAGCTGTTTACTCTTGCGAGGCTCTTGATCCCGTGCATTAGTTTGTACTTTACCCTCACATCTCGTGTATTTATGTCTGTGGTTGTAATGCCATGTGATCAGAGTGTATGTGCCAGTGCTGTAGGGGAAGATATTGCCATCATCTGATTTATGGGCATTTAATGTGGCTTATATCTTTTTTTTTAATTTCTCTCAAACATACAAGCACAATCAGTTTACACACACACACACACACACACCTCAGACATATGGTGCACACATACACACATGCACACACACAGCAATGTGAACTGGGAGTCGCCTTTGCCTGTTCAGAGGCAGCAATAGCAGCAGTAGGGAAGCTTTAACTTTATTTACAGTGTAAAGACCAGCATGGTCTCAGTGGCGCCATTAACACAAAACATCTAAACTTTTTCCCACATTTTGTGTTGATTTTGACTGCTGTAGCTTTATACTTTACCCTTAAAAGTTCTGTGTAGGACCCTTCAAGAGAGGGTTTCCAATAACAACCACTTTAGAAAGAACCCAAAGAATCATGAAGGGAGCGTTTTCTTTTTGTAGGACTCATCTGTCGCAAATAGTGACGGTTAACTCACAAAACACTTCATCCTATTTGATTCCCTTGTTTAAGCAAATCAATTGAATCAATTCGCAAGCATTATAGAATCAAAAGTCATTTTTAATTAAATAATAATAAAAAAAACACAATAAAGTGAACATAATGTTGAGAAGCTCAATACTCAGCACTGTCCATGTTTTATGTAGGTGACATTTAACCAAACACTCAACTCTTGGGTCGTAGAGTGTGAACCATGGACCTCCAGGGTTCTGCTATTCTGTAATAGATTAGAGTGAGGGAGATTTTATTACCTCTTATCAGCGTCACCGTTGTAAAGGTTACAAAGTTATTACAGTTCATCTTCAAATGCAAGTGCTTTAGCATGTTCAATCCAGATGCTCATTTAATGTTGGGAAATTGCAACAAGTCTGTTTTAAGACTTTCTAACTCTAAGTTACAGCTTTATTTTTGACTATTTCAAAGCACTGACACTGAAGACTCCTTCCATAAATCTTAAACAAACATATCCTTACAGAAAACGTCACAATCTCAGCAATTACACATGGGTTTTAAATCTGTTCAGATGGAACTTACAAGCCATACAAGTCCCTGTGTAAGCTGTTACTCTAGAAACAGTAACATCACAGAATGAGATGTTATAGAAAATTAATCAAGTATCAAGTTCAGAAATGAAAGTTTTAGTGGCTCCTTTAAATGAGTAAGATGCTACATCCTGTATTTGTCAGTGAGCCTGTTTGGACTGTGAACCATAAAATAAGTCTGTACTATGATAACAAGAGTTATGCATTTTTATTTACACTGGAACAGATCCATTCCAGTTCATGACTGGATATTTAACTTTGTGATCCCCTGAGATAGATGATAAACATGACATTTCCTTCTAATATTTCTGATTAGTAAATCAAACGAAACCGAATCGATTCACTAAAAAAGAGTTTGAGGGGAGAGAGAGAGAGAGAGAGAGAGACAGAGAGAGAGAGAGAGAGAGAGAGAGAGAGAGTGTGAGAGAGAGAGAGTTTGTGAGGTTTTGAGTGGAGAGGCAGACCGGCAGGTGGAGGCGTAAAAAGAGAGAGAGAGAGAGAGAGAGAGAGAGAGAGACAGAGAGAGAGAGAGAGAGAGAGAGAGAGAGGGGCGAGAGATCATCCTGGGCAAAGAAGTGTCTGAGGTAAGACATGAAGAATCAATACTGTCAGAGAGATAAATATCCAAGGACGCTGCATAGAGAGAGAGAAAGGGGGAGATTAGGAAAGGAAAGTGTGGTAGAAAGTGAGGAAGAAAAATGCAAAGATGTGCAGAATCCTGAAAGAGAAAAATGAAGGTAGAGAAAACAGGGCAGACTGACGTCCAGATGCCTTTTTTTTCACGCTGCTCTTTTAAAGAGACAGGTTTATTTTTCCGATATCCTGCCTGGTCCCTGGGAGGAGAGAACTCCTACGCCAGTCTAACGCCAGTCTAATGGTGCTGTCAGCCAGGTGGAGTTGATCTGAGAGCCTGGAAATCACGGGTTTAGATGGTTGGACACACACCAGGCTGGAGTTTCCCAGCAGTCTGGTACTGCAAAGCTTTTTCAATATCTCTGATACATCTCATCAGATAACTACCAAGCAGGGAAAATGCCAATG
>JAKKZN010000006.1:3315069-3326732 GCA_033441825.1 Pangasius elongatus | reverse complement strand
TAAAGTGCCCACTAGGGTGCCTCTATGGTACATAAAATGTAGTAAAGTGCCCACTAGGGTGCCTCTATGGTACATTAAATGTAATAAAGTGCCCACTAGGGTGCCTCTATGGTACATTAAATGTAATAAAGTGCCCACTAGGGTGCCACTATGGTACATTAAATGTAATAAAGTGCCCACTAGGGTGCCTCTATGGTACATAAAATGTAATAAAGTGCCCACTAGGGTGCCTCTATGGTACATTAAATGTAGTAAAGTGCCCACTAGGGTGCCTCTGTGGTACATAAAATGTAGTAAAGTGCCTACTAGGGTGCCTCTATGGTACATTAAATGTAGTAAAGTGCCCATTAAGGTGCCTCTATGGTACATTAAATGTAGTAAAGTGCCCACTAGGGTGCCTCTATGGTACATTAAATGTAGTAAAGTGCCCATTAGGGTGCCTCTATGGTACATTAAATGTAGTAAAGTGCCCACTAGGGTGCCTCTATGGAACATTAAATGTAGTAAAGTGCCCACCAAGGTGCCTAAATTGTGCATAAAATGTAATAAAGTGCCCACTAGGGTGCCCTTCCAGTGGAGAATACATGATGCAGAGCTATCTAGGTGTTTCTCCGTGTGAAGAACTTTGTCAATAGGGTGCCTTTATAGAAGAAAAAACACACGATTTAATGCCCTCCAGGTGCCCTTTTCAGATTGTTTGGCCCGTGCCCCTCAGACAACCTGCTTATTTGTTTATGCTGATCCTTTATTTTCTAGTGCAGCGTCCGTGAGAACGCGCCAACTGAGAATTTCACTGCAGAAGGAAGCTTGGACAGTAAAGTTCTTGACTGCTGACTGTACAGTAGGTTTGTACTAGAACTACTAAACGGGAAGCTTACTGCACATCATTACTGCTTCCAGCTACTGACTCACTGTCATTCCTACAGGAAATTTCGGGAATAAACGCATGCACGTGTCAGTCTGTGTCAGTACGCAACACGTGGGGAGCTTGATGTCTGTTAACACACGTGACCGCCCATGTTTTATTCTCATTATTTAAAACCCCGCTGTTGTGCTGCAGAATAAATAAAGTCTAAATGAACTAAGTGCGCGCATGCAGTGTCATGTCTCGCCCCTCCCCTCTCTCTCTCTCTCTCTCTCTCTCGCTCTCTCTCTCTCTCTCTCACCCACGCGCTTCTGTCGCTGCAGCTCCTCCTGCTTGCGCTCGAGACGAAGGGGGCTCGCGCTCGCGCAACTCGCTTGCCTTCAACGTCCCGCGCGAAACCAGCTCACCAGAGCGCACGAGTCGACGACCGGCGGAAGGTTTTCCGAGGCGCGAGCGGCGCGATCGCACCACGCACCGGGGCCTGAAGTTTAGGGAATCAGGAGGTGGAGAAAAAAAAGAGAGAGAGAGAGAGAGAGAAAAAGGCGGAAGCAATCATCGTGTTGTAGAAAGGCGACGAAACGTGTGGACTTGTGGAAAGGCGCGAGCGCACGGTGAGAAGAGGGGGTGTATACTTTTTCGCCTGAAGGGACATGTGGAGTGCTGGATTGTGCAATGTGGCGGTAGCTATCCAACACACACACAGAGGCACAGGGAGGGCACGAGTGAGTTTCCTAATTACTGTTTTTCTGGTGCGTTTGGAGCTGATGTGGTTGTGATTGATGGTTTCTCCATCAAGCCCCTAACCCACACACACACACACACACACACACACGCACACACACGTGTCTTGCTTCCTGACACCATGACAGACACGAACTTCACCACGATTCCATATGCAAGTGAGAACCAAGCACTGAATGACACACGCGGCTGCTCGCTGACCAAAACTGCCTTTCAGTTCTACTACCTGCCCACGGTCTACATCATCGTCTTCATCACCGGCTTCATCGGGAACAGCATGGCCATATGGATGTTCGTGTTTCACATGCGTCCGTGGAGCGGCATTTCGGTTTACATGTTCAACCTCGCGCTGGCTGACTTCTGCTATGTGCTCTCGCTTCCTTTCCTCATATTCTACTACTTCAACAAAACCGACTGGATCTTCGGCGACGTCATGTGCCGCCTGCAGCGCTTCATCTTCCACGTCAACCTCTACGGGAGCATCCTGTTTCTGACGTGCATCAGCGTGCACCGCTACTCCGGGGTCGTCCACCCGCTCAAGTCGCTCGGAAGGCTGAAGAAGAAGAACGCTGTGCGCACCAGCGCCTTGGTGTGGTTCATCGTGATAGCCGGGATCTCGCCGATCCTTTACTATTCGCGTACGGGACCTAAACGAAACGTCACGACGTGCTACGATACGACCACCGAGGACGAGCTTCCGGGGTACTTCGTCTACAGCATGTGCATGACCGTGTTTGGATTCTGCGTGCCCTTCGTGGTCATCCTCGGCTGCTACGGCTTCATCGTCAAAGCGCTCATTTACAACGACATGGACAATGCGCCGCTCAGGAAGAAGTCCATCCATCTGGTCATCATCGTGCTCGCCGTCTTCGCCGTGTCCTACCTGCCCTTCCACGTCATGAAGAACCTCAACATGAGGGCCCGGCTTTACTTCCAGAGCCCTGAGATGTGTGCCTTTAACGACAGGGTCTACGCCACCTACCAGGTCACCCGGGGCTTGGCCAGCCTCAACAGCTGCGTGGATCCCATTCTCTACTTTTTAGCCGGGGATACGTTTCGACGACGGCTCTCCAAAGCCACGAAGAAAAATTCCAGGAAGGGCGAAGTTGTGCAGTCCAAGAGCGAGGAAACGGTGCTCAACAGCCTTCCGGAGTACGCCGAGAACGGGAACAGTTCGCTCTGAGGATTCGGGAATGAATTTTAGAATGAACTTTTTCACGATGCACTGACTTGGACTCCTTTTCTAAGGAATGCACTGATCATATCATGCTGCAATAAAATCATGATATGAGGTTAATCTGAGACTAATAATGCGAACACTGTTAAATATCAAGCCCTGAGCCAGTGACTGGACATTCCTTACATTTGGAATAACAGGATCAGTGTACATGATGTGACGTGTACTGTATATAATTGTCAGTAATTACTCTTCATGTGAATACTCCTTCACTGTACTGTATTGTATTCGTCAGTATTATATGAGCTGCAGCATCGCAGATACAGCGACAGATTCACTTTAGTCAAAAGTCGACTAACTATTCAATTAACCCACGGGTCAGACTAGAATAGAGAGCAGAGCTAACACGATTAAAAGACGTAACATGATCCGAGACTGTCGATATCTCGTCTGAAGCCTAAGTAAGCTCGGAGAAGACGTATCGTCCATGCTGAGCTCGTTTAAAAAGTCCGGATGTGATAAACCGAGGTTTTGCTATACGTTGCAATGTTTTGCTGCTGTCTCTCAGTCCCTGTGGATTGCTCTGTTCAGTCTCTGTGATACATAAGGCTGCGTCGTAGTTTCTAAACCGTGTTTTTAGGTCTCAGTTCTGGGTGAGATCTCACACACTAGTGCCGTGCTCCGTCGCAGAAAACTCATCATGCATCTTATGCATGCAAGCATAAGTCCGAATAGTGAAGGAAGTGAACATGGAACAAGGAACATGCTTGGAACACAGCCTGCTGTATGTTGATATGAATACGGAAGCAATCACAGCAACAAGACTCACCATGCAAAGCTAGCGTAGGTGTATTTTAAAAAAATTATTTATTTGGGTCAGGTACCAACAGGTATTAACGAAATCTTTACCACGTGGTTTCCATAGAATATTCCACTACCAGCTAAGATCATTCTTCCTGTAAGAGCCTGGAATCAAGCCAGTTATCGAAATCTTGTTTTTACCACCAAATCATTAACTAATAAATAGCCTGATGCAATAGCATGTCTTCAAAGGGCACTTATTCCAGAAGCTATGAATATGCAAATTGGAAACACCCCCTAGATTCACGTAATTCCCCACAGGAACGTGGCAGATCAGGGCAAGACATATAATGTGCAGTCAGGCAAGTGTGTAAACATCCAGACCCACAAACGTGCAAATTAAATATAGTGCAGTATAAAAAATACAAAACACCATCCAATAGACGCAATAAATATAATACAAAGTTCACATTCAACGCTGCCGTTTGAAGGGAAGCTCGGTTGTAGTTGTTATGTGTTGTAGATGGCATGTTGAGAAGTGTGACCACTGTTGGAAAAAAAAAAAAACCTGCCCCACCCCTTCCATTAGCAAATCAGAGTTTTACAAACTGTCCTGTAATTTGCATGGCCCGTATTTGCATATTAAGACCTGATAGGCTGCTATATTTTATGACGTCATAGCATACGGCTGTGATATGTGATACACTAACTCCAGTGAGGTCGTGCTGCTGCCGCAAGCTTTGCATCAGATTAACTCCAAAAGAATTATTAAAACAATCAAAAATATGTTTTTTTTTAAAATAAAATTTAGTGTGATTTTGCTGTTTTTTAAAGGGAGTTACATATCAAGGCTGGATAGCATCACACCTCACAGCTCCAGCTTAATGATCTCCAGCATCTTGTGTCATGGTGCTGAAAATGATCATCATGTATTTTATTACATTTTAAAAAGTTTCCCGATTGGAGCTACAGCTCTGGACCTCGCATGAACTGGTGGAGGAGCAGCCTCGTGTCATGCTGAGGAGCAGCCTCATGTCATCTCCAGGGTCCCAGGTTCGATCCTGATCTTGGCTTAATGTATGTTCTTCCTGTGTCCATGTAGGTTTCCTCCAGGTTCTCTGGGTTCCCCCAACCTCCGAAAAACATCAGTAGGTGTATCGGCTGTACAAAATTGCCCCTAGGTGTGGATGATTCTGTGAGTGTGTTTCGTCCAGGGCGTATTCCCGCCTCACGACCAGTGTTCTCGAAAACACACTGCCTCCCTGACCAGGATAAAGCGCTTGCTGAAGACGGATGAATGAAATTGTATATTTCTTTAGTATGGTGCAAATAGGAGTATTATCTCAGAATCCTGATGTGAGAACTCTTCCAGAACAGGCGAGGTCTGAAATAGCTCCACAGTCTTGCCAAGCCTCATTAGACTAATGCCATTAATACCAAGAACGTGCAGATCGGAATGCTTTGAACTTTAAAAACGGTGAGAAGCGAGTCGGGTCCTGACACGCTCAATGCCATGTGAAGACTGGCGAATATACGACCAGGATTATTTGTGTGAACTGTGATAGCTGGCAGCAGTTAGACTTCTAATCTATTAATCCTAAAGCTCACGTAGGCTGTGATTGACTCAGATGTGCTTTATAAGGACCGTGCTCGTCTTCAAAGTGCATATTAATATGCAGATTAGTGCGTGGCGGATTTTGCTCATAAAAGTGAAGTGAAGTGTGAAATTTAGCAGCCTGCATTCCTGAGGCCGAGACAAGAATTTCCATTATCGTTAAGTAAAACGCTCTGCATCAGAAGCGCTAGGTAAAAGGACGTGTCCTTGTAAAGCAGCTTAATTCTATCAGACACTTGCATAATGGCATGAAGGCAACATGAGCTATTATTTTAAACCTAATTTTAAATGCCCTTACAGACAGACCGACTTTCGCAATAAGGATTTCGCAGAGTGTAAGTCATCAGAGTTTTTGCTGGATGAGTCGTCTCGAAAGTGGATATAGACAGTGGAGTGCAAAAGTTTGCACACCCTTAGGACACATGTATATCATGCTTTAGGTTTTCCCTTATGTTACAGTGTTACTGTGTTAATAGTGAAAAAAGAAATAATCATCTCCCTCTCTGAATGTAATAATAATATTGTCTTAAAGCTTTTACGCTCATCTTCAGCCTCCAAACTCTTTCTCATCTTCTGAATATCTTCTTTTGAAAGGAATATTAGTGCACCACAAGCGCATGCACTGCTTTCTTCTGAGAAAGTCACGACCAGATTTATTTACAATTATTTAAATTTATTTAAAGCCGGTTTTACACTGTGCGATTTCTACAGTATAAGATTATCGCCCACATTTTAACATTTTAAAATGTAGATAAACAGTGCGGGATGCAAACTTTTGCACTCAGCTGCGGAAATACATAAAGACTTTATACCACAGCCTGGTTGATTTCTTGAATCTGATTGGTCAGAAGGTGTGCATTATTTTTGTATAACTGCACGGCTCGGACGGTGGGTCCGTAACAGTCACGGTGCTTTGTACATTTTCCGTGGCACTGGAACGCCTTCCGGACAGAGATGTTTAAGCTTTCAGGTTTCTTGGTAAAATGACAAGCTGTGTTTTTTTGTCTCATTAACTTCTAGAGTGAGAGAGGCTGGTGAGGGAACAGCTGTTTCGAACATAACCGATAACAGGAACTAACTTGTCTCACAGACGCTCCATAACATGAACTGTAAATATAAACAGTTAAAAAGCGTTCATTAATGAATAAAAAAATTGCAATTGTGGCCAAACCGCTATGGTATAAATGTTATTCTATACAAAATCATGTACTGTTTTATAACTGTGTGTGTGTATGTGTGTGTGTGTGTGTCTATGTGAAATCTGAGCTCATGTCTACTGCAATTGGTGCAGCGCCAAAAATCTGCTCTTGCAACATACTGACTTTGGCAGTGCAGAGTTTGGCACTTCATCAAGCTTAGCAGGATGATTCCACGCCACTGATGAAATGATGTCATCATCCTACTGAAGAAAAATACTCTCACGCATTGCGAAATTGCTGTTTTGGAAGCGATTATGCAAAGACTGAATCAGATTTACGCTTCTGTCCCTTCCTGTCTCGTTTTCAGCGCTATCGTTTTGTCGCTCATGCCCGTGGGTTTACACCAGTGGTGTTAGTGTCACATTTCTCACTCCTCCGTCTCTCCCTCCTTCCCTTCATCGGTGTCACTCTGCTTTTCCTTTCACTCTTCAGGAAGACGGCCTAGGGAACCAGGGAGGGAATAAAGCATGAGGGAGAGGCACCTTTGCCTTTCCCAGGCCGGTCTTTGTGCGCAGGACAAAGGAGTGGTTATGGATGCGGGACACGGAGGCCCAGAGGCACATGGGAGTCTCGGGATGGCATTGAATCCCTCCTGGCATAAATATCCTCCTCAGGAGAAACACGGTTACTTGTTGCTTGGATTTATGAAACACTGGGTTAAATTACTGGGCTGGACATCTATGTTAGATTTACGTTTATTTCAGTTCTCTCTGGAAACGAAACCTCACAACCAGGTTTCACTGTTAGCTCCTAAAAACAAAAGAGCAAGCAAGAGCTTCTTTTCTAACACACCATTTTCCAGCATACACCATATTAAAGAGAAATCCTACTTGGTAGTCGAGATATCAGTGCAAATATTGGACTCAAACTCCCAGAATGCCATGCAGCTATACGACGCAGTTGCGCTGAGTTACGGCAGAGACTCGGCTTAGCTAGTTGGCGATCTGACGAGCGCGATGGTGTTGGTGACGGTGGATTAACATAAAACGTTGACGTTTTGAAAGCTGCTCTGTTTGAGCAGAGTGTACAGGTGAGGAGATGAGAGAGCTGAATAGACTAAAGTGCCGCTGCAACACTCTCTTTAGGTAGAGGTGAAGTGGCGAGGTGTGTGCTGTGATTTGTTTACACATGATTTTGTTGCAGATGTATTGCAAAAGTGCTATATCAATACAGTTTAGGATTAAGATTATCATCACGATCGCTCTAAACATTCTCTGATTTGCTAATAAATCATGTTTCACTCACTCATAATCGTTTCACAAAATGCCGGGGGACTTAATTGCGCAGCCCACTTGAGGATGTCGTGTATGATCTGTTTTCTCTTTGTTTGTGAGCGTGTGTTTGCGAGTGAATGGCAGGTGAACGGCAGAGCTTGCTCCTGCTTGTTTGGGACACTTGCACGTTTGCTGTTTGTGTAGCTCAGGATGGAGACTCCCACACAAAACGTTCACGAGGCAGACCTGCTGAGGCATGAACAACACACTACTCTGCCTGCCTTCTCATCTCTCTCTCTTTCACTTTCTTTCCCTCTCTTTTCCTTTCTTTGTCTATTTCTATTTATTGGTCTGTTGCATAGTACTTAAATTTGTCCACTGAGGCAAAGAAGAAAATGGGAGGAAAAAGGAAGAGAGCTGGAGGGAACAAAGCCTTTCATTGGTGGAAGAATAATGAACCATTGGGGGAGGCAATCGACTGTGGCGGGAAGTTTGGGTGAAATACAGTCGCTCCGTGCCAGAGGCTTTATTTTGTCTTCAGAATAGCAGGACATGCCAATTCTTCCTGTCTAAAGTCCAGTGGGATGCTTTCAGACTGTTTAGGAATTAGTTTCCTACGGGTAGTCAGAAAGATAACATCCAATCAAGTCATGTATTTTAGTCAACTTAAAAGTTTACTTTCATACATCATAGATTACTATCCAGTCTTTCAAACAGCACAGGAAGTTGGAGTAGATGCAGGATGGAACAGTGATTATAGAGAAAGTGAAAGATAATATTTTAACTTTTAGTGAGAGTTTATTTTGATTAATTTAGTGATGACTGTATTTTTGGCCTGGATGGGTGTGGAGCCAAATGTTTGATATAAAAAAAACAGCAACTAGTTTTACTATTTAAACTGTAATTTATTGCTATCTAATACTAGCACTTTCCAACATAAACTATTTCTCAGGTTCTTCCTGTGTCTAGGTGGGTTTCTGGTTCTCCGGTTTCCTCCCACTTCCCAAAAACATGCTGATGGGGAACACGGAGGAAACCACATAGACACGGAGAGAACATGTGCAACTCAGCACAGACAGTAACCCGAGCTCGGGATCGATCTGGGAACCCTGGAGCTGTGAGGCTGGAACGCCAGCAATGATTCTATTATTGTTAAATGAGTGTGTGTTGACACACACCTTGAGCGATGGTAATTTTAGCATTTGTCTGCGTCTTTAGAACAGACGTAGTTCTGCAGGTGCGGGGCGACAAGCTTAACTAATTTAATAACTTCTTGTTGAACTTTTTTCAACTTCCCAACCTCATTTCTGGTGCCGGAGCTGACCCGACTTGCCCGTGAACCAGCTTTTTGTGTGTGTATGGAAAAGCAAAATGATAACAGCGAGTGACTTGACTGGATTTCTAGTTGTAATTAAAGATATGAGCACTTAGCCTACATTCTTACAATCAGGGGGTTCTTTAAGTGTTATTGGATCCAACTTTAGAGGGATTCTCCTTAGAGCCATTTCTGAAAGGCAAACCTTTTGTTGTTCGGTTTTGCATAACTGAAGAAGGGAAGGGGTATCTCTCTCTCTCTCTCTCTCTCTCTTTAGTACAAACTTTGTTATTGATTTTTATTTTATGACTTTTACATTATTGATTCACTACAAAAACTTAGTTTTCCAGCACAAAATTAAATGTTACAGAAAAACGTTTGTATGTCAGTAAAGAAAGCAGCAGATTACATAAGAGACACTTTTCAGACAAAAACATAATCAAGGCTGCTGCAAAATTAAGAAGCGAGTGTGACAGTCAACGTCTCCAGAAGAACTGTGGCTGGATCTGCAAGACGCTCAGTAACACTTACAGCTCATTTCCTTACAAAACTGCACACACTGCACCTGAGATACTGTTTTTAATCAAAGGGTCGTCATGCCAAACATTAACTTTGTTTTATTGATTAACGTTTACTGATCATTATAGTATTTTTTAAAATGTAGAAACATTTAATTTCATTATTTTTGAAAGCATCTTTGCTCTACAGCAATTATTTGACTTTTGCACAGTACTGCATATATATATATATATATATATATATATATATAGAGAGAGAGAGAGAGAGAGAGAGATCTATTTTTTTTAAGAATATAACCTATAACCAATTTTTAAATGTACACACTCATTGGCATGTGGAAACGCTTACATATTTGCAATCATGAGACTGCATTCAGATTTACTTCTGGAAATAAAATTATCTGCCAATACGAAAAGCTTGGTGAATACAAACGAATACAAATGTCTATAAATAAACTGAATAGTTATAGACATATGAGATAAATCTAACTATATTCACGGATATGCTACGATTATTGCTTTCTGCAGACGACTCATAATTAACAGCTTATAAATCTGATCGTGAGATAGTGATCAGGCCATTATACTCTTCTGTGCATTATCATGAAGGAGATGAGCGGCAGAGCAGGTCTTCATTCTGATGGAGGGATGTGTCCACAACCTCAAATGCCACAGCCGAACACAGCTTATGGACAGCAGCTCTTATTATTAATGGAAGTCCTCTTTATGCTGCTTTTAACCTTTAATCCAGACTGGTGTTGGCTTTTTCCTGCTTTTGCTAGTAGTATAAAAGGATTACGTGCGTCTATCGATCAGCTGATGAATAAAAATACAGAGCATGACCTTCTGCGGCTGGATACATTACCCGAGTCCGTAGACACTGATTAACCGAAGAACATGTGGATCATTCATTAACGCAGAAAATTTATTTTCTTCCTTCTAACCTTTTTGTCTTCCAGATCAATAAATGTTAAAGATTATTTCCTTAATAGGGAGGTACTTGAATATGAAGACATTATTTGAAATGTGCAGATAAATAGATGCACATACAGATACGGATAGGAGGCACAATAAGCTTGTCAGGAAGGTTCACAGGGAATCTGGTTAAGAAGAGAGCTGTTCATCAGGGTTTGGATTCCATGGGATGCACCAAAAAGTCACGCAAGCGAGAGGTTTTTACTCACATGCAGTCACGAACGAGTGGTCAGACAGGAAGCTCTGACTTCCTGGTCATTGTGACAGGAATAAGGAATATAGAAATAAGGCTGATCTTGAGAAATAGTTCCAACTAAATTCGTAAGAACACTGTATATCCAACCCTCAGAAAACATTAGCGTATCATAACATCGCATAATGTGTTTACTGAGAAGGGGAGAAGTTTCCTGAGCCTGATAAGTCTAATCATACGTCCTGAAAATCACAGACTTTATATATGAAGTGTGGTATGCTCAATATGAGCATAAAAGAGCATAAAAGAGGTCAATTATTTTTTACATATTGATCTTACTGAAGTAATTAGTGGTAGATGTTAGCTTGGTTAAATCATGCTGGTGCAGAACGTCTCATACAGAGCATTATACATATGATATGATATGATATGATATGATATGCAAACTATGCTTGTGCCAGAACGGTGAGATACGATGCGTAAGTCAACATTTTGTTCTGTGAGACTGGCTTGAAAATAGTGCTGGCAGGTACAAACTAAAATAATAACTGCATGAGCTGGATTAAAACAAAACAAAACAACAAAACACATCTCTAGCTGAGAGCTTCAGTGATGAGGGACTGTCAGAGCCAGAACTCACACACATCGCAGGCACTTCTACTGTTTTTCAGTGTTTTCAAGGGGCATAGTGGTAGGATTCATATTTAATGAAAAAACATCTGGTTTAGGTCACAGGGTCGAATCTGAATACAGATACAGATACGGATATTTTGAGCACTAAGCAGATACAGATACAGCGTTTGTGTAACTGTGGACAATAATTCATACAGCTTTAATGTAAATACTGCAGATGTCAACATCTTATGTAAATACACTTATGTATCAGCTGTAGTGTTAGCTCGTGTAAGTACAGGTGTAACAGGATGTTGTTTCTGTTTACAGACTGGTGCATCTCATTAATCCATCTCATTTCAATTCTTCTTCTTCTTTCGGCTTTTCCCTTCAGGGGTCTCCACAGCGAATCATCACTCTCCACCTATCCCTATCTTC
>JAKKZN010000006.1:3272259-3293379 GCA_033441825.1 Pangasius elongatus | reverse complement strand
TATAGTGTATATATTTGGAAGAGGGTGGAGTTTGTGCGAGTTGGCGGTTATGTGGCTTTTTGGAGGCGTGTTTTACCAACATGAGTGTGACAATGTCACTGCCTTAGACTGAGCAAGAGCCCGATTATTATCTTTCAACAAAATAATGAATTAAGTCACACGTGCAGTCTTTATTTTTTACTCCAATTATAATGATCCAGTTGACACTGGAATGAGTGACAGTCGCGTAGGTGTTATGAACTCTCTGATATTACCATGGAAGCTCCGCCCCCTTCCTCCACCTCTCATTAATAATGTTTTGGCAGATGCTGTCGACTCGATTTTCTCACGTTACGGATGCACTGGCGTGCCATCCTCGCTTTCTGTCACGGTAAATGGAGAACGTTTTGAGTTCGTTCGTCTGAAGTCGAGTCCATCAGTGCCAGTGTGACGTAGCGAACATTAGACGTTTGTAAAAAGACTACTTTTATATTTAGACTGGAATTCAGCCGTCTGTCTGCTGTTTTTCTCTCCAGGGAAGGATGCACAAAATATTAATTGTAGGGGTGCCAATAATTTTGAACGCATTGTAGTACTTAAGAATTTTTTTTAGATTGAAAAAATTGTACATTTTTGTTTAAGTTCAACAGGAACACAAAATGTTTATGTTTATGTTTAGATCACGTAGCTAACTTTGTCCTGTTTGTGTTTTTACTCATTTCTTATCAGAATGAAATATTTTTTCGTTTGTTTACTTATTCGTCTGTTCTTATTAGTAATTTTGCTTCTCTTATATCCGAGTCAGCCAGTCATCATTCCCGAAGTCGCACACGAGGGCGATCCGTCGAATTTCGAAGCTTATCCTGAAGAAAAGCGCAAAAAAGAACCTGCCGTTTCCCCAAGGGACTTGGAAATTTTTAAGAACTTTTGAATACAAACACAATTATTGATACTTATTTATGTGTCTTTTGCATCTTTTCACTAAGGGCATGTGCCGATAATCAACGATACGATACGTCTCGCAATGTTGAACATGAGCACACTGTTGTTACTCACGGAGCCATCCTGCATTTCTGGAACACGTGGTCCGAGTAGGCAGCATGTTTGGATGATGTTAGAGCTCCTGAGATAAAGTTTGTCTCATTCAAAATGTGGAGTTCCAGTAAAGTTTGAACAACATGGCGGACACCATGGTCACTCTTTAAAGCACAATGTTTACTCACCTCGACGAACTGCCTGTCTCATGGCTAACCTTTTCGCTGCTGTTTCCACGAATAGTTATCTTCTACAGAAGTCCTGAACTGCAAGGCATGAAAGAAGATATATTTCATTATATTGATTTAATATCTTATTTTAACTTATTAACTTGTTGTTTTGAATGATCTCATAAATCTCAACATATTATCCCATTATTTCGACGTATTTATCAATGTTTTCCAAAATAATTAGGCAAAATAACAATGTAGCAATTCAGCTTTTTTTAAATTTATTTTTTATTTTTTTATATACATCTTACGGGTAACGGCTTCCGTAATATCCAGGTGTGTAGGTTGCCAGGATTCGTTGTCATGGTTACAGTTTTCGACAGATAATATAACGTGACATAACAGCGTAGCCAGGTATCTGTGTTGGTCAGCTGTGTCTTTACGGATCTGTTTTAAGAAAGACTAGCAGGTAAACTTGCAGCGACTTTCATAAGACGTAACGTAAAGCCACCCGACGGCCAGCTAGCAAACTGCATATACTGTAATGGGTTAAATGTTGGACAACAAAAAGTAAATATGTAGCAACTTTTCAAACGTATATTATAATGAAATACCGTAAAACTATGGCGAGATGAAAACTACATATCGGCACATGTCTATTTCCACTTGGGCTTGTTCTGTTGTGTCATGTGTAGCCTTGTAATGTAGCTATAATCTATGCACTTTGTTAGATGTTTTGTTTGTTATGCAAATGCACATAACCTTTATTGCAAGTTACTCCAAATATACCCGTCTATTCTCTGGGAATGATTATGCAACTTATGTTTATGATCTATGCAGATCCATTTGTTTAACTCGATACAGTTTGACCTGTCTCGATGTGATCGTGTCTCACGCCGTAACCGTATGTGTATGATGCTAATGATGCTAATGTTATAGCTACTCTTTGTTTGTTTGATGTTATGAGATGCTTGATTATGTAATAAATAACCTTTTTCAAAAGATATTTTGTTTGTGATGATTTGTTGAGCTACAAAATGTCAAGTACAAAAAAAATATAACGAAACTCGAAAGCAATAATTGCAAATGTGTTAGCAGTAAAAGTAAGCACATTTCAGGAACTGTAAGTCTTTTTTTGGGGGGTTAGTTTTGGGCTCTTACGTAAGGAATAAAACACACTGTTACAGGAAAATAGTCAGTGACGGTTGCTTTCTTTTTCAGTGCTATGGTATAATGCCTTTAATTATACCTTGCTCATTTGCACCCCCTATGGGCCAAGAATGTAACCAAGAAAAGATATCGAAGTCGTACATTGTACTTCAAAATGTACTTCAAGTAAGCAGTGTAAGTGGTTCACCAGCAAGTGATGTGTTGGCTCGATGGTTAATCCTGATCGGAAGGTTGTGAATTCAAATCCCAGCACCACCAGGCTGCCACTGTTAGGTCCTTTAACAAGACCTCTAACCCTTACCTGCTCCACAAGAGTAGAAGCGTTTAAGGATCAGACACTGCCATCAAAGCATCCCAGTTTATCAAAACACAGTTACATTACCGTGGCTCACCCTCTTACCCTCCAGTTAGTAGGATTTCACAGGAAAAATGTAAGATAACCCATGATGCACTGGAAGCAAAGAAAGTCTCTTACAAAGTATAGATGTGATCAAGGACATAAGTTGGTTTTGGTTCATTTGGTACATATGTTTAGCCAGATGGGCAAAGGTCAACTGGGGTCATCAGTTGCTATTCATCAATATCCTGATCAATGCCATAGATGGTGCAGCAGTACACGACTCTGGGGTTATGGTGCAACAGTTCTGGCAGTCAGGGAAGTTGTGGTCCTCCAACAACTCCTCTGGAGTTGCATCTCCTCTCCTCTAATCCCACACCAGGCATGAGTAAAATCTGCCTGGTGAAAAAGCCTATTCATCTGAATGGAAGAGGATACAGTAATTTATCAGTGGCATTCGTTTCACATCCTAAGATTTTGCTTAGCACAGAGTTTATCTGGGCCACCTCAATCTCCAATCTTCCAGATTGTAGTTTCTGTCCGCTTTCATCTGCAGATACTTTTTTTTTCAAAGTATATATGGCTACATTTGCCAATTCCCACCCACCATCCAGCTCTCCTCCAGCTACCAGCTACCAACCGAGGGTGTGTGAAGGCTAGCTCATGCTTCCTGCAAGACACGTGAAGCCACTGCATCTATTCATGCTCACTAAAAGTGCAGCTGAAAACACTTGGATGGAAAGAGTCACAGACACCTAAGATTGGCTAGTGTCATTCTGATCGATAATGGAGAGAGTAATACCATCCCTCTCACCCAGAGAGCATGGCCAGTTTTGGTCTCTTGGACCGGAGCATCATTGGGATTCACTGGGATTCACTCTCTCTCGCTCTCCAGACGACAAGGTGAAACTTTTCTGTAGCGCCACTTGGGAATGCTGGTTATGTTGTCTTTGAGATTGTACCCCTCCTGCAGCAGCCTTTAAGGTCTTAACCCCTTGAACTCCCAGGGTCTGTGTTTGAAAGTGCTTCCCTTGATGAATGAAGTAAGAGGGGCATCAACTACACTAATATTACAGCTTAGCCTTTATGATGTTCATGCCACAATAATCTATACAGGGATAAAGGTCTCCACTTTTTTCCTGAAAAAGAAGAAACCTGACTAAGAGGGTTGAATGAGGCACTGCAGAAGACCCTTCTTAATGTTCTCCTCCATAGCTTTGCACTCTTTTTTCTACTGTCTTTTGGTTCCTAGCTACTAGGTGCTGTGGGGGTAAGGATCCTGCTGCCAGGCAGTTTAAATTGTTTGGATGATGCAATGATGCAAATGATGTTGTGAAAGCAACCCTTACCCCAGAGGATAGAGAAGAAGTCTGCCATAATGTAGTTCTCTTCCACTGCCTATGGCATTAGTCACACTGATATAACACACTGATATAGCCAGTAACCATATCAGGAGGATAATTAAAGATGTAGATTCTTCCCCATGTTGTTCCCAGTGCACTGAGAAACAAACCATTGCCATGATGTATAAAGTGAACATTGTAGCAGAAGTTACATTTACATTTATGGCATGTGGCAGGTAAACACCATCAGTCCAAAACTCTGTTGGGAGGCAATAGACAAGCGCTCAGACAATACATTTTTTTTCTCTAAGTTCTCTAAACTGGAGGCTTTCTCCTGGAGAAAGTTCTGGGAAGTCATTGGTGGATTGGGTGGTGTGTTGACATGAAGGCTTCTTAAAACTCCGGGCACAAGGCAGGAGGACACCCTGGACGGGGTGCCAACCTATCACAGGGCACAATCGCACACTACGGACAAGCTAGAGATGCCGACCAGCCTACAACACGTCTTTGGACTGGGAAGGAAACCCTTGAAGCACGGAGAAGTCAAATTTCCTTATTTGTGTTTGAGCCTGCTCACGCTGTAACCTTAACCTGAACAACTGTGCACAGGTCAACATTGACTAGTGTATTCATTACTGCAGTCTCAAATGCTCTCTGTGTCCATTTAAGCAGCAAAATTGTCTGTCTTACATGTGAGGTTCACTGGAATTGCTTGAAAGCAAACTGCTGGGGAACAACAGATGTAGCCCACTGTGGGCTCCTCCAAAAAGAAGGAACTGCTTTATCCTGGTCAAGGTCATGGTGAAATAAGAGTTGTAATGTTGGTGAATTCTTCCCGGGAACACTCGGTCCGTGAGGCAGATACATCCCGGTGGGGACTCCAGTTTCAGGGCACCATGCACACACACACACACACACACACACACACACACACACACACACACACACACACACACACAAAATCATACACTCATTCACACCCAGGTGCAATAATAAGCTATATAAACAAGCAGCATTAACTTTTATTAATTAACAGCACAATCCATTAACTCTGTATTTTTGAGTAGAGACTAAATCCAGTGCACCAGATTATGGAATAAGACATAAAGGTTCCTGGAAGAAGCTGCTGAAGCTGCATTGTTTATGATTTATACTTTTGTGTTTTATCCCAGGCAGGTTTTTTTTACTTTTCTTTTTTTCTTTTTTTTTGCATTTTAAATACATTCCTGGTCCTTGTTTTTTTTCTCATTTTGAACTGTGCTTATGCATAATAATAATAATAATAATAATAATAATAATAATAATAATAATAATGGTACATCTTGAAATGATATAAAGCTCCTGTCTTGTTCCTGAGGCCAAAATGTCTTGGCGTTGCGGTCAAAGTGAACATTTTTACTAAATTTTAAATAAAGAATAAAAATGATAATCATTTAAAAATATTTTTTTTTAATTTAAATGATAATTGTTCAAATTTTTATAATGTGATAGACTAATAATGGTCTGAGAGTAGCAATCTAAATAATAAAACAAGAACATTATTAATATTATTATTAACATTACTACTACTACTGCTACTACTACTAATAATAATAAGTAGAATTATTATTATTGTTGTTAAGTTATTATTATTTAGTCTTACAAAAGATAATAATTTAACTTAGCCTGTGGCAGTGATGTAATGATTACAGATGAGGAAAACACATTTTTGACTCATTTTACACCTGAGTAGGGATAAAAGTCGGACTGTCTGGTTCTTGTGCCAGAACGTTCTCAAACAATGAGGAATATCTTGAAATTCACAGCACAACAGAGCAGCTGAGACGACAGCTAACATTTCTTTCAAAGGAATCCAGATGCAAATCCAGTACAGAAGTCGGGCCTCAGATCTCTGTGTAAAAGATCAGCGAAGGCTCTTCTGAGTGCAGATTATGACGTCCTGGTAAGAAGGAGAAGAAGTACATGTGCAGGATGGCAGCAGGAAGTTCATGGAAGTTTAAGCATCATATAAAATCCAGCCGCCAATTTCACACTAACCTCATGTTAAACTCATAAAACGTCTCTCTGGGAACCAGAATGAGGGGAAATTGTGAATGGGAAGTGACTAATACAAACCCAGCAAGTGCTTTGGAGTGGTGCTAGGAGGCATCACTCATTTGATTCATGACATTTAAAGTGAGTTTGAGGAGAAACATTTGATTGTTTAATTATAAGATTACAGTTAGAATTATCAGTTTCTAACTAATCCGGCCATTTCCCTCTGAGCTTTTCCCCTCTTCTCAACAAGGCGTTTCCTCTCACAAAACTATCGCTCACTCAGTGTTCTTTATGTTTCAGGAGTTCAGCAGTTTCTGAAATACTCAAACCAGCCCATCTGGCACCATCATCCATGCCAATGTTTAAGTCACAGAGATCACACTTTCCCTCCATCCTGATGTTTGATGTGAACATTAACTGAAGCTCTTGACCTGCATCTGCATGATTTTATGCATTGTGCTGCTGCCACATGACTGGCTGATTGGATAACTGGATGAATGTGTTCCTAATAAAGTGGACGGTGAGTGTATATTTGTGACTACACACCTCTAAGACAAGTGAGAAAAAAAAACCTCACTAAAAACCCACTTATCCAAGGAAGCGGTTATGTTTGTGTGTATTCAGAGCCTGAGGTGTAGGATCTAACAGGGTTACGGCTAAAACTAACATCATTACAGCTCTTTAATTTTCCTCAACACGAGGCACTTTCATTTATCACATTTAAACCCACCTGAAAGGCGGCCATTAGCACCACATGCTCATGATTATGGGATACCTGTGGCCTCTCAAACCAGACGGACGATATTTGCTGTCTAACGTTTGCTATGTTGAATAGTTGGAATAGCTAGCATAGCGATGGTTGTGGTGTTGGGGGTTTTGGGGAAGCTACTTTTTAACTGTAACTGGTCAAGCTACTCATGATTTAAAATACAGCTGAACTAGCCTTTTGATAAAGTAGCTAGCTACACTACAAGCTAGTTAGAAAAAGTAGCCATAAGGAAGTATGCCATAACAAAGAGATTTTGCTTTTCTATCAAATAAACAGAGGACTCTACTACTATAGGCTTCTGTAAATATCTAGCTAGCTAGTTAATGGGCATATGCTAATCCATATGTTTGGGCATTTGCTGTCATGTTGTCATCATAGTTACATTAACTATTTTGCTTCAACGAAACTAATCACCACTTATCGCTATCACTCCTTATCACCCTCATAACTTAACCAGCTCGCTAATCAACAACAACAACAACAACAAAAAGCTAAAATCTATAACGTGTGTTCTATGCTAATTAGAAATCACTTCCTGCAAATAAAACAGTTTACACATTATGATTTGTTTTTATTGAAAAACAATGTTGAATTTTGTGAAAAGGTAAAAGATATTTTAAAGCTACGCTACTAAAATTGTACTTAAGCTAGCAGTGTCACTTGTAGCTAACTTACTCCCCAACACTGCACATGCTAATACATTAGCTAAACCTGCTCATCTAAAGTCTTTGCTTAGCACTGTCAAATAAAATGCCAACGTCTTTTCCTAGATGGAAATATGAAATATTTTAGTAAGGAACTACAAAATAGCATGACTCAGCATTTTAGCTCCGTAAACTAGCATTATGTTCCTTGTTATGTTTATGTTCCTGACAGGATTTGATACGTGATACAGATGGAATAAATGATGACCACGCATTTAGCATGTTGTTGTTGTTGTTTTTATTTATTACATTGCTTTTTTACACACTTTTTATGCTTTTCTACAAAGATACATTCATTCTTTACTGAACAAATTAGCACTAGGAGTGACTGAGGTGTGTGGATTTGGCTGATTCAGGACTGAACAGATACACACTTGAACAGAACAGAACAGAACAGACTTTTATTTGTTATAAAGTAATGAATAATAACTCTTTTAACCCTGGAAAGAGACTGTAAGCCAATTAAAAGACAATATGCGCAACTTTGAAATTAATTCCATTTCAAGACCCAAACAACGAGCCAAACAATTCCACACTTCAGACGCCAAACGTTTAGTCAGCAGCAGCGATGTCTGAGACAGTGGGAGCGGTTACGCATCCTTTCCCTGCTAAAAGCTGTGACGAGCGAAAACATGAAGAATTACGACTTTAGCTAGCTGAGTGAGCTAGACTAGCTAGCCAGATCTTTTGATGTTTTACAGTATGAAAGCTCCGTATTAAACTTAAGACGCTCAGCTAGAAGCAGCTATTTAGCTAGAAGCATGAAATACAAGTAGCGTTACCTTTCTTTATACGCTGTTGATAATGGAGGTGGTGCTCACTCGGATACTTAAAATAAGAAAAGAATAGAAAATACACATTTTTTGGATTAGTTACTAGTAATTTCTTGATGAATACTTTTTCTGAATTATTTCTACTGTCGGTGCTGTTAGTACTTTAACTCAACGCAGTGTGTTTTGTACTCTTTCCACCACCGATGACCAAGTCTTTTTAATCTTTCATATCAAATTAGTTTTGTTTTGTTTTGTAAATGTATCAGGATGGCAGGTCCATCCTTACACCAACGTGGGGCAACAAAATAAACGCAGATACACGCGGGACACACACGTCGTCGTGGAGGAGAACGAGGACCGAGAGCGCTGTGCTGTGTTTACGTAGTTTTGTTTTTTACTCTCTGTGCTTTTTCATCACAGCATGCTTGTGAACTAAAGGAAAACTTCCACTTTACACACACACACACACACACAAACACACACACACACACACACACACACACACAACCAGCAGGACGCTGTCTGGGCGATTATATAAAGTGTATAAACACCCACTCCTTCTGCAAGTCTCCTCCCATTCACACTCATGTTTATAGGGAAACAGTAGATTTATGTCTGAAACTGGCTTAGTAATGAAGGTTCGAGAGCAAACAGAGTTTGACTTGAGCTCTTCGTCCATTTTTTTTTTCATCCACATCCTGTCCATTCTGTTAGCGTGCTTATCATAACAGTTTGGCAGAGACGTTTAAGTAGCCGTGCACTATGACAGCGTATGGAGCAGATTTGATGAGCAGAATGAATGAACGAATGAAAGAGTGTACACCTGTGTGTGAATAATGACGCTCCTATTCTAAATACTGTTTACGTATGAACAAATCATTAGGTATTCAGGATATGGTGTTAGTTGCTAAAGTGTGAATGCACAATTACTGAATTGCTTATAGCTACAAATTTGAATTTGAGTTATTACAAGTGACACTTCATGGAGTAGCTCATGTACCTTTACAATACATTTCTTTAGTACTCATTAAACCAGAAAACATTATTACATGTATACAACATCATTTCAGTTATTAATTAAGCTTCTTATAAAGTGTTACAGAGCAGTTTAAGTATTTTGTGTAAGATGTGTAATAATCCCAGGTTTGTCTGTGAAGGAAACTAAAGGGGTTGCGTATACGTTATAAATGCTTTAGGTATGTAGGATATTTACCAGCAAGTAAACAACTAGTTTCAACCAAACGCTCGAAATTAGCTGCAACATGATTACGTCAGAGAAAGAGAAAGAAGAGGCTTGTCATCTAGACGAAACGGTATACATTTCATTTCTGTAATTATAGATGAGCACTGACACTGGAGACTCCTTCAGTAAATCTCCTTACAGAAAACTTCACCATAATCAATATGTGAATGATCAGTTGCTATAGAAACGATAACACATCGGTGCTTAAAAATATCATCATAAGATGTTAATAATGCAGCATTATATTAAAAAATTTAGCATCAAACCTTTGAATCCAGCTGTATATAAAACCATGTTTCCCCATGACCAATCACTGATCTCCATGTTTCCCCATGACCAATCACTGATCTCCATGTTTCCCCATGACCAATCACTGATCACCATGTTTCCCCATGACCAATCACTGATCACCATGTTTCCCCATGACCAATCACTGATCNTCATTTTAAACACCCTTTGTGGAGACATTACACAAGCGAGTAAACGTTTTCCTTCACGGCCACTCTCCGTCACTGCTTATTTTTGTCTGCGTTTTGGTTGGAAAGTTTAGCATCCTGTAAATGTGTAAACATTTCGTTCATGGTGCCATGACCAAAGCTGAGTTCATTCAAGAAGACATAAATTATTTAAGAAATAAACCATAATCGGTTGTTTTCTATTAGGATAAAACATATTCTTTTATATTCTGTAGGTGTACATCTTACTTCTTCGTGTACTCTTATATGTAATCTGAAGTGCCATTGATCATGATGAATGACTAGTATGCTAAGTGGTCTGTGACGTCACCTGGAGACTTGTGGAGCTTGCTTTGGTTACATTCCCCTGAAAAGATTTGGCAACACTGCTAAGGAAAGGCTGTGTGTGTGCGTGCGATTTGAGACGCACCCTGTGTGTGTGTACTGATGATCACTTCCTCAGTAAGAGAGAGAGAGAGAGAGAGAGAGAGAAGGAGAGACTGTTGGCACATTTAGGTCCAGAGTAAAGGCTGATCATGACAGGTTTCTGATGCTCGGCCCGGATCACCGCACACACGGCACCGCCCGGATCCGACGGTTAAGCCTGCGGTAATCGCGGGAAGGAAGGAAGGACGGACGGTGTTAAAAGAGGGGAAAGAAAAAGACCCAGCAGGGGTGGAGGAGTTAAGGCGACAGAGAAAGAGAGAGTGAGAGCGAGAAGACCATGCGAGAATACAAAGTGGTCGTGCTCGGCTCCGGCGGCGTGGGCAAATCCGCCCTGACCGTCCAGTTCGTCACGGGCTCCTTCATCGAGAAGTACGACCCCACGATAGAGGACTTCTACCGCAAGGAGATCGAGGTGGACTCGTCGCCGTCGGTGCTCGAGATCCTGGACACGGCCGGCACGGAGCAGTTCGCCTCCATGCGCGACTTGTACATCAAGAACGGCCAGGGCTTCATCCTGGTCTACAGCCTGGTCAACCAGCAGAGCTTCCAGGACATCAAGCCCATGAGAGACCAGATCATCCGGGTCAAGCGCTACGAGCGGGTTCCCATGATCCTCGTGGGCAACAAGGTGGATCTGGAGGGCGAGCGGGAGGTGTCCTCGGGAGAGGGCAAGGCGCTGGCTGATGAGTGGAACTGCCCCTTCATGGAGACCTCGGCCAAAAATAAAGGCTCAGTGGACGAGCTGTTCGCCGAGATCGTGCGCCAGATGAACTACGCCGCGACGCCCAACGGGGACGAGCAGTGCTGCTCCTCCTGTGTCATCCTCTAAAACTACTCGCTCGGATTTGTTGTTTGGTTGTTGCTGTTGTTATTTTTTTGTTTGTTTTGTTTGTTTGTTTTGTTTTGTTCCCCTCCTTTTTGCAGTCGCGAGCCGTGTGAGCGCGCGACTTGGTAAATAATGTGACTCCTACGAGCCAGAGCCAGATGACTCCATGAGACTCCATTAAAAACGACAAGTTTCAGCAAAAACAAACAAACAACAACAACAACAACAAAAACAGCGCCAATTTAGCTCTCTGTCTCTCGATCTCTCTAAAGAATCCCTTTCTGGTGTTAAATGTCATCAGTATTTTTTTTAAAAAAAAAGTGTCCTACATTGTCTTGCACATGCGTGATACAGAAAGAGAGAGAGAGAGAGAGAGAGAGAAGGGAAAAGTGCATCAGTGTTTACAATGACAGAATACTTGAATGTTCTGGGATTGACACAAACCAACCCAGGGTTGTTTTTCTTTTCTTTTTTTTTTTTGTTAACGTCGTCTCCCTGGTGCCTAGCTTATGTGACTTATTCTTTTGATTTTAAACCCCAGACTGATTGGTAAAACTTTTTTTTTAGGTTGTTGTTTTGGCAGGATTTAGTAACTGTGTCCCAGCCTTGGCCTGCTTTTGCAGTATCACTTCCGGTTTTTGGAGATGCGGATCCCACGTATTGGTAACTAGTAGCATCTGGTAACTATGGAAACTAAACGACGTCTTCGAGCCGGAAGTAGTTTATGAGGATTTTTTTTTTTTCTTTTAAAATGTGATGTCCGGGTTCTCGCGAGGATAATAATAAACAAATACAAACTTCACTTTAGGATCAACTTTAGGAAGCCAAATGGCGTAATGGAGGATTAAGTTTTGCTGCACGCGACGACTCGAAGGATCTGCAAAAAAACAAAAACAAACAAACAAACAAAATCCTTGGGATTCTTTTCGTGTTGTATTTTATTTAAAAAAAAGAAAAAGAAAAAAGAACGAAAAGAAGAGTAGACGGAAGTTGTCACATTTCCGAAACCACGTCACAGCGACTTTTGTTGTTGTTGTTTTTTTTTCTTTAACTCAGCGTGCGCGAGGACCTTACTGTGGTGACGTAAGGACGTCGTGATGACGCCGTGCGTCGAGTGCCTTCCATTTTTAGTGCCAACCTGAGAAGGTCTGAGGAAGTTTTATGGCAAAGTACTTAAACTGTTACACTTTAATAAAAAAAAAAAAGAAGGGAGGGGTGGGTTATAAAGTGTTCATAACGCCTCCTGTCAAAGGAATCACGTTCTTTTGGCTCACAATTTGGCCTTTAGTCATGTTTCATTATTGTTTTTATTTTGTATTTAGTTCCATTTTCTTCAAAGCTGGTCTGTTTTTGGCTAAAAAGGCTTTAAAAAAGACAGGTACTGGAGCTCTTTGAGCTCTCTGACTCACGACCCTAACCCACTTCCTCGAGACCAGTGTTTTGTTTTGTTTTGGTTCATTCTTTTATTTTTATTTTTTAACAAAAAAAATGTGATGTATCATTTGAAATTCTAATCCGATTGTACGTTTAAAAGCAGACCAGCTTTTTAACAGCTGTTCTGAATGTTTAAAAAGACTTTTAATACAAACTGCATTTTTAAAAAATACACCCCGTGTTTGCACTCCTTTAATCATTGTACGTTCACGAATCATCTCTTGAGAGGAGATCTGGTATTTAAAAGATATATGACACTCAGCTGAACAAAATGGTCACAGTATGTACTGGTTGTTGTCATTATTGCAGTTTGTGCTGGAGAGAAACGAAAGCTGCCCGAGTTTGTTGTCAGCTCACAGCAGGGTAAATAACGTGATGCCCACAGGACCGAACACGACTCTGTGCAACCTAACCTAACGGGAAGTTTAATCTTATACGACAAAAACATAACCAAACCATGAATCTCTCTCTTCTGGTGTTAAACATATGTGCACTCTTTTATCCTGTACGTTCTCCAACCACCTCTTGAGAGGATATTTGGTTTTAAAACGTATATGACACTCAGCTGATCGATCCAGATGGCCTTGATATGTAATGGTGCTTATTATAATGTGGTTAGCGCTGGAGAGAAATGAAAGCTGCCTGAGTAATGCTGTTCGTCTCGGTCTATTAGCTACTTTAAAGAAGTGAGGTGCAATCATGGCACTAAGTAGCATGCTCTGATTGACAGGTCTGCTCTCCAGGGGGAATGAGCCTGTCTAATGCACTTAGATGCAATTGTAAACATGGAGGAGCGTAGCGCGGTCTCGCGAAGACACTTTGCCGTGCATGCCCGGGGTCATGGAGGAGCAGGCATGTCATGTGACCTTCGCATGCTCTCAGCGAAAGACTGAGAGTCACATTCCATGTAGTAGAAAACGTATCTTTCTCTGAGAACTGTCTTAAGCTGGTGTTACACTTGTCACACTGTATGAGATAATTGCAGTAAGATCAGTGCCTGAATTCTGTATCAGATTGTGCCATAACGTGTTCTACATGATGAAGATCCATTAACAATAGACCTTCAGAGATGATGATTACGTAGTGTGATCTGGGCTCGTGCAGAAAAAAACACCATCAGAAACATAATAGTACAACAGTTGCAAAGTAATTCTTGAAGAAAGCACGTTTGGTGGAGATTAGGATCACGTGTGGCTGCGTCATAGCTATCAACAGCTCAAAAAAAGGCATTATCACTGCTACCACGATTCAACAATCTGATCTTCTTTTAAATCCCAAGCCTCATTTACGTTCTGTACTGTATATGTGGCTGTCTAATGAGTTTCATGTCATGCAATACCGTCATTCTAT
Organism: Pangasius elongatus; assembly: GCA_033441825.1. NCBI lineage: Eukaryota > Metazoa > Chordata > Actinopteri > Siluriformes > Pangasiidae > Pangasius > Pangasius elongatus. Next base: position 3,279,307 of record JAKKZN010000006.1, on the reverse strand, counting down.
TGGTGGCTTTTAGACGAGCACCATGACTGACTCTGATTCTCATACTCAAGTTCCTGTTAACACATATTTAGCACTTTTTGACTATGTAGTATAGAGCTACAGGAGAGAAATGATTTATAATCACACTATCCAGTGTCAACCAGATGAGGATGAGTTCCCTTCTGAGGCCGGTTTCTCTTAAGGTTTCCTTCCCCTGTTGTCTCAGGGAGTTTTTCCTTGCCAGTCACCTCAGGCTTGATGAATTTATACATTTTTATTGATATCCAGATTTGTGTAAAGCTGCTTTGTGACTATGTCCGTTGTTAAAAGTGCTGTATAAATAAAATTGAATTGATTCATAGCAGCTCTTAGATGTTAATAAAAAAATTTTTTTTGGACACTGCCAGAACTTTGGCCGTCTTTGGTCACAAACGTTCTCAGACCGCCAATCTCCCTCACGACCAAAGAATTCTTTTACGATGTCTGATTTTCATCTGTGAAAGTAAAGCCAGGCTTAAAATCATGCTGTGTAAACCCAGCTTAACCCTCTGCGTGTTTTTTTTTTTTTTTTTTGTGGTCACATCATAATTGCATATGTGTGAACTATTCACATTCTTCTTTCTCAGAGCGCAGGTTAGGTGAAGGTGCTTTTTTTCTCAGCTGCTGGAGTCTAATAGTGGTTGTGGGTAGTAGAAATAAAGTGCTTTCAGCTCACACATGAAGCGTCTGAGGTTTGCGTGCTGTAACGTGTTGGCATGATGGAGACTCGCTCTTGTACATGTTGCATTTGCCCCCTGAGGGTAAAATGTATGGGAGAAGCAGCATGGCGTTGACCCGGTGCTGAGATTGAGGAAGCGCACGCTGGGTTGTTATATTATTATCGTGAACATTCTTGGCTGTTGATGGAAAAGGTGTTGTGTTTTTTTTCCCTCACTGCTGATGTGACGATTTTCACTTCAGTGGGTAATGAATTTGTATATTTTTTTTATCATGAATAACACACCTAGTGTGTTTCATGAGCTGGTAATTTTTCTTTCCTGTAGATGTATTTAAAGCTCCATTTCATCAGGGAGGGTTTCCTGTCATGTTCCTTTTTCTCTCTATGCATCTCTATGTGATGGTTTTACTTCCTCGTACAGCGCACAGCTTTATTTCTTCTTTTTTTAAATGCTCGTTCATAAACAGGAAGTGGCAGTGAGCTGAGCTGTGCGATGTCACAGGTCTGTTGGTGCCTGTGTCATGTGCCTCTCATGGTGGAGAGATGACAGCCCGGGGCTCCATGGTGTGTGTGTGTGAGAGAGTGAGCAAGCAAGAGATTCCCATGTGATCCTGATTTACGTCCTATAGCCCATGACCAACCTTATTGTTCCTGAAACTGAAGATTTGTGGGGGTTTTTTTTTGTTGTAAAACTATCCTCAGCATTGCATTGCATTGCGGTTTTTCTGCCAGTGTGACGCACATCACAAAGTTCCCGCTAGTTCCTATTAGCTGGCATTAGCATGTGTCAGAGCTGTGTCTGTCTGGATCATGTGTCCTGCTGGTTTGTATTGATTTGTGTAGCTTTGTGCTTACTGAACTGCACTCTAATATCACTTAAAGCGTCGGAGTGCTTTGGCTTTTAGCCGTGGAGCAGCGTTAGCTCTCTGTTGTGCGGGATGCTAGCTGTGTCAGAGGAAGTGTTATAGCGCAACCTGTGAGCATGTGGGTGGTGACTGTGGGGGGTGTCGGTGTTTGTTTTGTCTCCATTTTTTTCCAGAGTTTTTGGGTTCAGTGTATATTTTGAAGCACCATTTTTCCCTAAGGTCAAACCACATGGTTTGAGATGACGCACGTCACCTCGGATCTAGTTCAGTGCCGGTTTTTAGTTGATATGTTTGTGAGGGATGATGTACTTTCAGTTTCTCAAATCGTAAATAATTAAAAGGATTTAACTGGCATTTAAATGCCTTTCAATTTAATATATTTTCTACTGCCACAAATTTGCAGCAGTGCTACACAGTAGAGCTTCACATCTTGAAGTGTAGAGTTATTTTTATTTTCTACTTTAAGGGAAATTTTAGCTTAAATTAGTATTCTAACACTGAAGTTATATTCTGATATTCCTAGAAATATACTTAGCCCAGTATTTTATATAATGAATGAAAATGATTGAGCCGTACTGGAAAAAATCATAATGAAAACCTACCATGAGGTAAAGGATGCATGAAGAATCGATTTAACAATTTAAAATTAAAATAGAAATTAAATCCTGAGATGCCTCGAGATTCCTACCTCAATTTCTTATGGATGTATTTATGATCATTTATGATAAGGATTCTTGTAGCAGCATTTTTTTTTTTATAAAATTCATTCCCATTCAATATGTGGTGCTTTCTTGGGTTTGTTGGTTAGAAATTCAGTGTAACTGCAACAGTGAAAGTTGCCTTGATTTGAGCTGTCAGATAAAGGACTCCTTAAGCCTGGTTGTAGTTTTTTTTTATTTTTTTATTTGTGACTGTTAGCCATTTTATTTTGGCAACCGTTTAGCATTTTTCCCTCTCTGCCAGTCTTTTAAAGGTAGAGCTACACCTAAAACAAATAAATAGGTGCCTGGGATCAAATTCTTATGGTTAAAAAGCATCAAGAGCCTAGGAGTAGCAGTTTTACTTTTAAAGAATGAAACCATCAGCTTTAAATTGTAATAAGAAATTTCCTCTCCTGTTGTTCCTCTTGCCCCTTTTTTGTACAATCTGAGCTGGTTTTCATCGATTGGTGGACTAGCTTAGTGCGCACACGGGCGAGAATCTGTTGAGACTGCAGCAGAAGCGGCTCAGGCCTCAGGCTATGGCATGGGCCTGCGCTGGGAATAACCCTTTAAAGATTCCTGTCATTTTTCTCATTGCTGCCGCTCTGCTGTCTGGGCTTGTCTCCGAACCGCACTCCACATGCGAGGTTTCCATCCAGAGCAGAGGGGCCTGTCCAAACACAGCTGAGATGGACACCACCCTGACACAAACAACATGGCCGGCTCCCACGGTGGGAATCGAAGTCCGATTGTAAAACACAGTTGTGCTTTGTTTGGAATAGCAGTGCAGATACCAAAATCTGGATCCACACCTCAGCCCAGTGTAGTGTTTCTCTTGGCAGTGTATAATTATCTTGTTCACAGGGTTTTGAAATCACAACCTTCTAGTCACCATCACAGAGCTTTGAGCTACCAGTGCCCCTAATATAATGACCTCACATATAACTCATTGTGACCGGACAATCAGCTGACTCAAGAGTGAGTCCAGAAATTTGTGCTAAATTTATAGTTAATGGCACTCTAGGATATGACTGGTGTGTGATTTTCTATCTCTCTGTATAGAAAACGATTTAAGGATTTATTGATGTATACAAATAGTGAGTCATGCTTGACTTTTAGTGATAAAATTGCTTTGGGTAAAGATGTAACTTCCTGAAAAAAAATCCTGCTGTTGCTTTAATAATGACGTCTATATATTCCATAATATATTCAGTGACTTTTCCTTTGCCTACATATGTCTGACAAAAAACATAGCAGAGTAATATTATACACCTTCTTATCTTTTCTTATATTTCAGCTAATAAGCACAGTTAACAATGGCACAGACATAACTCAAATGACTACACAAAACTACAAGAAACTGGTTTGTGATTTTGCTCTGATTTTGTTTTACATCAAAAATAGATTTCGTAATTTCCTAGATTTAACCCAAGAAGCGTTCTTGTTTTCTTCATAGTCCAGCTGTATCACTGTTCTGCTACTGCACTTTCTTACTAGTTTGTTTTGTTGCACAAGATGCTAGGTTCATATAGTGTTGTGTGTTTGCTTGGTTTTCAAAAGTGTCCGAAGCTTAAAATGTTTCACATTTCACTTGTGAATTCACACGTTGTTGTTTCAGTACGCCAGTTCAGCTTACCGTCAATGCTAAGTGTAACTACAGTGTAATTTTAGCCCTGTGGAGTCTTTTATAAGTAACCTACCGACATATCTGAGGAAAATATTGATATTCCTGATGGATTTGTCTTATTTCCACAGTCACTCAGCCTTCACACTGTGTATATTAAAGATTTTAAGAGCAACATGCTAGCTAACTAAATGGCTTCAGTCAAGAGCTAGCCTAGTCTGTTTCCCAGTTGCCTAGCAACACTATTTTCCACTTGAATGTTAAAGTTTATAGAAGTTACTGCAATATTACAGTATTTTTCTTGTCAAAAATGGTTGTACAGGTCAGCAAAATGTTAGTCTGTTTAAGTGAAACTGAAACGTCTTTATTTAAATAGAAGAACATTTCAAAGGGCTAAAATATTTTTCCACATAAAATCCTTTTCGATGGAAACTGCCCATAGTGTTTATCTCGAAAACACACAAAACCTATTAGTCCTAGACTAAAAAGCCTTTTTTTTTTAATGTAAAATCCTCACAAATGGTACATATTAGCTAGCACTGACCTGTGTCAGGGAAACCAGCCCTAAATATAGCGTGTGCTAATTAATCTTTTTGTGAAAGTGCTGTGTTCTTTATTAGATTATGTTAGTGGAAGCCCATGGTTTGTAATAAAGGTGTGATGTTGTTATATAATCGTTCATCGCTAGATGAAGTTCACACAGCAAGCTGTTATGCTCAAGGATGTTTTTTTTTGTTTTTTTAATTTGGTGATTAGAGACATTCAGACACACTTGTCTGATCCAAAATACATATATGTGTGTGTGTGAGAAAGAGAGAGAGAGAGAGAGATTAGAAATCAGATGTATTGGATGTGATTCAAGTTGTCTGCAGTTGCTCAGCATGAGCCCTAGTTTTAGGTAACCTTGGTCTGGTAAACAGGAATTAGACAGCGTAAAATGGTGCGTTGATTGCTTGGCTTTCGATGCAGTGGGCGGTGCTGCTGTCACTCCTGCAGCCGGTTTTCCTTTCGCTCTGCCAGCTTTCTTTGAAATGGCAAATTAAGTGCAGAAAGCCACAATTTCCTACCTGACACTTCTTCCACCTGTCTGTCTGTTGTGTCTTCATTATAGAAGTTGTAAATTGTTGGTCTGGGAGCAGTCTTTTGTACTTTAAAGAAACAATTAACCAAAATTTACAGTCATGATTTCCATCTCAGTCAGCCAAGACGTGTTTGGTGTCTGAAGATTTGCACTAGTGTAGCATATCTAGCTTAAATCATCACACTCTCGTGTCATAAACATCCTTTGGCTTAGTAACACCTCTACACGAACAGCTGCATGAAAGAGCAGAATTACAGCATGTGTTCAAGTCATGTCAGAACTACAGAAATGACTCACAGATGTAGATACAAAACTAAACCATGCTGCGTTATTTATTGTGCAGTCAACACAAGGAAGTGAAATGAAAAGTTTGACAGAGATTTAACATCTAGAGTTAAATCCTGACTCGCTACCTTTAACCGTGGAAGCTGCTGCCATTTTCTTTGTCATGTTTGTTGATAACGTGACGTCACATTTAGTCGAGTTTGAACTTTCAGAAATTGTTAATTCCAATTTCAAGTTTGTGTTGGAACAGATTGGAACAATATCTTCTCCTGCACCACTTCTAACATACATTTCCACCTTTTATAACTTTTCGAGTCACCTGAATCTGAGTCGGCTGCAGGTGCAGAGTGCTGAGGAAAAGAGCGGTCCATTTTTCTTATTTTAATTTTTATTTTTATACATGACACTGTTTCATACAGTGTTAGAGACCTCATCAGCAAGTCTAAGAGCCAGAGATGAGTTTGTGATGATTTCGATATGCTGTTTGTATGGCTAAACTGGTAGCTCTAAGCTTCCATTACTTGTTAACAACATTAGCTTTATAACCTTAGTGCAAACTTCAGACACCAAATATGCCTTGGCTGATTGATTACCTTTGAGGTCAGTGGGAAATGGTGTAAGTTGGGAAATGGTCTGTCTGAACTGACTGCAAGCAGAACTGCATTGTGTGTGTGTGTGTGTGTGTGTGTGTGTGTGTGTGTGTGTGTGTGTGTGTGTGTTTCCTATTATTTTCAGTCCCCAAAAGGAAACTAACCGCAGCTTTAATTTAACAAAGAAAGCACCAAAATGTGTCCTTTTGCTGAATGAGGTTAAGGTTAGGTTTAGATGAAGGTGTAGTATAGCATTAATTAGCTGCATTAAGACATCCGTGTGTGTGTGTATGTGTGTATGTGTGTGTTGATATGTATATCTGGGTCGCACTCATGTCCTCTTTCACCACTCAGAAGCACATCCAACTTGTTAAAATATGTCCATCCATCAGTTCTCAGAAACGTGGTTTTAAGGCTCACACGGCGTGACGTGTAACCCCCTTCACACGCTAGTCTATTTTAAGATTCATGTACTGAGTGATGTCGATTGTAAATGACAAAATTTACGACCCACGATAATCGGGTTTACCAGACAAACAGAAGACCGACTCATTTGTGACACGGCGCGGCGCAACCTCGTGCTGAATCTATTAATCATCCTGTATGAAGGAGCGGGTGGAGAACTTTCGCAACGCAAACTCAGATCTCGATATGCAAGTAAAGGAAACTATTCTTTTTAGGAACAGAAAGATTCCCAGAATGCCTTGCAGGAAGCATGGCTGTTCTCTGGGGGCATAGAGATCATGTGACCCCTGGTAAAGAGAGCGATTATAACCGACATGTCTGAACATGCATCCTTTCTCAGAGCCCCGAACACACCACTGCTTTTATTCCGCAATTTTTTTTATAGTGATTTTGTTTACGTCAGCTCTTTTATTGCCTATAAAGACTGGCTGTTAACATGCCGGAGGAGCTCTGAGAAAATCCCTCCTCCCTGTGTGAGATCATTTATGAAGGTTTTGGGTTTTTTTTTTTTAAACCTGCAGAGTGGAAACTTAGTAACATGTTTGATCAGGTTACTGACTCCTGAGTGTGGCTGTGAAATGGACACTGGCCCTTTACACAAACACACTTCTTTCAGGATATTAAGTAGCAGTGATGCTGTCTTATTGTGTCTTTAAAGATTTAAAAGGAATGATTCGGCAAAATAAAAAAAAGAAAAAACCCAAACGTAGTCAAGACATGTCTGAGAATATTAGAACTT